>JAHXMU010000030.1:1375338-1529694 GCA_019455685.1 Philornis downsi | reverse complement strand
AATATGGGCGGGATTGGACAATGGGGCGTGGTACCTCCCATACAAACCATAAATTAAATATCCAATATTTCTGCTCCTGTTTACCGTATTTGAACAAAATTTGGTACATCGGTTTGGTGTACATATCTTAAGTGCTGCTGCAAATATGGGCGGGATTGGACAATGGGGAGTGGTACCTCCTATACAAACCACAAATTAAAAAGCAATTATTTCTGCTCCTGCTAACGGTATTTAAACAGAATTTTGTATTTCGGTTGAGCGAATATATTTTAAGTTCTTCTGCAAATATAGGCGTTTCTTATTATAATAGAACGATTGGCATGAAACATTTCCAATAAAAATAAAATTTGAAGGCAAAGCAACGTTTGCCAGGTCGGCTAGTATATATATATATATCTGTGCTTACCGGACTTTACCGGCTTAATTCAGAATTTTTATTATTTTGAGATGTTGGGTGTTTTGCACAAAATCGCTATTATGGAAATCTTCTACAACTTATGAAATACACTAAATTTTGAAATGACGTTTAGACGATAACATGCGTTTTAACTACGTAAAATATAATATTAAAAACAGTTCTCATTTGTGTTAATACTTAGATGTATTACGTAATTTCTCAAAAACCGCTATTTCGAAAAATCACTTTAAATTGATGGCTACACGGAATTTTAAAATTTGGATTGGATGAAAATATGTGTCTAATAATAACTCCACTTAAGTCGTCTTTCCTTGTAAGCATAGACATAAAAGTATTCGTTGTTGAAACGACAGTGTTGAAAGACAGTACAGATTTATATACCTAGGTCAAAATTTAATATTGGTCTACCTGGCATTAAAAGCATTTAATCTAAAAGGAGTTGTAATTGAAGTTTTCTTCAGGTTAGGGAAGAACCATCGTCGTTTTTATTTCTGCCATACTTTAATGTTATTTGCAGTTATTTACGCACTGTTCTTTACTAGATGAAAAAGATGGATATAGTTTGCTGTAATTTCCACAATGGCACAAGTTCATGCTTGGGGAGTATCGCAACAAATTTTGATAGAGGTGAAAAAATGTGGATCTCTATTTCACCACTTTTTACTCGAAGAAATTTGTAGAATAAAACTCGTATAGTTACATCGCCTGATTAAATCGTTTTGGAGCCGATGTGAAAAATGGTCAAATCAAAAGGAGGAATAACAGCAGAGTGTAAAATAATTGAGCCTCTTTTTTTGATCGCATAATATTTATTTAAATTTTAAAATTTTACTAGTCCTCGGTTCCAAAACTTTTTACAGTTTTTTCCGTTGGAAGTAATGTTTTTGATTTCACCTGATATTACTTTTACTATCAAAAAATAGGTTACTATCACAAAATATAGGTTTTATATAGAAAATTTTTAAATTTTAAAAATGTACTCATCAGGCTTTAGTCTTAACGAGCCATCATTAGTTTACAGGTTGTAAGTGAACAAAATGCCAAATGACTGAAATGACGAAATATCTACGACTTTCGTCACATCCCGTGTACGTTGCAAAAGGTACCATAAAATGTACTAAAAAGTTTTTTTCATGGCTGACCTCAGCTATGCTGTGCGATATGGCTCAGCTAGCCGAAACATTTCTAAGCACATTAAATGGAAAGAGAATGCTAAATAAGCATTTAAGTTACGAAGGCGCGGAAAAGAAATGGTTTCTTGCGAATATCTTACAAAATCTTTCTTTCCGTCTCATTTTGAATGCAATGTGGCGAAACGTTCAAAAAGTAAAGTGAATGTAAAATGAAAAGCACACACTTACATATTTTTATTGTAAAATGTCAAAAATTGGAGAGAAAAAAAACAATTAAATAATTATTACAATACACACATTCATACTTATGTGTATAAGTCAGCAAACATATTTCAAAAGATATTTTATAGCGGAAATTAAACACCCCCTTCATACACTCTCACATTTTCCCCCGCTCCCTTAAGCACTCTCTCTTTCTTAGATAATACATCTTTTTTTGAAACAATAGTTTTTTTGTTTAGTGGAATTTTTTTCATGCACACATGCAACAACCCATAGAAGGTACCCCTCAGACGCAAGAATATCATCATCATCATCATCATCAAAAAAAGAGAGCTGCAAAACCTAACCAGACCTAACAATTCCACATTCAAAAGCATTCAGTTGATCGCAAGATAGACCATCATGACTGTCGTTGTTGTTGCCTCCGTTGTGGCATGCATATGGCCCCAGTCAAAGGCATAAACATTGAGCTGTGCTGCAGTATTTGTGTTGTTCGGGAACATTAAACTCCCTAGTTGAGCAGCGTGACTACGACGCTGAGATGAGATTTCGATTTTTTTTTGATACAACTATTGTCAACACTTTTTTGCACATTTTTGTTATCTTTCTGCGACAAAAATAAAAAAGATTTTTGGATTATGCAATGCAAAAAAACTAAATTGCATATATATTTGATTCCGAGCACTTTTTGAGAAGTGTCGTATGCATACGGAAACCAACGTGGTGTTATCGCGTAGTTCAAAATGAACGTGATTTATATAATACCAGAGTAATCTGACAGGTATTTTATTTTGAATTGACACTCAAAAAGTTTATAAATCTATTAAATAATTTAAACTATTTGACAAATAGAACAAATTTTGGCACACCATTATTAGCCATTGGAAAGCTGACTAGCTTTTAATGATGGCTCCGTACTAGATTATATTTCACAAGACAAAAAAAAAAAACAAATCAAAACTTATTTTTAATTGGCTAGCTGGGATGCAAAATACTTCCAAGTGTATAATATTACCAAAATTTTGTGCAAATTTAATTTGTATCGCCCTTTTCGAAATAATATACTTATGCAAACAAATAATCCAAACGTCAAAATATCTTTTACGCACCTCAGAAAATTTCTCAGTTTTCGCCACGAGTTCTCTTTTATATCTTTTATTGACTGAAAGCGGGTGCCACAAAGTGGTAAGTTGAGTTTTGGAAAGAGAAAAAAAAGTAAGCTGGAGTCATATTGAGTGGAGCAATGGCGGTGCAAAATCCACGAGTTTTCGTACTACACAATCTGAGTTTATTCGACAAATTTGCTCTTTCAAACGCCGTACAAAACCCTTACAGTAGCCTTTGTCAACGTCTGACCTGACCACACCACCTTTATGATCGAGGAAACTTGATATTTTCGGGTTCGATTGGAGAGCTCTGTTCCGAAGTTTGTTGATCAGCTTTTATGTCAAAGTCGTAAACTCATGTCTCATTACCAGTTATAATACGTTTTATGACGGTGGTATCGGAATTTACTTGTTCCAGCATGTCTTTAGCGGTCTTTACGCGATTGAGTTTTTGAAGAAAATTCAGTTCTTTTCTTCTAACACCTCGTTTTTGGTAAAGTCAATTCACTTTAAGCCTTTGGCCGCTTCGCACACAGAAGTCCATTTGCGATACAAAATTTGAAGGCAATTCTTTGTTCGATATTTGCACATATTTTAAAAAACGCAAAACACATTTGAGTTGACCCGACAAAATTGTGCAATGTGAACAAAATAAATGACAGATCGTGCTCAAACTTCGCGTCAGTATGGGGAACAATTATGGCAACTTAACAACAAAAACGATTTTGACAATCCCTTTATGTTAGTTTTTTCAATGGTTAATTCCCATTACCTTTTTGATAGTGTGTCGATTTATTTTAAAGTTGAGTTGGAAAAAACTACTTTTTAAAACCAAGAACGAAAATGCATGGTTTGAAAGGTTGTACCAAGCGAATTTCATATTCTTTTGAAAATTCCATTCCATTACAGGTACCTAGTAATGTACCTATATTTATTTTGATTTTAGTAAACACATTTTTGAATTTGTTTCCTCTGTAACCGAAATTAAATCCAATTTACCATTTTGCAAAGCGCTATGTCACTATAATTGGCTATAGTCACATATATATGTAATTAATGATTAGGAACACTTGGTGTGAGAAGCGATGAATACTGAAATCAACCCGACGTTACCAGTTTAATTTGTTAAAATTAAAATGAGTGTGATTACACTCAAAAAAAAATTTTTAAAACTACTAAAAACAAACTACTACATTAAACAAAGGTCCATATTTTGGAACGTCCATCATCAAACCTTTGAGTAGATGATTGGCTTTTAATAACCTATCCGTATATTCAATATTTACAAGCTTATATTTCTCAGGGTACATGAGATTGAATATGAATCCAGGCGGTTAAGACAATTCATCTAGTGAACTGGCATGACTTCATAAAATATCCAGTTTTTTATTTTAACCGACGAGTTTACGATTGGATGCGCGTCTTATTATTATAGGTCAAGACTGACCATAAAACTCCCAACAGTATATAATTCAAAACTGTCCTGTTGAAAGCATTGGTTTGTGATGGAGTTAAAACTCATCCAAACATGACTTCAGAACATATGGAAATTGTGATGAAATGTACGACTTGCAGGAGAGTTAAATCCAAATTTAGCGATTCTTTTGCATGAGGGTTACATGAAAGTATGGAGCGACATGATTGGTTTTTGTGTAAGGTTCATTCCTAACTCAACCAAATCATAGTTTGCTAAATACAATTGGATTTCAACGCTAAATACAATTGGATTTATATATCGTACGCGCTAAACTTAATTAAATTCAAATCAAAACTATAGCTGGGAGAAGCGATTACACTTGTCTTAGAAGGGGGCTATATCAAAACGTGCCCAGTTTCTACAATTTTTGTCTCTGGACAAACTATATCAAGTGCACTGAATGTAACCTAATTTAAGTAACGATTAGAAGCGATAAAGCCAAGCTTTAGTGTTCCATATGCATTCAACTTAGTTAAATACACGCCGAAACTGCAGCTTTGACAAGCGATTGGTTGGGGCGACCAATTTTTATGGGGGCTACATAAAAACGAGACAATCAATATACATACATATATGTGTGAAAATTGTATTATTATTATTGTATCGTCGTTAAAAGAATACGAGAGCAAGCAGGAAGACTGAAGCACAACGCTATATCGAATAATGATTCGGAGTCGTTCGATATAAATTTTATTGGGTTTATAATTTATTTTTTATTTGGGTTGCAATCGGCAGCACAAAATTAATGTGACCAGTTATACATCTGGTGCAGAGTATAAATACATTTTTTTTGGCATTTACTCTATAAGTGATATTTGGGGGATTATTTGATATAATTTGGTTAATTTTATGATTTTGAAAGAATTTGAAACCACAGCTATTCCATACCGTACGTAAGTGTCTCAGAGGTTGCCTTGTAAAACGTTGCTTCTAAAATATTGAAACTATTTATGCATCGGATCTTTTGAAAAAGAATAAGAAAAAGTATTAGATCTCTCTTAAGTAAGGCCTCTCTATGAAAAAAAGTGTGTGGTTCTACATAACCTATAAGTATTCCCGTTGAGATGACTTTTGTATGGTTTAGTTATATTTTTTATGTTAATGATTTCAAGTTTTATTTGGGTGTTGTTGTACACATTTTCTGAACAAAATGACTAGGGGTAAAACACTTTTCCAAATTAACTACTTGTAAACTAATTTTTAATATAAATGAAAGATGGTCTGCTTGCTATTTGTAAAGTATTGTAACAGACACTCCCTTAAAATTTGGTTTTAGTTGGGGATACAAATTCTGTACACATACAATTGGATTTAAGCCAATATCCTTTGACTATTTCCCAGATAATCACAAATTCTTTGTTACATCTAAATTTTAAGACCATTATTAGAAAAATATTAAAAAAAATTAATATTAAGATGTGTAGAAATTTTAAAGGAAGTCTTGATTTTTGCTGATTTGAAATATTGGGAGCCATAAAAAGGAGCTTGGCAATGTAGACCATTTTTATTCTCATCCTAAGTTTATTAAACGTTTGATTTGTGCTTAATTTGGTGCACTTGAATGAACGAAATGAAAGCTAAAACATAAATATTATTTCTATGGGGATACTTGGAAAAAGGCATTTTTTTTTCTAATTTTGCAAAGTATGATAAAGTAATACAATGGATAGAAATTTAGGTTGATGTGGCATAGTAATCAGAAATTACAGAACAACCAGAAGGACGAGACAATAAGCAAATTGTCGATCCCCCGATATGTCATTAAACATTAAAAATGCGAGGAAAAAATCACCGTTTCTTACTTTTTAACATTTCTTATTACTGAAATTTCGACTAAAATTGCAATAACATTTCTCTTATTTCACTTTTTCATGTGTCCATATTCAAAAAGAAAAATGTTTATCTTCGGTTCTTCAAGTTTTGACAGAATAAATAATATTAGATAGTTGGCGAAAACGCTGTTGAATCTCTGCAAGCAGCATCATTCATTTATGTCGCTGCAGGGTAACAGTTGCTTGCGATTCGTGTCACTGTAGTCTGAATGCTTTCATAAGAATCTATGTAAACAAGCAATGAATGGGATATGACAATCGATGAGTGTGATATAACAGAGTTTATCAAGTTCACGTACCCTATTATTAGAGTCCCTCAACGGAAAAAACAGTATATCGCCGAACGCCAGTGTAATCAATTACTCGACTACACGAAGTTTGCGCCTGTACATCAAGGTGGTCGCCGCTCAAAGGACGAAAGGTGGCTGTATAAATTCTTCGAACCCACGATTATACGAATAACAGTCGCGTGTACCAACCTTTGTATGCGATCGGGGGTTTAATTGAATCCACTTATTTATAGCTATAGGAAGAAACGGTATCCAGTACACAGACACATTTAGGATTGTGTATAAAAATATGAATAAACAGCACGTTACTCTTCCTTTATTAGTTCTGATATTCTACGAGCCATTAGCGATCTGTACAAAAAACAATATTTTTGAGAACTCCGAGATTGTTGTGAAAGTTGTCACTTTGAACAGTAATTTCCATGAGTTTCAAAGTACAATTATGAATGCCCGGCAATTACCTAAAAGCCGTCATCACCTATGTTTCATGGTCCGTCAATTACAGAGTCAAGGAAAGGTTTTCCATTGCTGAAAAGAAACTCATGGATTACTTAACACTCTTTGTTGTGAGAGCTATGTGAACGTAGACCGACCGCCTATGCTGATGTGTGTGTGTGTGCTGAATTTCTTGCTGATTCGTTTTCGTTTCTTGTGTGTGGGGCTGGCTTAATGGTTTTACGCATACGTAATCGACAGCGAGCGAACGAGCGAACGACCAACAACAGCAACCACTAACTCGATTACAAAAACACAAAACAATACCTAAGCTTTTCGTGAAAGGAATGAACTCAAAATAAATAACAACAACAACAAACAAAAATAACTGAGAGGAGATATTGCACTAGATAGAAGTAAGTTAAACGACGATGAAACAACGGAAGAATCTGAGTTTTTATTTGAGCTTTCATTAAAAAAGAAACGAACGTAGACGACGAAGGAAAAGCTAAGTAACCGAATGCGAAGTAGTAATAAGAAAATAGCCGAATGAGCGAGTGAGTAGAGGCAGTGGCAGCATTTTAGCAATCTACTGCCGCGCATGTGTGTCTGTATTTCTGTTTTGTACGTGTGGATGTGTTGAGTTCCCAAGTATGTTAGTCAAGTCAAAAGGAGAAGTTGATTAACCGTAAACTCAAGAACGCTTTCAATTTCATTAATAGTTATTCTTTCATCGCGATGATGACTATGATCATAATGATCATACGCAAACAGGATCCATTGGCCAATACAATTATGACATTATAGCTGCTACCCTAAGCTAGAGTTGCCAGATTATTTTGAAAGAAATTACTGTGTAAATGTATAATATGTATTATAATATTCATATAAACTGTAAACGTCTGTCTGTAAACAGTTACAAGATAATTGACCTTACAATCGGAACTTTCTATCGGAAATTTAATTTTTTTGTTAGAAAGTGGTTTCAATCGACATTTTCAGCAAATTTAAATAGTGCTGAAATTTTAGTCCTGTTCTTTTATCGAAATTTAGCAAATTTGTTGTGTAATTTATATACTAAGGCAATAGTCCAGTTTCTAGCATGGCAAATTGTTTAAGACAACATAGGCAAGTAAAACTCCGAATTTAACCCGTCTGTAACTGTATTTCTATTCTTATGTAATATTTCAGTTTTCTAGCTTAAGCGATATGGCCCTTACCGCGCGAATGGATGGACGGATATAACCAGGTCAATATCGCATATTATCACAGCTCTACTATATGTTTGGAATCTAGGTAGAATCAGAAAGATTTGTGCCACATCTATAGATGAAATTTGTTGTATGAAATTTCAAACTGTGTCAAAAGTAAATAGCTGATAATTTTTTTTGCGCCAAGTCACGAATCCAAATTGATATAAGGTCTTTGAGAATTTTACATTTTTATATTCTACTCCAACCATCTCCACTGTTTTACTACAACCTATAGCAAATATCTGAATCATTTAGCCGAAAGTCTAGAACTTACTTTGGGTTATCTTAGGATTGTCGCTTTCAAGTCTCCATTCATAAATATTGTAGATACGTTCTTAACATAGTAAGTTTGACTAAAATCGAATGTGTTATTTTCATATTACTGGAACATATTTAACCCTTATTCTGTATTTAAGAACCATACCATGTACGAGTATTGTGTTATTGCATTATTCAGAAGCTTTTACAAATAAGTTTTATTTTAGAATAATATTTATGTTTATGCTTTTTCATTTTTGTCTCACTAAAAAGCAAGGTGAGATAGATAATATTATGTCATATAAGTGACCTTTCATAATTTCATACATTTTGAAAGTTATAGCAATTTTGAAAACCGCTTAATATGAGGGAGTCAAAGCCTAATTGTGACCATTATCTGATCTGTTATCACATTTTTTAAGTCCAAATCGTACTTGAAATTAAAATTTAAATAAAATTTGTAATCGTAATTAGAAAGCGTTTTTCCTTTTGTTTTCACAAACATCTCTATTAACGTCAATTTCTGTAGTTATAACTTATAATTTCTGCTCTGTAATTACGCCTTTTGGGTTCACTTGATGGGTATAAAAATGCATTACGAGTAAATATACAAACCAAGGCTTACCACCAGGTTACATATATGAAATGATTTATTTATTTGGAAAGATGCCAGTAATACTATATTATATGAAAATACAAGCGAAATTGGGTAATGAGTGACTAGAAAGGAAGGGCATCACTTCGATAAATAATTTGACAAATTTTATAACTAAGAACTTTAGTTTCAAAATGGTGAGAAGAAAGATTAAACCTTTTATCCTAAGCTTTGTGAACTACTAATATTTGTTGCTGTTGCACAAGCAATAAATATAAGCGCATTACATCTTTTTTCGGAAATAAGATTTTTTGCCGAATCTATTGGGAAATCGTAATGATAAAGTATATTTGTACAATTAGTATATCTGTAGAATTCCACAATGTAAGCCGACATTTTTAACTCGTATATGGAATTTTAAGTCATGTATTCATTGAAAACTATTTCTGAAATTTTACAAGTTACAAGTTCAAATACCCGCTACGACTTCGCACTATGGTATGGATCGGCCGCCTTAATTAGCCTGAATTTGGGCGATGGATAATTGTAAAAATTCTTGATTCGTCAAATCAACGACAACTCTACGAGAGATAAACATAGCCTCAAATCGTTGAATATCCAGTTGGCGTTCATTTTACAGTACGTAGAGTCGCCAACCCAAAATCCACACCAAACAGTAAGTTTTTGTAGATTCATTGCCATCTGGTGAACCGCGTGTTAGTTGTCGTCGCCATATATATATAAGGGATTTTATATGTTCACACAGCCAAGAATGCGCCCCATCACTTGAGATAACTTTTCGCTAAATTTATGGTCCTATTCCAATTAGTTCAAATGAACGCCTGATTCATTTTCTCCATATGAAACCGATAAGTTGAACGAAATTTTTTAAAATATATCTCTCCGACAGTTGGTTTTCATTTTCAATAAAACGTTGTTCTACTGAATTTTTATTTTCGGCAGCTTCACTTATATTTGATATGTGAATAATTTGTAAATTGAAAAAAAATGTATTGTGTTTATAAAACCGTCTTATAAAAATAGGAAACCCTGAAATCAGAATTTGGGAGGAACGTTGTATGCCATAAAAATATCTTGGTAGATCAACCGTCGTATATAAATTCGAAACCCTGAAATAAGAGTTAAAAATTATGTTAATTCATTTTTAACTTTGATTGGAATTGAATTTTTGCAGCGACGTATCTCATGAACCACAAAATATATAAAAATGAAATTTGGTGCATGTTCTATTGGTGGACGGTCACAGCCCTGTTTAAAAATCCTTTACAGCGAGCACGGTAGTGAATGAGTCGGCCCAAAATATTAAAATGTTACTATTAGAGGCAAGAATATCATATTTGTTACATGCATATGTTGCTGGCAAAGAAAGGAATGCGCCGTAAAAAAAGGGAGTGTCACGCCTTATTAAAGAAGTTTCATTGCCTAGAATTATGGAAAGATAGTTATAATAATTTCAACAGATATATGTCATAAGCCATATTATTTACATTCTTTCTAACTATCACATTTTATTAATAAGTAAAGTCAACAGATGCGATTGGTGCATATGTATGTATGCTACTAGTAGAAAAAGACATAAGTCCTAGTAAACGTGGCAGGTGCGCAGGATCAAATTATATTGAGAAACGATTAAAAAATTATTGTGACACTGCAGTTATGTAGTTATAGCCAATATTTTTATCTCACTTCGACGATGGCATTGCATTGCACGCCGGGTCGACTATACATCATTAAAAACATTGCCTTCGGAAGGATATAATCACAAAATACTTTGCCATTTTCGTGAATGTGTGCTAACGTTACAAAACACAATCACAGGGCAATATTTTAATGGTAAAGTAACTTTCTGTTAATGCTTTTACTATCATCTACAGTATTTTGTCGAAGCTATTTGCATTGGGTGTACCATTTCTTATAGAAAACCCATATCATCAGAATCAATTGTCAAGAATCTGAAAACAAATGCTTATGTAGTTTTCCTCTTTCTTTTTTTTTTTTTTGTTACATATGTTACATTTTAGTCAAGACGAAGAATGTATCTATTTCCTGTTGAAAGGTTATTTGCAGATCCGCATTATCTATTTCAAAAATCGTTATTTGAACGAAACACCATTTTTCTGAAATCATCGTTTCTTGTAGAAATTCCTTTCTAAACCACCTTTCTCTTATACCTGTGTGCTATGACAGCAAGTTTCTTACGGAATGGTATTGTGGTATAAATAATAACTTTTATTAAAACGATCGTTTTTGCCTTGAAAAAAGTGCTAAAAACTCAACAACACACAGTAACGTGCATAAATAACTAGACGACTCCTCTCACACCCTCCTCCAAACTCTCTTTGGCTGGCTGTGTAGTATCTCGGTTGTATGCTCCACTATTGGCTGTTGTGTAAGTTTGTGTGTGTATGTAAATGTGCGCAAGAGCTTACGAAAAAGCGAAAAGAGATGTAAGCCATTTTTAGAAAGTAGTTTTGATCAAGTCACTCTGTTTCGCTTTTCGTTTCATTCTTTGTTGTTGTTGTTTTTGGGGTTTTTTTATTATAACAATAATTTCAAAATCCAAGGCCTTTTACTAACATCTCTTTTATTGTCTTGTTGTACTACGACAACAGCGACGACGATGACTGAGACTGACTTTTGAAATTAATCTTGAGCTGCTGGTTTTCTGTTTTCCGTTTTCTTTCATTCTGTTCGGTTATTCATATGTCTTTCAGGTACCGAGAATGTTGATGTTGCAATACAGCAAACATGGCGAATGTATTCTTAAAGAAATTGGAGCTGCGTTTCGTGGCGAACATCCCGCGGACCTGACGATCGTCTGTGAGAACAAAGTTAAATTGCATGCCCACAAGCTGGTCTTGGCAGCGGCAAGTCCGTTAATTAGGTAAAGCTATTAATAATTCATCGTCCTCAGAACACTGGCTTAATTGTTTTCCCGTTTTCTTTTGCGCCTTCTCTTTTTAAGAAACCTTCTGGAAGATACTCAGTTATATGACTGCATGACAACCGTCTATTTCCCGGATGTGAATGCCACCTATTTCAAATTCTTGTTGGATTTCTTGTATTCGGGGCAGACCTGTATTACATCGCGCGATGTTAACTACTTGCACGATCTCTTGCTGTTGCTTCAGATTAAATCTGATAACTGGAAGACCACGGATACCACGTTGCCCTTGAACAATGGGGGAACAGGCGGCGGTGGTGGGACAAATGGTGGTGGGGGCTCAGATGACATGTTGAGTACCTCGCGAAAACACTCAGATGACTTTGAGAGCCCGGAGTGTGAAAAGAAGTTGAAAAGCGAAAACGGCAACGAGAGCAGTAGCATCAAAAAGAGTCCACCCTCCTCGTGTTCAGAGAAAAATATCTCAGAAGATAATGACGATGAAGACAACTTAAACATCGACAGCGATAGCACTAACGAACTGAAAACTAAGGATTGTAACAATGACCTGGACAATTTATCCGATGTTAATAGTATTGGCAGCCTTAATCCGGTAAACTTGTCACTGGGCATTCGCACTAAAACGGAGCACAGTATGAAGAATATATTTCGAGGCAAAAGCAGCTATTCCCCTGACTATGATTCCCTCAACATAATGGAGAGCGCAAAGCGCAAAACATTGTTTTCCGACTCTGCGAAAGATTGCCTGAAGCCCCTTTCCGAACATGGCGACTTGAATAGTTCACCGGATAACTACGTTGTAACGCCACATCGAAAACGGCGACCCGGTTTCCACTCTTCGCCAAGTCACAAGCCTTTTGTATCTTACCAACAAAATCTCCTAGACGAATTTCGATCCGCTAAATCTTCCCTCTCACCTATGTCGGGCTATATGCCCGAGAAGAATATGTTACTGCCCCTGGAAGAGGGAGTGATAAATCCCTCCGACATATTACCGCAAAATCGGAACCTGCTGGAAAAGAGCATCTCCCGACACGACAGCCCTGAAAAGACAGTACAACTGCCACCACAACTAGTGTATCAATGGCAATCCACCCACAACTCGAATATGTCATCCCTATCTCATTTACAGCCGGGCCTCACATCCATATCCGAGATTAATTTAAGTTTAGAAGGTTCCGGCAACCCGAACAGTAGCCCCGCCTGTGGTAGCGGCAGTGGGCAGAACTCTGTGCGAGAATATCGCTGCGAATACTGTGGCAAACAGTTTGGCATGTCATGGAATCTGAAAACGCATCTCAGAGTTCACACCGGTGAAAAACCGTTCGCTTGCCGCCTATGTATAGCTATGTTTAAGCAAAAGGCCCATCTACTCAAACATTTGTGTTCAGTTCATAGAAATGTCATCACCACCAATGGCAGCGATAACGATACTCGCTACTCCTGCTGCTTTTGTTCAATGTATTTCGAATCAGTACAAGAGTTGGTCCGACATTTATCCGGCCATCACAACAATTTATTGCTAGCAAAAAATTTACGCGATTAGTACTTGATTAGTTTGCTCCTAAAAATATTTATATATATACACACACAACATACGTGCATATTACATTCAGATACATACAGATATGTGTATATAGATGCATCTCCATATACTATATGTATATATTTACATATATTTATATATATAGATATATGTAGAACATGTGTACCTTCTTCATTCTAACTAACTATATACTGCAAAATACATACATATAGTATAAACCTACAGGCATACATATATGTATTTATGCATTTTTGTTACAGTTTAAAACATTTCCATCTATTTTTTTTTCTACTATATTTTTGTATATTTTATGAGATAAATTTTACATCGTATACATGATTTTTATTATTATTATTATTATTATTATTATTTTATACATATGTAATATATATGAAAAGAATAAATTGAAATACAATTAAATTTTAATGTAAAACAAAATATAAATGCTCCATTTTTACATATTTCTATTTTGTTACAATCAAACTGTTTTCTTCTTTTGTTGGGTTCATGAAAAAGTTTTCTGTTTTTTATGCATACAAAATATTTGTCGAGAATCATTTCACATTTTTAAAGTACATAGTGCGGTAAAACAAGTTTCTATTTTCCGTAGTTGACAAATAATTACTGGACATTATCAAACTAGTTAAATAGTGCTGGAAAAATACCGGCAATGTTATTTCATCTGAATTTAGAAAAAGTCTGTTTAAAGCGACGTCGGTTATAATGATAAGCCGGCTGCGACCAGACATGCCAATTTAATGTGTTTAACACTATATCCAGTGATTTTTAATGTTTTATTTATTATATCGATATAAATACAAGTTATTGATTTGCTTTCCTTATAAGGTGGCAGATGTTCTGAGTCCAGTATACGAATTTGTTTATACGAACTGTATGTGTGGACTCTGTATGGATTTCCGTCAGTAGAAAAAACCATAATAGGTTCGTCACAGGTTAGACCTTCATATACTCTTGATTTAACTAAGTTATAGATTATTAGATTCCACTGCATCAAGGCAAAGGTTTGGATATTTCTAATAAGATATGCACTTCGGTTTAATCATATCTCGCGTCAGATTTAATGTTGCGATATTTTAGATAGAACAGATCTGTTCATTTTAAAATTCTTTTTTCCAACACATCACTTCATTTTTAAAAATAGCGTGGACGAATGCTATTTTTTAACTTATTTTTAAATTTGAAATAAATTTCCTTGGCTAATGAGATATCTGTAGATAATTATATCGAAGACACAAATAAATTCACCATTTTTCTTGAGTCAACGTTGTGGTAGTTTTTCTAAAATTCAAACATGTGTTTTGGCATCTACCAGTAGTTTGAATATTAGTTTAGTGTGCAGATTCTTATGCCATATTTTAAATGAAAATATGATTGTCTCCCCACTGTAAGATATGCGCTTTAAAAATTTTGTGGAATAGCTGATTTCTTCATATTTGAACGAAAATGTTATCGGACTCGCCAATTGGGCTAAGATCCATTAATTAAGATCTTAAAAATATACCACTCACAGAGATTCGATTTATTTTGAGTTTTTAAAATCTCCTAAAGATATTCATTAGTATTATCGAATTTTTCGTTGTTTACAAGAATCCACGGAAAATGGCTCAAAATAAATCTGAAATACGGCTGCATATTTAGCTTCCAAATTTCGAGAAATCCGACATGCAGCATTTAATTATGATTAATATAGTTATTCGTTAATGGAAACAACAAATTTCCAAAATATTTTAAAATAGAGCTTTCACACTGTTAGGAAAACTGATGTAGAAATCATCATAATTAGCATCACTTGCTACTTAAATCTTTGGAAACAATTTCTACTAGACATCAAAGCAAAATTTTTGAGTGCAAACTCCACGAAATTGAGCGGAAATACCGGTTTTGCATGGTCTTTGGTTCGGCTCATCATTTTTGTGTTTTTTTTTTTTTTTTTTTTTTTTAAGCTATAGTTTTTGGCTTATTGTTTGGTGCAGATGTACAAAGTAGTTCGTATATTTTTTTTAATACAATTACCAATCAAATATGATTTTTATGAGCGGTTTAAGGTAAGGAAAATATTACAAATATTTTTCAAACAAATCAATCAGTACAAAAAACATAACTAGAGTTTGCTGGGTTCCAGCTGATGACAAAGCAGCTCAATCTCATTGAATCATGCTTGATTCAACCATTAAATTGGTTAACATTCTTTATAGATAATCGTCGATGCGTTCAAATGAGCGCCAAGAAGCATTAACTAACGTTAATTTTTAATAAATATTAAACAAATTTAAGTTTAGTAACTTCTTTTAATCAATTGTCCTGTACTAATCAATTAACAAATCGAAATCCTATCCAGAGCATTGTATTCGTTCAGCAGTCGCAAGTTTATAAGAAATGCCATAGATCGCATTTCTTGTAGAATTATAAGATTTATCAAAAATTTGTAGGAAAATTCTTTCTCGACTGCCCTACTATAGCACAGGATGTTAAATTTGAGCACTTTGGGTGCATACAATTTTGAAAGTTAAGTTTATAAATATTAAATGGTTTCTATATCGTTCATATTCTTGGATAGTTTTCAACAAGGGCTCTAGGTGAAACCAAAGTGAGACATTTTGATACTATTTGTCTTTTTGATTCTAAATATTTAGTTCATACTTTTTAAAATTAAAGCTACTGGCATGTCTTAGTATAAAACTTAAAACATGAAAAATAGTTTCAACGAATCTTTATTTAATACCCTATACAAATTTCTCGCTTCTAAGCGGTATTTGGTTACAACAACCATAAAAAAACTCAAAGAAAAGAATATTTGACTACAAAATCCCTGCTTTGTGCATAATAATGTTAAAAAAGACCGACCATTTTTTATATACATAAGTAAAAGCGAAGATTGGAAATAAGCAATAGGCGGGAGGGAATTCATTCAATACATTATTTATTTATTTATTTTTTTTTTTTTTTGGCTTGTAATTTAAAGCCTTCCGGCCAATTATAAGTAAATTACAATATGCAACAATTCATCTATTAGATTTAATTTGCTCAATATTATAAGTTAAAAAAAAGCACGTGATGAAAATTAAATAAAAAAAATTGTAAAAATATAATATGATTTTAAAGAAAGTATGATTATTAAAGACAAAAAAGTATGAGAAAAAGACTAATTCAAAAGTTAGAAGTTAATTGGTATATAATCTGGAAATATAAGATAATCGGTATGTAATAAAGGCTGTTCACAATTTAATTGAAAACAAAGTTTACAGTAAAGTCTGGAAGTGTTGCAGAATGTGCCTTTGTAAGAATCAGAACATAATTTAAAACTTTTTAAATGGCTTGGTAGTAAATTGTAAATTCAAGCTACTCTTACTACAAAAGCACAACCCATGAGTGTGGTTATTTTAGAAATAAGGATCTGCGTATTACGAGTGGAATGTGAAAAATTAAACGAACTAAAAAGAAATTGAGGACTACACAGTCGAACAACTTTATAAAATAACATCAACTTCAAATCGATATAATTTTTAAAACTACAGTCCAAGAAACGCTTAACATACGGTGTTTTATGAACACGATGCCTCAGTGCATACAAATATCTCATAACTCTATTAAGCGCCTTCTGAATTTTCCTCATATTTTGTTTATTAGTGCCACTATATAACTCTAAACAATATAGAATACTAGGCATGATATAAACATGAACCAATTTCTCCTTAATCGATCTGGGTTCGATCGTCATTAGTTAAATATCTGACAAAATTTCTTTGGGAGTGGTAAAGAAAAAGTTTTAACCAGTTATATGACAAAGAGCGCCATTGTTTCTATGCGCAGATACAATGTGAAGATGTTTTTCCTCCTAAATCCACCATCATAATATTCTTTTTACCCCAGGGAAGGTGGTGAATAATAATAACACATCAGCAAGAGCATATTTGAATATACATTTTCGAATTCTTTTTCGTTTTTTATGTTATTCTGATCCGAAAACAGATCAATTGGTAGAAATAATCTAATTTTGGTTTTTTTTATTTTTCTCGTCATATATCAATATTAACAAATACAACAAAAAGTTAAGTATTACAAATTTCTGATGATAAATATGACGATAATGATGTGTCAAAGAACTCACATATTTAGATACATACGATAGATTTCCAAAGATTAGACCGTACATACATAGAAAATACAATCAAAATTATCCCGATCTTTCGAAAATAGTTCTTGTTTGGTACTTGTTGTTACATCTAAAAACCAGTGGAAATAAACTCTAACTTACATCTATTAGAAGTAGGGTAGAGGGTTATTGTATAATTAACTACAAATATGCATATACGTGAGCAAGGTAGGGGTCTACAAAATAATACTGCCTGTTAAACGTTTTGCAAATGGTAGTTTTTATTAACGGAGCAGTACTACAGAGATGCCAGACAGAAGACAAAAACCAGACTTACCAACCATTCTTTGTTCAATTGAGTATCCAATATTATACGGTTATTTGGCAATTGTTTTATTTAAATGTCTGCAAGCAATTCATTTAAGACATTCAAAAAATCAAAGTATATTTGTGTTTTTTGTAAATTGTTTCTAATCTCTAATAATTCAACCAAAGAGATAACACATTAGAATTCCAAGCTGACTGATGAAAAATTATCTCCGTCATCTATTTTGCAAACAGCTTATCGCTGCTTAGCCTATCAGTTGTCATCCTTTTTCACCTATGAACACCTTTCACATAGAGGGGTTTTTTCATAGACCATTTTTGTTTTGTTTTTATAGACACAAAACGTCTTTATAGAGATTTTTTATATAGAAAATTATAGACAATTGAGAACTAATTTCTCTAATTTTTTCTACTTTATTCCTAAGGAACGAGAACTTATTTCTCTCTGGATACAAATCGAGTGGGCAATAGTTTACAGAGGGCTCTAAAGTCGTTATCCAGATAACATTTTTTAACCAAATTTTGAGTGAAATTCAAATATTTTGCTAACAACTCTTTCCAACTAACAGTAGCAACGTCTACACAAAATTACGTCTATATTACGTATCAGTCCCAATTTTATCCAAATTGGGTGGATTTTGAGAGTCGCGGTATCTTATTTTGCAATATTCATGTATTCCAATGGCAGAAGTTCCCAACCCAAATAAGGAGTCTGTTAAATCCTCCCCTCATTTGTAAGAATATGGATAATAAGATGAAATGGATGAGAATATAAAATGTGTTTCAATCACTCTTTACCTGTTGGTACAACTGCATTCTGTGTTGCTGGTTAATGCGTCATATTGACATAATTTTTTTTTTTTTGGAAACTGGAACATCCGTTGATAACACCTCACTCTTCAAAGACACCGCTGTTAATTGGAAAGGGTTTTTAGCAAAAAAAATAATAAATTTTTAGAAAACAAAACTTGAGCACAAAAAGCGGCTTCAGGGAAATCTGTAAATAATCACGCCGTAATTTGTATCCAGAGAGAAATTAATTATTTCATAGCTTACTTTTTTCTATGATCTGTGCTTGAAACTACCGGCTGTTGTTGCCACATTCTTATTTTTCTAACACTTTGTAGAAGATGTTGCCACATGTATTAATAAAATGCTATTATCCCAAACATCTGCTTTATTTGCCAGCAAAATTCCCAATTCAAAGTTCTTATGGGAAATAAGGGTTGGCAACACAAGATATTATTCACAGTCAAGTTTTGTGTTTTTGTTGTTCGTCGGTTCATTTTATCGTCGGTAGTCATTTGTGAAAGAGTTGTGAAACGGTTCAAGTTAACTCGGCGCTTCCGTAGGTGTGTTATCTATTTACTATTCAACAATCTCTGCAATATTTACGATCTAATACAAAGAATTTCATTAATAATTATACCTGAATACGGCAAGCTAATTATATGTCAGTGAAGAAGAAACGCAGAACTAAATCGATTCTCTGTAAAAGTTGTGAAGAGAAAGTGAAACAATGATGATGTCATCAAAATATACAAAATAACAATCATATCGTAAACATATGGAGGAATGGATAAAGTCCCTTTAGATATACTGCGTGCATATATGCTCATAGAACGCCAATTCTATATTATATCCAAAATTAGATTCTTTAATTTGTCATCGAATCATTGCGAGCAACAACATCGGTATTTTAGTATAAACGACCATGGGCATTTACAATGTGTGAAGGCAACTTTTGTTAAGTGGCCAACTGACTGACTGGCTCGCAGATTCATTGATTCCGACGCCAGCACAGTACACAAGCATCTATCGAGAATCACATGAGCCGGAAAAAATGTTACATGTCTATTGAGGCGCGGTGTTAACGCAGACAAATTTCATATCATTCCCTGAATATAATTCCTGATATTTTATTATATCTCATGCTCTAAATTTCGTACTTTCTCAGGCGCTATTTAAACATGATGATGGTGTCGTGCCTTAATCTTATAAAAATTAAAAATTGTACTCTGACACTCCCAAACTTTTATTCACATATTCCAAATATGCACGCCACCTAGAACTTAGGCATTTGAATCATCCACAAACATATAACACAACCACGGCCGACAGACGGACATTCAAATGTATGTCTCCGTGTTCAGTGTACTTAATAAAGCAGCCACAGAAGAAATACAGAGAACTTTCAAAATGAAACGATTTGTTTATGTTTTCGTGAGTAAATAAATAGTAATACAAAAATATCACAACAATAGCATCTCAAGTGAGTTTGATTAAGTATAACAAACAAGTGCCGCGCACCTACGTTACTGACGCCAATCAGCCCCATCAAGCAATTGTTATCAGCTTACTATTTTATTAAATAATTACGGAAATAATAAACAGATTGAACCGTCGGCAGTAACCTAACTTTTCCAACTACATATTAGAGAAATGCCTGTATAGAGATATTGTTGTTGTTGTTGTTGATATTGACGCGTCAAATATCTGTTCAACAGAAACACCTACGGTAGCCATAAACTGGTACTTTCAGCCAATATTATTTTCTTGAAAAATCTTTGGGAAAGGCTTTTCTTACGTGCTTAACCAGTATTGGTCGGTGTGTGAGCATTACTTTGGAAATACATTTGGCATCATTTGTATTTATTATATTTCCTTAGTGATTCATTAGAACAATTTCATTTATGATTGCGCTTTCCCAATACTCAATTGTGTACCATATTTTTTTCTTTACGAAAGCTGACAAGTATTGACCAGGGAATTGTTCGATTCAGGGAAATTAACCTTTTCGCATGTACAATGGAATCGAGCTGTAGCGAACACCGCTACAAAGCTCCGTATTGCTTCTTTATATACCCACGGAATGGTTTAATTTCCATACATACAACTTCTTAATATGATTTGTGGTTGCTATAGGCTAGGATGAAACAACGTCAATAGCTTAGAACTAATTTAAAAATCCTAAGTGTGCGGCAATCAATTATCATCGTACCAGTTGTAATAACTTAGAAAACTGATATTTCCCATTTGACGCTGTAAAAGTAATTCTCTTCTAGAAAGATTGGAACAGTATGGTACTTTTGAGTTTGATCTCCTAAACTAGTACAGGTTCCAACGGTGTAATGTTAATTGCTGTGTTTGCCCAGTATTGTTGGGAAAGTTTACCGAAATGTAATTTCCAATTCAATATGAAACTAGACTAATAGCTTTGCAGTAACTTCACATTCAATAGTATAAAGCTATACACTTGCAGTAGTAATTCAGAAATAGAAATTGAAAAATTCTATTATAAAAACAGATTTTCCGGAACATTTCGAAGTTCAAAGTAGATCATTCCAATTGAAATTCAGAAAAGGCTAACTAACATTCGACATTTCTGTTTAAAATCTAGGCAACCTTTGCTTCAAAGTATCCCCAATCATCGAAGACTTGGCCTTTGCTTATGGTTAACGCGCAATTGGCCCTGGAGAGGATCATTTTTTATCCATATCATGTACACAAGTCTGGGTAACCGAACCGAAGTTTTTTTTTATCATAATTCCAAACATAAGAAAAAAATTGTAATTTTTGAAAGAATTTCACTGAAAATAAATGCGACACACTTTTTTCCAGGCACTCAATCTTTTGAAACTCTTACATTTTTAAATATAAGAAGGAGTTCGCAGCTGCTAATTGCGCATTTTAATCACTACCTTTCCAAAGTAGTTTCTCGAGGTAGTTATTAAAATATTGGATTAAGTCCCAAAAATATGTAACATTTTTCAATCCAGTGCTTGACAGACAGCTTGACAGATAGCTTGTTTTTTTATTGTATCAAATGTTCATTTTAATGTGTGTGGTGACATTGACAATCGTTCAAAGGCATTTACAAATGTAAAAAATATTGTCGCAAAAATGTGTTAGAACGCTGTAGTTGAACATAACTCATAAATTGTTTAATCTGTCAATATTTTGCCCTGTGGAATGTTAACGTGATTGCTATTCAAAGCGGTTGCAGCATCCAGAAGCTTCGTCCACAACAATTGCCTATAACGAAATTACGATATTGTGTCACTTTACTGGAGTGCTCGTAGGCAATCTTCCGGAGGATGTTTGAAGGCATTCTCTAGACAGGATAAAAAAGTATCAAAGAGAAAAGCTTTTCTCCGCCCGCAATGGAAGCTTATCTGTTCACCATGCTATTAAGAAGCTCCTTCATAACATCAATTGCACATGGGAACAGCCTGTTGCTTGACTGTAGCTTTTAAGAAAACAGGTGTAGAGTATTAAACAAATTTATAATTTGATGTTTTTTAATTTTAAATTACAACTATTTTTTGCTAACCTGGTTTATCGTGTTGAGTTGCTGAGTAATGATAAATGGCTTCCTCTGAAGACGATGGTATTTTTTTATGTGTGTTTAGTGTAGCTGAGTGTAAGTCAAATGATAGAGCAGAAACTATATACCGATCGCTTTAATGTTACCTTCCGATTCCATTTAATCATGTCCCCCTGACTATCTGGCCTTGTAATCTTGTAAGCACAGTCAAGGTCGCAATTATAAACCGATTTTAATTTAGTACTAATCTTATTAAAAATGGGCGATATGCTCGTAGTACTATATTTTGTCGTGTTCCCTATACCAATTGGCCACCGCCAGCCACACCCCATTTTCATAAAATGTTGATCCATAGAGCAAAAATTTTATTGGAAGTGAACTACATTTTTGCGCATATTCACTTTGAAAAGTGGGCCCAGACCAATGTACCATCTGACATTATATCATTCAAATAATGCACAATTACTTACTTATCGTTCAAATCCCGAATTTTTTTCGACATGATTTCGAAGTTAGAACTTTCCTTATTGGTCAGATAAGTTTTGATACTTATAATATGCAATTATATTTGTAGTCTATACTATAATTCCACTGTGCTCCTGTCCAACTTTGTGTGTGTGCACTTTGTTATAATCTCAGCAGTTACATACGCGGACGATATGCATTTTAGAATGGCCGATTAAAGTACTGCTACCAGAGCTGCTTTTGGTGCAAAATATTAATGTCTGGTTTTCTGATGGGTCGAAAGCAGTGATTTCCAGTTTCTGCAAACGCTTAAAAACATAAAGCAATTGAACAACTAAGCCTCACATATTAAACACACATATCTCCCAAGAAACTTATCTAATAGTAAAGGAAATTTTTGCATTAATAATCATCTTTTTCGTAGGAAATCACATACTTTCTTTGAACATTTTTTTTGACATTTTCATACAACAATTGTCAAAAACTAAGTTTTGTTTACCAACTTAATATGAAAACTTGCGAAGGCTTCCTAAGAAATGTATGTATGTAGGAAATCATGTATTTCCTAGCACAAAGAATTGTATTTTTTAGTAGGAATATAATAAGCTTTCGCAGTCGACTACCACAGATTTAACAGAAAAATGAATAGCTTTCTTACGGAACAAAGTGAGTAGAATTTGCCATTTTTAACTAAATTTCAAATCACACATATAACCTATTCTAGTTGAAATTTAGACTATATTTTCAACAAGAAATAAGCAGGGCACAATATTTTGAAATAGTTATATTTACTATTAAAAAAAAATAGTTTCCTTTCTTTAATAAAAATAAAAATCCTCTGCAAGCAATCATATTCGATCGGTAAAGCGTCGCCGTAATCGTTTGATGTCAATCAAGTTTACAAAAAGAAAAGAATTCAGCTTTCGTTAAAAGTGCCAGGTACCATATGGTTTTTGCTTTATAATTGGCAGCATAAACTAGTTACTGTTTTTATTCTAAACCTGCATATAAATGTATATACCAGACAAATAAGTTATTTGCGGCAATTATTAAATAGTTATTCTATCAAAACAAAAAAATGTGCTCAATATTTGTTTGAATTCCTACGTACAAGGAGAGAACACTAATTGCACAAAAATGTACTTAGAAAACAAGTCAATGACGCATTGACCGGCTAATCGTGATACCTGCCAGTGACGGACAAGGGGTGCCTAAAACATACCAATACAAGTTTAAGATGAATCAGGGGGGAATTGTACGACTCATAAGAGACAAAGCTGCTCATTTCGGATAAAAATCATATGGTAACATAACAAATCTTTTCTATGAAACCATAGTTTTAACTAAGGTTTTAAAAGTTATTCATATCGTTGGTCTTAACATTGACCAAACAGCGTTTTTCTTAAAGAGCGTACAAACAAGATTTTGATAACAAATGCCTTTTTTACGACTACAATGAATGCCGGCGCTAATTAGTTAAGACTACATAAATATTGGGAAAAATGTCTTCACATGACCTGAATAGTATGATGAGTAACAGATAAGATATCAAAAGTTTTGACTTACTGTGTTAAATTATTGAATTAGTTAGTAATTCAACAGGTTCGGAAAAGAGTGCATACATTTTAACACATACTTTTGTTATAAGTACGTATTATTTGTGGTGTTACACATATTCATGACATGGTATAGCTGATTTTAATTCTAAAAGTGACAGGCTGCAAAACCGCAAGTGTAATGTAAGAATCATCCTAAAACCAAAGGTGACGTAAAAATTGAAAGTACCAGCCGATGGAAGTATCTACTGAATGTTATCCTAAAACCAAAATTACCCATATACATAAACATCTGAAATTTTTAAGACTGCGATGTCCGGGTTGTGCAAATGTATCCATTCCGACGCATTAGATATAATAGTGCACTAGTTCCGTTTGTGTGCGTATTGTTTGGTTTGAAATGTTGCTTTCGGAATAGTTCTGCTGTAGAAAAAAAATTGTAGAAATTAATGGTACAGAATCGATACTTAACAGACGTCATCGAACAGGTTCCTATCTGGAACAAATGGAAATAGTGCTGACTAATTGTGTTGGATGAAGCTGTGTATCAGTTATCCTAACGCAACGCGGCAAGAATAACAATTCGACAGTGGGGCAGTAGGTTGTAAAACAAATCTTTTTGGCGTAATATTTTTATTGATTGATTTTTTCTTAAATCAATCACTTCATCCTAAATCTATACTCCTCAGCGAACAATTCTCCAACTTTTACAAGCTGTCCTCAAATATTTTTGTCGTCAATAATATTTTTGGTAAGCTAATACTGGGAGAAGCAATTACTAACGAAATTGGGCCAATTTGGCATTTGTTGTGTGACACATGTAAACACTCACATTGCCTATGTAAAAGATCGCTTTCTTCCTCTCCCAAAGAAGGCACTTACATTGGCTTACTAAAAGAACACATTCTTTCTCTTCAAAAGGGGATATTTTACCTTTAAAATGTATTTAAAAAGATAATTTTTTCAATGGCAATCAATAGGCATTTCACTGCTTTGACTAGTCCTTATCCAGTGTGTAGAAATAAACACCGCCACGAAAATCGAACGCCCTCAGCTATAGCGAATTTGCTAAGAATTTATTTACTTGAATTTATTGAAAATGTAGGTCTGAACTAATATTTCTGCAAGATGAAATTTTATGTTCTCCGCAAAAACAGCTATACAAAATAACATTGCAATGTCAAGCAGGCGAGCTTTCGAAATAGCTTCTTATTATAGTGGTTAAAAACAAACTAAAACTCACTTGATAGGTTCAAAAATTACTGATTGGAGGAGCAGTATATGGTTCTTACAAGTAGATATTGGTCAGAACTAGACTAGAATGCTATAAGAGTTCAAGCTGGTACTGAACATATGTCACACAATCAGTTTCCGACTACTCCAAACTAATTCGGCGCTTTTGGATCTGTGTATTTCCTTAAAAATTCTAAAACCATGATCAATTTTTTGATGTAGTTATAAAATTATGATTCGACGTATAATTATAATATAGCTCAAGTACGAGTATGTACATTAAATACAAAAGAGCTCACGTATATGTGGAAAATAGGTGATGTAGTCAAAGGTGTGAAATCTAATCTTTACACATACATTTTTAGGAAACCGATGTTGACCAAAGAGATGAAAAGATTCCCTTGTATGTTGCCTTGAAATATTTTCCAGAAAAGTTATAAAATTGTTTTCTTCTTGACAGTATGATTTCCATGTGCATTGAATAAATTTTCTCTTGTAAAAGATATATCTTTTAAAAGCTCTTCTAAAATATATTAATGCAGCCAGTAGAGCAAATTATTCCTTTACTCAAATAAATAAATTCTAGCATTTCTTTTCCACTTTCGTCTCTCTAGATTTAATATTACCAAAAACCCTGTACAAAAATGGATGAAATTAAGGGTTTCTTCAAACAAGCCGGCAAGGAATTCCTTAATGCCGCCGGCGAGGCCGCCATGGGCGCCGCTAAAGATGTCATGGGTTCAGTTATCAATGAAATGTTCATTAAAAAAGAGTCAGAAAGTAAAAGAATATTACCCAGTATTAAGAATATGAGAGTGGTAAGTAGAATCATTGAATAATTGCATGCTATCTACAACATTACATACATTTACGCCTTCCTCCTCCTTCATTTACACTCTCATCAAAATTTTGAGATTCGCCAACGAAATCAATTGGTATGTAATGAAATAAACACCAAACAGTGTCCATTATGTTGATGTGTTTTTGTTTATCATTTATCCAATTAATAATGAAACCTGAGGCCAATGTGTTTAAATCGCCTTTTTGTATATTTTTGTGTTTTTGTTTGAAATCCACGAAAAATTCTCAATAGAAATTAATATGCCTTACACTTTATTAACAATTCCAATTTTTCATATATTATAAAGAAATTTGTATACGCATTAGAGTTGAGCCCCACTTGAACTAATGCAATTAATGTTTCGTGTCATATCTCTCATGGGTGTAATTTTGACGATGATCATATATGGGCACATATTTGAACTACTTGTATTATCCATGAAGTACACAACTGCAACATATGTACATATACATACTCTCGTACTACCATTCCTAACCTATGTATATTTGTATTATCATACGATACCTGGTGCAATAAATGAAGGTCTATCAATTATCTTCTTTGCTCGAATAGATGATTTATAAATCTTTTGTATCAAAACATCCCGAATAATTATAAATTTCGCTTTTACTTCTACAAAATAATGTATAGCTTGGTGAAAGACCTCTGGGTAGCCATAGGCCTCATACAGATGTTCAGGACTTTGAAAGTATACGCCAACAATGTTTGAGCAATGGCTCACTATTCGAAGATCCACTTTTCCCAGCTAGTAATGAATCTCTCAGGTACTCGAGCCGTCCAGATCGATACATCGAATGGTTAAGACCACATGTAAGTAAGGCTAATGTAGATTTACAGCAATTTCTGAGACTATTTCCTATAAGAAAATTATATATATTTTCAAAGTATTCAGGATTTGCTATTCGAAATTTATAAATGAATGGTCATAAGTTTTGTAATATGTGACTTCTCGCTTTGCACTTTTTAGGAAATTGCCGATGATCCCCAATTTTTTGTTGAGGGTTATTCGAGATTTGACGTCCAGCAGGGGCATTTAGGAAACTGCTGGCTTTTGGCTGCTACTGCTAACCTGACACAGGACGCAGAACTCTTTTTCCGCGTTGTGCCAACAGATCAAAGCTTTGAAGAGAATTATGCAGGCATATTTCATTTTCGCTTCTGGCAATATGGCAAGTGGATAGATGTTGTTATAGATGATCGTTTGCCCACCTCTAATGGTGAATTAGTGTATATGCATTCAACGGAGAAGAATGAATTCTGGAGTGCATTATTGGAAAAGGCTTATGCCAAGTTAGTATTCTTTGGAATTTTTTCGAACATAATTTATTCATAACATGCACACGTATAGATTACATGGTTCTTATGAAGCATTGGATGGTGGATCTACGGGTGAGGCTATGGAAGACTTTACTGGCGGAGTATGCGAGTGGTATGACCTGAATGAGGCGCCTCCAAACTTGTTTAACATTCTTGCTAAGGCGGCTGAACGCAATTCTATGATGGGTGCTTCCCTGGAGCCAGACCCTAATGTTCTTGAAGCTGAAACGCCCGAAGGTTTAGTGCGTGGCCATGCCTATTCTATTACAAAAGTGTGTATGATAGATATAATAACGCCTAACCGCCAGGGCAAAATACCCATGATACGTCTACGTAATCCCTGGGGCAATGATGCTGAATGGAATGGACCCTGGAGTGATAGTTCGCCTGAATGGCGTTACATACCCGATGAACAAAAGCATGAAATTGGTTTAAATTTTGATCGTGATGGCGAGTTTTGGATGTCATTCCAAGATTTTCTACATCACTTTGAAAAAGTTGAAATTTGTAACTTATCACCAGATTCCTTAACTGAGAGCCAACGAAATGATGGCAAACGTAAATGGGAAATGTCTATGTTTGAGGGAGAATGGACACCTGGCGTAACCGCTGGTGGTTGTCGTAACTACTTAGAAACATTTTGGCATAATCCCCAGTATGTGATTACTTTAGAAGATCCAGATGACGATGACGATGAAGGCAAATGTACTGTTATTGTGGCCTTATTGCAAAAGAATAGACGTTCCAAACGTAATCTAGGCATGGAGTGCTTAACCATAGGTTTTGCCATATACCATTTGAATCAGAGAGAACTGGAGAGACGCCCTCAAGATCTACAATTTTTCAAACATAAAGCATCGGTCGGAAGATCAAAACATTTTATAAATTCGCGTGAGGTAAGCCCTGATTTTGACAATAAATATAATAGTTATATTGATGCAAGTTCGCATTTAGGTAACAGCTCGTTTTAAATTACCTCCTGGCCATTACTTAATCGTCCCGTCCACATTCGAGCCCAATGAAGAAGGAGAGTTCATTATTAGAGTGTTCTCTGAGACCAAAAACAATATGGAGTATGTATCTTAAGATTATTCTATGTAGTTATCGCATGCATGTATATGCATACTCCCGTATATAATTACCGAAAATTCTATTTAGTATGAGTTGGCCGCTTATAAGTTTTGTGCTATCACAACGTTTAAATTGTTAAAGCTATATATATTCTAACTAATACTGATGGCCGCTACCAGCATAATATGCTAATTTGTTAAAAAAAGAATAAGCACTAACATTGCTGCGTTGTCTTGTGCGTTCCCGTGACAGCATTGTTGTACGCAAAATTCTTACACTCTTAATAGTCCCATTTCCGCCAAAGCGATAATGTTGTATGGTTTGTGTACTTTGCTACGAAGGCCGCTTCGAATGGTTCTCTAATGGCTAGCCCTATACTGAGTCTGGTTGCCGTTACAATAAAAATTATACAAATCCATCCTAGGCAATGGGACTATTTGAGTAGTGTAAATGAAGCTGTAAGAGCTATTGTGTACATAATTGTAATTGTAGTAACGTATTACAATTTGTCCACAAAAAAGTAACGAGAAACATGCAAGTCGTTTTTTGTTTTATTTTCGTTGTATGATTTAACTGATTATAATTTTTTCAAATCATTAAACAAATGGTAATATTTTAAAAGCAAATTTGTTTTTTTTTTTTTTTTATATTTTCTAACACGCAACGTCCATCACAGTTTCATTCCGTATTAGAGAATTTTCGTTAAAAGACAACACAACCCAACGTTTCATGATTTGACAGGTCGATTTTATGGTTGGGCTTTAAGAAATAATATACTCATAATATAAACTGTTAAATTGTTCAGCCTAAATGTAATATTGTTGTCCAAAATACAGTTGTCAGTCCCATGCCTTTGTTTTGTTGGCTTGGTATTGAAATAGATTGTAGATTGTAAATAAATTTCACAATCTTAATATTATTCTACCAACTAGTATAAAATATACTTTGGCGCATGCTACTTTGTTACCCCATATCATATACAGCGCAGAAATTTACCTCTGTGCAGATATATTCCATTGCATTGCCTCGATATGTGTTTCCACAGAATCCTAAGATATAGAGATGACTCCGTTGTGTCCTAGATTATAAAAGTTATGAAAAGTATTTTCTTTGACGTTTCTTTCAACGGTTTTTGCAACTGAAATGCTTATATTTATTCTTTTGCATCATTTAGTGTAACCAACCTGTATTCGTATATCTTACATGTTCCTACCTATATCTCAATTTGAATAGGAACCCTCGAGTCCTCATAAAACGCTATTCTAGCAGCATTTTTGAGAGATCTTTTATGGTTCGTGTTGCAAGATTATGAAATAATTTGTTGTAGTTTCTCCGAACCAATTTAAGCAGAATCAGATGTGCTACTATTCTAATGTTTCACAATAATTTTCTGTGCAATTGTACTGTACTGTTTTTATACGGATACCAAGCATTTTGGAAAAAAGTGTTTTAGAGACTTGTCAGCAATTTTTTTCGGTTTATGTCAATATAACTTATAAATTGTAGTACTGTCAATATGTAGTCCCAAAATGGGCATTAATTGAATAATATAAAATAATGAAATGTAATGAAACGTTATGTTTTGCCAACGGTTTGAAATCGGATTTTGCACTAACTATTAACAAATCTTTCTAAACTGGCTATAGTTTTTGGGATAAGCTATAATATTATATAATATAATTTCGCAAATTTTTGAGTCATAGTTGCAAGCAAGAAACCTCCAATTTGCAGGCGATCGAAAATTTCGAATGTTGAAGGAGGTCAACCCAATGCCGGTACTAAACAACTGACATATAAAATCAATATATAATAATAATAATAATAATATATAATAATTATATATTATATACTATTAAATAATAATAGTATATAATTATAAAATTAATTTCCCATTATACTAATTCATTTTAATCACAGCAAAATACTTTGTCATACAGGATGCTAATGGTTTATATTATGAAAAATGATTTAATTGTATTTCTAAATGTAAAGGCTAGTTTTATATATGAACCCATAGCGTTATCGCATGAAAAATAATATAATATAATCATGTACAATATAATCAACAGTAATAACTGTATTAAAGGCACCAATTGGCTTTACAAATTAAATATCAGACATACATTTACAAATAGTAATTAAAAACTGACAATGCAGTATATAGGTATACGAGTAGTTTGCATTTAAAAATTTGACAATTACACTGACGAACAAATTATGTGTGGCTTACACTCCTTGCTTCACTCCTCAGAATCACCCCGAATGAAATACGTAAACTTTGTGCTTTAGAATCTAAATCGGTTCTCTGCTTTCAAGGAGTTGGACCTAGGAGATTGTGTTGCTATTCTGAGTTCCCTTTGGTTAATGAACAGTTTGATCCTAAAACTGTTTGATCGTTTATTTTGTGTAAATGTACAATTATTTCTACAATTTCATAGTTTGACGACTGATAACTTTTTAAATTGCTAATATTATTGGTGTTATTTAAAGCGATGTACTAATTAAAGTTTAAAACCCATTCCTTTTTGCACCATTCTTGCTGTTTATATATTTGTAAACTTGATTTTGTCTCGCCCATCTCTCTGTACTTACTTTAAGTTGGGTTAATAACCTTAAACTTCTTTTAGAGAAAACGATGAGCACGTGGGCTACGGAGGAACTGAAAATGATACTGATAATCGACCTGGAGGAGTAAGTAAACCACATAGAAAATATTATAAAGTATTTTTGTTTTTTATTTTTTGCTGTAATTAGTTGTTTAGCCTGTAGTGCGTTTTTGTTTTGTTGTGGTGGGGTAAAGTGTTTAATAATTGCGTAGATTTTGTAAAACAAAGTAGAGCATAAAGTTATAAATTTTTTTAATTTCAACTAGTTATACCCCAGCGTGCCAGCTTACCCAGTGCGGCCTGCGGTCGATCCACAAAGAGATGCCTTACAGCGTCTCTTCAACAGTGTTGCCGGTCAAGATATGGAAGTTGATTGGATGGAATTGAAACGCATATTAGATCATTCTTTACGTGATGGTAAGCTTACCCCATATTTCGTTTTGTATGATTTAAAGTTTATTTATATGATCAATTGGTTTTATTTGAATATGAATAACATGAATGTGTAAATTGGATATTTATAAAAATCTGGGTACAGCACAAGATTGTTCATAAATAATCCGTAGTTTTGTTGAGTTCTAACTCTCATCTCTGTTAACAATTCATAGCACCGTATTTCTTTCAGCTTTGGTTCCTAAATAAGTTTGCATGTGATTGACTTTTTCGGTTTTTTTTTTGTTACCCAAAAAAGTAGTTTTATTATTAGATAATCAAAACCTGTTCCACATTTTGTTTTTTTTTCTCTTGCCACTCATACATTCGATAAATTTTATTAAAATTAAACAACAAAACGAAAAAATTACACAGATTTGCCAAATCCTGCAAGTTTTGCTACTGCTCAAACGGTTAAAGAAAACTTTGCGCCATTGCACGGAGGAAATGGTGAAGTGCCAAATACCAACACCACCAATGAATTCGATGGTAACAATATAGTGAATACCATCCTATCATTGTTGTGTGGTCTTTGCAATAAAGAAAATAATGTACAAGAATTGCTTGGACTAGATGGACAGAATACTGCCACCCAACAACAACATCTGGTTGATCCTAACCGTAATGACGACTTCAATAACCCCGGTGAGCACAAAAGTACTCAAGTACTTTAGACAAAAATATATAGAAAACAAAAATAAAGTAAAATATAATTTCTTATAATCGTATATATGTTACAACCCGGTGTTGGTTCACCTCTTCACTCTATAGCAAAAGATCAACAATTAGCAATGTAAAGTTGCACATCCTACAAGGGATATGACGAATGATGTTAGTCTCATTTGCAAGACTTCACTCATTCTCATTTTAGCCTTTTCGTTACACTTTAACTAAATTTAATTAAATAGCCATTTGTTTTTATCTCTTTTTCTAGTTATGATGGCCAGTCCCGATGGTTTCTCCAAGGATGTTTGTCGTTCTATGGTAGCCATGTTGGATGCAGACAAATCGGGTAAATTGGGTTTTGAAGAATTTGAAGCTTTGTTGACTGACATTGCCAAATGGAAGGCTGTGTTCAAGATCTACGACTATTCACAAAGTGGCCGTATCGATGGCTTCCAATTACGCGCTGCCTTGAATTCAGCTGGCTACCATTTGAACAATCGCATTTTAAATGCTCTCGTTCACCGTTATGGTTCCAGGGATGGTAAAATTGCATTTGATGACTTTTTGATGTGTGCTGTTAAAATTAAAACATATATAGGTATGTAGTGCTGCTATAAATAATTCCTGAACTGTAGGTTATACAAATTTATAAGTGCTTGCAAAACGGTAGCATACGGTGGAATATTGCGAAGACTAATTATATTCTGTAGAGAAATGCTTTTGTGACCCTTAGTTATTTGTTGGTTCGAAAACGTTTCGTTTGTGTGAAATATATCATACACGTATTTTGAAGAACACTTTTCGTACAGAACGTTATCCTATTGTGCAAATATGATTTGTATGCAGGAGAAATTCTTCAAACATAATTTAATCTAGAAGTGACATTTCAATTATACTTTGCGATCAGTCCAAATATCTAGTGCCTAAAAAGCAGCAATGTATCAAAGACGATTTGAATATAGACACACATATAAGTATCTGATCATAAAACGATTAATTCAGATAAATGTCTTTTTTTAAATTGCTTCCCTCTTTTCTATGGCAATTTTCATTTCTGAACCGCTATTTCCTATAAAAAAAGAACTTAAATCAAATCTATTTCTATCAAAGAAGAAGACAATGGAAGTATTCAAAACGAATTAATTAATTCTTTCGGACAAGTGAGGTATAATAGGTGTAATCCATGTCAAGTGCAATTAACCTCGCGAAAGTACAACTGCATTATAGCATTGCGCTTAATTTATTTTCCAACGACGAGATACTGATATTTATACCTGCAATACTACTGTATGTTCGCAGCTCTAAAATGATATAGCTTTAGTTTGAAACGGATGTTGCGTTAAAAAAGTAATTAATTCGGCTAAAAATATAATAAAATAAAATACTGCGATTGATGTGGAATTGAAGTTTACAGCGCATATTGCAAATATTTTCTCAAAAATCGATACAACGTTCTGGAAATTATATAGGCTAAAAATAATATTACCCTTTCGAGTAATATGCAATCTAGCGCACGCCGTTTTAGTGCCTTCTTCATGTACGTCATTGAAGTATATAGCGGTTATTATTTTTTTTTTTATTTCATTTATTTAGCCATTAGGCTATTAAAAAAATTCAAATATTACATTAATTGATTTTTTAGCATTAGTAAGTATTCTTTACATATGCTATAATTTTTCGTTTAAAGGCAAACAAACTACTTTCAATTTTAATTTCATGTGGAATTTGATTATATAACTTAAGTCCATTACACAATAGAACATTTTGATGGAAATTCGTTGTACTACAGTTTAATCTAAAGTCGCCAGCATTCCTTAAGTCATAAGGTTGTACATCCGAATGTATACCAGTTGATCTTGAAGATATTTTGGTAATAACCCATCTTTCGTTTTAAACACAAAAGTCAAAACATTCATCGTTATTCTTTGATTAATTGAAAGCCATTGTAAACTGTTCAGCATATAGTTTATGGGTGTTAGCAATTGGCAACATAAGATACATCTCATTCCATTATTTTGCAATTTTTGCAGTCTGTCCTTCATTTGTCGGCTACCGAGAAATAATAGTGTTGAACAATATTCGAAATGTGATTTTACTATGCCGTTGTACATTTTTATAGCAGTAGCTGTTATATAGCTGAAATATTTCTACGAATTCTTCCTAGAAACTCAATTTTTTCGATATTTTGCTACAAATAAAGTTATAGTGTTTTTCAAACTTAAAGTTTTTATGAATAACTAGCTGACCCGGCAAACGTTGTTTTGCCTTCAAAATGCCTTTTGAAAAAAAAATGGTATGTTTGTCACCTACCATTATTTGATTCGATGTTAATGTGGTAAAAAAAAATTAATTGCAAAAATCTCATCTCCAACGCCATCTATCACTTCAAATAAAACCTTTTAAACCTTCCGGAATACTCTACCAATAATTTAAGACCAAAATGAGCCAAATCGGTCCAACCGTTCTCGAGCTTTAGCGAGACTAACGCACAGCAATTGATTTTTATATGTATAGATAATTCCAAGATATTTCATTTTTTTTTTCATTATTTCTATTTGTACTGCCTCCATCCGTATGTTTTGTTCCTTAGCCTTTGTTTTATTTATATTAAGTTTTAGCTTACTCATTTAAGGTACTTTTCCACTTGTACTAAATCTTCGTTTAGGTTACGTACACATTCTTCAATTTCTTACCGCATATATAAACCAAAGTATCATCCGCAAACATGCACACTTTCGAGTGTTTTAGTACTTTTTTATGTCATTGATATATACTACAAACAATAAAGTTCCCAAAATCGCCCCTTGGGGGACACCTACGTTAATATTTAAGGCGGTGAATAAATGGTCCCCACACCTTGTTCTTTGAGTTCTGTTTTCTAGGTAGCTTTTAAACCATGCAGTCTTTTTATCAACAGGTCTCGATTTATGGTCTCAAATGCCCGCTTCAGATCTAAAAATACAATGCAATTTTTGTTGGCTATTTCGGTTTTCCACTGTGTTACTACTAAATTAAGCAGCGATTCGCAACTATGCTGTTGTCTAAATCCAGATTGCTTCTCATTCAACAGACGGTTTTCCTCAAAGTATTTATTCGCTTTTTCCAAAACTTTGCTAATAGTCATCAATAGTCATTGACTGGAAGAATCTCCTGTAGATCGCTAGTTCTGAATTTTCTTTATTGGAACAATACAGGATTCTTTCAAGCCTTTCAGGAAAATTCCCGTTTGTAAGGAAGACGTAATAAGTTGATGTAGTTGAGCTCCAAGTATATCGAAATTTTCTAATAACATCTTGACTGTTAGAAAATTTCTTCTTCTTATTATGTCTATTAATGCGAACTTAAACATGGTTTCTCTTCTATTAAATTTTCATATTTAACGTACGGTATCGAGTTTATAATATGCATTACACTGCTAACAAAAAACAAATTAAGTTCATTACAAATAGCGTTTTCATCAGTTATCTTTCTCCCGTTGATAATTATTTCCTTGATTTTTTCTGTATCTTTTTTTTATACATCCTCTTTTGACTGTTTTCAATATGGTTTTCTGGTCTTCGCAATTGTTAATTTTATTATTTAAATACATTTTTTTTGCTTGAGCGATTTCTGAGACATATTTATTTCCAATTTGTTCTATAAAGGTTCCAATGCCAATCATCATTGAACCAAATTGCCACTTGATATAGTACAGTGTTTTTCCTTTTAATTTCTCTTAGAACCGGGTTATACCATTTATTACTTTTCTCATTCTTGAGAACTATGCTTTGATCATTGGATTAACGAATTGTTTATACTTGTAATTATTACATTACACAATTCATTTGTAGAACATTCTAAAGAATTTTTATTTGAGTCATTACACCTCAAATTATAGGTATTTCGGAAAACTGAACTGTTATACTGTAGATATTTTATGTCCTTTATTTTTACATATTTTGCTTTCCTTTTTGTTGGTATGATAACTTCCAGAGATTCGTGATCACTAATTTTCAATCCTGAAGCCGATTTTACAATAGTGCCTTCTATACTTGACATTGCATAATCTATTAATGTACACGTTGAAGGTGTTATTCGAGTAGGTTCCGCTGCTATTTGCTGAAAGTAGTTATCATTTATAATTTCAGCTATTTTGATTTTATTGGTATTTTTACTAAACCAGTCTATGTTAAAATCGCCGGGAACAAGTTGATTTTCATTACTGTTAAAACTTTCTATTTTATTTTCAAAAAAAGAGATAAATGTTAATTCCGGTGAATCTTGTCTATGTGGGAACCGACATGATTAAAATTGATTCTCGCTTTCTCAAGATCCTTAGATATATTCATGGAATCCAGAGTCGATTAAATTATTCTGATTACGGACGACAATTTCTTGGAAATTCTTTTGAACGCTGTACTGATATGCGTTACCTCTATTTTTTTCTTTTGCGTAATGAAATTCAGATAACCAGATAATTTTATATTTTTGAAGACTAATAGAAACTCATAGTTACGCCTTAAGTGCGTTAACAGGAACATTCTAAGTCCTTCATATAATAACAGTTTATTAAGGTTATGTAATACTTTGCCTGCTATCTTGAAAAACTTCGCATTAAGTCCCCTGGTATTTAAGCAATTTTTCTATAATTCTGATAAAAAAAAAAAACAAATACACATCCTTTTTTTTCCTTTTTTTTTTTATTTTCTGTCACTGGAAACTTTTTCATTATTTTCTTTAATGATTTAAAAATTGTGCGCTTTTAATCTAAATTTAAACAATATATAGCGCATCAAAAAGGATGTTGATTAATAAAATTATAAATAAATAATTAAAATATGCAAATCATATGGAAAATCCTGAGAAAAACTGACCGGAGGAAAAATTGTTTGCTCACGATCAGTGGCAAAGTTTTGCAATTGCTACATTTTAAGTTCCTTACTGCATCATAAAAATAGATGTTATTATTGATTTAAATTTTAATTACATAATTCATTTTCAGATATCTTTAAGGACAAAGATACAGAGCATACAGAAACGGCTACGTTTACAATGGACGAATGGATCGAAAATACAATTTATTCATAATTCAATGCAACATCTGTTTAGCGTGCAAAAAGAAAAAAAAACTTAAAATATGTATTTATTTTTTCCCTCGAATTCTCCCCAGATTAAATATGTAATATGTATTGTTATCGTTTAAAATATTCTGTGTAACGACTGTAATTCTATTTTTTTAATAAAAATCTCAACTACAATTTTCTCAAACATAACAATATGATGGAAGTCACTGCATCGGATTAACGTTAAACTATGGATAGCATACATACGTATGTAATGCTTGTCTATGAAGGAGTTGTTAGTCGTGGATTTGCAATTTGATTAAATTACAATATTACAACAAATATTCTCCATAATTCAACAACAAATACATTATAAAATGTTACAATACTAATGTTATAAAAATTTTGTGTATCTTAATCTTAATTTCTCATATTAGATTTTTATATAAAATAAGTCAATACGGATAATTAAAATTCAGATTAATCAATTGCATTTTTATTGGTGATATTTACGATTAATCATTATTTTGGATTATTTGAAAATTATGATTAATTAATTTATTTGCAATTTATTACTAAACCATTTAAAAAGTTTTAAATTATGTCTTGATACTTACAAAAGGCGCATTCTACAACACTTTCAGACTTTACTGTAGAATTTTGTTTTCAATAAAATTGTGAGCAGCCTTTATTACATACCGATTATCTTATATTTCCAGATTATATACCGATTAACTTCTAACTTCTGAATTAGTCTTTTTTACTCTTTTTTTTTGTCTTTAATAATCATACCTTCTTTAAAATCGTACAATATGTTTATAAATTGTATATTTAATTTTTAGGTTTTTTTTTTTAAATTTATAATATTAAGTAGATTAAATCTAATAGATGAATTACTGCATATTGTAATTTAGGTATTATTGGCCGGAAAGCTTTAAATTACAAGCAAAAAAAAAAATATATATATATATATATATATATATATATATATCATTGTAAATCATATTTTTCTGCTATTAAGATACGCAACATTTTTATAGCATTTGTATTGTAAAGTTGTATAATGTACCTATATTGTAATATTTATATAGGTATAAGTATATATTATATAGGTATATATTATATATAGGTATATATTATATATTGTTGTAATATTGTAAAATTAAATTAAATTAAATCCAAAATGATGAAATTTCTAAAAATACTCCTTCAATTTGTTTGAGATTAAAATTTTTTTACTGTATTTCAATTTCTACTATTAAAAATTGGTTTAATTTCTTTTGAAATTAGATTTCAATGGTTAAGTGGAATTCATGATTTAGCCAATTTCCATTCCTGGGCTTATACAGTATTTTATTCCTTTTTTCTGTTTAATAATGGTTCCGTTTTTTTTATTTTTTAGATAGAAAACAATCAAGATTTCTGAAATTAGTTCTAAATTTTGAAACCAGTTTCAAATTGTAATTCTCTCGAACAAACCTATGAAAAAGAATCTTGAAAAAAGGAACAAATCTAGATTAGCGCAAGTAAATTACAAATAACATCAGTTTTCGAGTTAAGACCCCAAAGGTTTCCAACAAGAAATTTAAAAAAATGCGTTAAATACGAGTGCCCAAAAAATATTTATGGTTGTAGTACACACAATATTAAAAAAATTAAATCGCAAATAATTGCGACCCATATTTATCTGAGTTATTGGCTTTTAAAATTCAATAATTAGCAAATTTTCAATTATTTTAAAATGATTCATCTATCTTAGAAAATGCTTATTTCTTAAAATTAGTTATATTTTCAATAAACGTTTGAACATTTTTAAATAAATTTATTTTTTAAAGTAATATTTATTTTATAATGATTATTATTATAAAATAATTAATACATTTTATAATAATTCTTAATTTTTTCGGAAGACGACACAGTAACGGAGAAATAATTAACTAATTTTTTTAAATACTTTTTAATTATTTGAAAAATCATCTTTTTTAATTATTTAAAAGGTTATTTTTTATCATCGTATTTTTTTAATTACTTAGAAATATAGTTATTAAATTTTCTAAATAATGGTTTCACAGGCAAGGAATTGGTTAAAAATTCCGACAACTTCTTTTATATAATTATTTTCATTCTAATATAACAAAAATCACAATCGAAAAACTGTTTTAAAATATTTGCACGGTTTTTTTAATTTCTTGGATCAAAAGTTTACCATTGAGTTGAAGTAGGGGCTGCTACAAAAAAGTTAAAAGCATTTGAATTGAACGAGAATTCGACTGGGAGTCTGTTTTTAAACTTCGAGTCGTCGACGGTTCGATTTATATTATCACTACCTACAAACCACTTCTTGCACAGCATTTCTAGATGTTTACAAAAAACGCCTAATTGACAACACCGACTTCTTAGGCATTTGTATATAACCGTGAATTTTACAAGTGTATTTGTTATGACGTTTCTCTTTTTAATTTTTGCAATCGTCGTTTCATTGTGATTTCTATTCAGTTCAGTTTGTTCATTCGTTCGGATAGCCAGCAATCCGAATTTCTGTGGTCGTCGTGGACCAAAAGTGTTTGATTCGAATTCACATTTATCAAGAAAAGAAACAAAAAACTGCAGCAGCGGCAACAACAAAAAACATTGAATAGCCCCCCTTATCGTATCTCAGCCAACGACAACATTACGCAATCTCACACTATAAATCATTGAGATACAATTGAGAAGTGCTTATTCTAGTGAAACAACTTGAAAGTGTTGCAATCAATCGACCAACTGGTTAGTAAAGGAATTTACGGAGCAAACAACCTATCATTGAAAGATGCCTTGCCCCTTTTTAACTCGGCTGAGTGCCAACTTCGTCCGAAATTATTCGGAGAATTTAATGCAAGTCTATAGTCGCTTTTGCCCTGTATTACTTAATAATGGTCAGGCTGTGCTATCAGCCCCTAACGAAGACGTCGCTACCAATGTGAAGGTCATGGCTGCGGTAAGGAACTATGTCACTTCAAGTGTGCATCCTAAGAAAGAGGAAGTGACCAAAAAGGAGAACTTTTCAGTGGAGACCAAGGAGACGGCTAAACCACCTGCCGTGGAAGATGACCAGTTTGCCTATGAGAACTTCTTTCATGAGCAAATTGCCAAAAAAAAGCAGGATCATTCGTATCGTGTGTTCAAGAAGGTGAATCGCTTGGCTGGTTCGGGCTTGTTCCCCCATGCCCTGGAGTACTCCACTCAGGAGGAACGGCCTATAACTGTATGGTGTTCTAATGACTATTTGGGCATGTCTGCTCATCCGCGTGTTAAGAAGGCCGTAGCCGATGCCTTGGAATGTCATGGCTCTGGTGCTGGCGGCACCAGGAACATTTCTGGTAATTCAATGCATCATGAAATGCTGGAAAAACGTTTAGCCAAACTGCACGAAAAAGAAGCCGCTCTGCTATTTACTTCCTGTTTCGTGGCCAACGATTCTACATTGTTTACACTGGCACGGCTTTTACCCGGCTGCCACATTTACTCCGACGCAGGTAATCACGCTTCTATGATACAGGGCATACGAAATAGTGGCGTACCTAAGCATATATTCCGGCACAATGACGTGGACCATCTAGAGAGTATGCTAAGTAAAATAGATAAGAAAGTGCCAAAGATTGTTGCATTCGAGACAGTACATTCCATGACGGGAGACATTTGTCCCCTAGAAGAGCTCTGTGATGTAGCTCATGCGTATGGAGCCCTCACTTTTGTGGACGAGGTACACGCAGTGGGCCTGTACGGAGAGCATGGTGCGGGTATAGGTCAAAGAGATGGCGTTCTGGATAAGATGGACATAATATCCGGTACTTTGGGCAAGGCTTTTGGCAATATTGGAGGTTATATAGCTGGCTCGCACAATCTCGTCGACATGATACGTTCCTATGCCGCTGGTTTTATTTTCACCACTTCATTGCCCCCTACCGTTTGTTGTGGCGCTTTAGAATCTATCAACATTTTGGCATCGCAAGAAGGTCAACAACTTAGAGCTTTACATCGCCGAAACGTCAATTATTTACGTAATCTGTTATATACTGAAGGTAAGGATGGCGTGTCTCATGGCTATTAATCGAATTAAATCATCAATCATGCAAATTTTCTTTTCAATTAGGTTTTCCCGTTGAACAGACACCCAGTCATATTATACCGATTCGTATTGGTGATCCGCTAAAGAGCTCAAAAATATCGGACCTGCTTATGTTTCAATTCGGCCATTACATACAGGCCATTAACTACCCAACGGTGGCACGTGGCGAAGAGAAATTGCGCTTGGCTCCCACGCCCTTCCACAATGCCGACATGATGAACCAGCTGGTTAATGACTTGAAGAAAGTATGGAAAATGCTGGGCATGCCATTAAAAACGCCACGACAACATCAAGAGTTTCAAGACAATGGATTCGTGACCAAGAATGATGTGAACGTTTTAAACTAACAAAAAGAACGTTTACTGTTTACCTTCGAACTAACATTTACTTATTGTATACCACAAAATATATAAATACATACCTAAATGAGTCCATAAACATGTCTCTACATACATATATAAATATACACAAACAAATAAATTTGCTATTGGTGAAAGAGGTTATACCTAGTACAACTTGGAAATAAATACGCATGCAAACTACAAAACTAAATGCAAAATAATGGTTTAAAGTTCGTGTTAATGTTTTTACTCATTAATTATATGTAAGTAAGCAGTGATCTTGTGCACAGTCATCGCTAAGTTGCCAAACGGCAATCGAAAGAGAAGATAAGGCCCGGAGACAAATGAAACTCATGAAAATGATAAATATTTATAACGACATGGCGAAATGTTTTTTAAAATACGTGTATGGTCGGAGCGGACGGACAGAGCTTCAGCGCGAAAGGTAATCGACGAAAACAAATAACAATGCAGGGTTCGAATATGTGAGCAAACGTCTTTTTGGCAATAATATAGTGCATTGCAACATCGGTCGATTTTGCTATATGGTATGATTAAAAAAATGTCTTGATATCGGTCACATGACTTTGAAATAAATCGGGACTGTATTGCGTTTTGAATTTCATTGTCTGCTACACATAATCATATCATACATCCATAGAGTGAGGAAAGAATCACTAACTTTATCATCAACATAAATATGATGACTTCTTCCCCAGCATCCATCGATGTGCGTTGGAAAGTTTGTATTTTTTTACTCAAAATTTCATGGGCCTTTGTATTTTTTGCCATTGACATAGCAATAGATTAATAAATTAATTCATTCATTCAATCTGGGATGCTAAAACTGTTCTAGGGGGCTAAGCACCCCCTTGCTGCGTCTGTCTTCTACTTCTACTATCAAAGGAGGATAAACACCGCGCAAATCTTCTTAAACCACCCTTAGAACCCACCAGTACGGAAAAAATGCTTTTAAGAGTATGAAATCTATATATATATATATATATATGTATAATTTCCAGTATACAAGCAAATTTGAAGTAGTGAAAATTGTATTAACTATAGGTAGAGGCAAAAAGTCTGAGGCCGCAAAAAGGAATGCAGCTGTAACGATTTAACACCAAATTTCAAGTATTAGTCGATTGCATTTGATACAAAAGAATCATTCTATCAAATCCCTCAAGGAAATTGTTCAAAAAGTTCCTTTAATTTATTAATACTTTATAATACAAGGGACTTACAATGATATGCAGCAGCGTTACATTATCGACAACAACATTTAATTCCAAAAATTTTATATTTTTTGTATATATACATATAACATGCTTTTCAAACGCAATTATTTATATCATATGTCCTTTTTCGATGTTGGAGCTGTTATACAGGGTGGGCCATAAGGGTGTTGGGGGTTTAAATCTTCAATTTCTCGATAACGCGTGGCACGGGGTGGCGGGGGATATGTTGTTCGCTGCGTCGCTTCCTGGAAATTTAGTCGCCATGGAGCCGTACACGGGAGTGCAGCGTGCATTTTGTGTCCGAGCGTATTACGAAAACAATAAATCAGTGATTACTGCACGACGTTTGTATCGGCATGAACACGGTTTACACGATTTAAGTGAAGTTCCAAGCGCCAATGTGATACGAAAATGGATCAGAATGTTCGAAACAACCGGCTCAACAGTACCAATTACGGTTCGTCGTGTGGGCTGGGATAACGTCAACCGGTATTATTGGACCATACTTTTTTGAGGACGAAAGAGGGCATGCGATGACGGTTATACCGAACAATTATTGCAACATGCTAGCAGACTTTTTGGTGCCAGCTTTGCAAGAACTTCAAGGCAATACCTCGAGGATGTGGTTTCAACAGGATGGGGCCACATGTCATACAGTTAGGGTATCCATAGAGCTGCTGAAAGATGTTTTTCCTGCAAAACTCATTTCGAAAAGGGGGGATATTGAATGGCCCCCACGTAGCCCCGATCTCTCTCCATGCGATTATTTTCTATGGGGCTACCTCAAATCGGTAGTCTACGAGAATAATCCGACGAATTTACAACAGTTGAAGAGGAACATTATTCAGGAAAGTAACAAAATACCGAGAACAACTTTTCAACGAGTTTTCCAAAATTTGCGACTTCGGTTCCAAGAGTTCAAGCAGCCGAGGAAAGCCATTTGGACAACATTATTTTTAAGTCTTAAAAATTCCCATGCTTCTACTTTTTAAAAATACAAATATGTTTTTTTATGTTTCGTAGTTTTTTTTTAATTGAATATTTAAACCGCCAACACCCTTATGGCCTGACCCTGTATTTTAGTTATAACAACTTGTTGTTAAAACAATGCAAATAATTCTTTCTTTCCTCTTGTTTTCATAAAGCAGTATTTATTGAACGTTTATAAATCAATTTTCCATACTAGAAGCGTTCTTCAAACCATCAATAAATTATTGCGTATATGAAGCATATAGATTTGTTGAAGAATCGAAGTATCTTCTAGCAAATGATTTAGCGCTGTTCCTTAATATGCCAACAATAGGTAAACCATATAAGCGACACTCCAGTAATAACTGCCGCATATGTTTTGTATAGTTACAGTCGTTGTGTGTGCAAAATCTCCACCATAATAATGAAATGAAAATTCTGATTAGAATTTGGTCCGAGCACGTATTCGTAATACAGATTGCAATGCGTTTGTGAAATTGTGAGATGTCTGTTCGAAAGTTTGAAACAAGTTTTGACATTGGGTGGACGTTTTATTTTTAAAACGGCCATTTTTTAACGGCCAATAATTCTACAAATTCTGAAATAGTAGAAATAGTTAGATGATGATGAAAAAAATTACCTATGACGGCAAAAATTTAATCAAACCAAATCGTAATTTGATTACGAATAGAAATAGATGACACGATTAAGCACCAGAAAAAACTAGTCGTAACACCAATCCTGAACATCGTAGTGATGTCTAAAAAGGGAGAGACAGGACTGCTAATGCGAAATATTCGCATGATAGTCTGGATTATCGGGTAAGAGATCTCCACTTAGCAACAACAACAATCTCAATAATGTATATTTAAATTGTTCATTTGACAAATGCCAGATTTCCACTTAGTTTGACACCAACAATTCATAATTCGTAAAACACTTTATAATCGCGTGGCAAACTAACTACTACTAGTAATACTTACAAATTTGATCTGAAAAAAAATTATGGAATGCATCTATCTGGCTCCTGAATGTGTCTTTAATCAATTTACTGTACTGTGTTCTGTTTTAAAAAACAGTAAAGTAATATTCTTCTTCTCAATCACTGATTTAAAAGCAAATTAGGAAATAATTTTCTTGAAAATGGTAATTTTTTCATCCGATGTTTCTACTTATTGCCTATTTTAGATATGAAAATTTAAATTGAACCAGAGGTAGCAGTAACCACTGAACTACTCATTCAACTCAGATTTCAAAGCGTAACACCTCTACTTCAACACCAGTTTCAGATAATAATTTAAATGACTCAGTGGGGAAGTCTGTATTTGCCAACAAAGTTTGTAAAATGAGAACAAATTTACCGATTAAAATTAAGTTTGCTATAAAGATTTTATACTCGTGATTATTTTGGTTTACCGCCATAGTTTTCGGCATATGGAACTACATTAGAGATTCCTTCTGTAGCATCTTAATTTTGAAACTTAACTTTAAGAAGCTTTCATCTTATATGGGAAAACCTTTTACGATGAGTGTGTTTTTAAGGCTATCTGCAAAAAGTCAACACAAAGGAAATTTCTCAAAAGTATTTTTGAGATATTTTTATAACTAAAATCCGAAAACTATAATTTTATGTTTACTTATTTATTTCTTTATTAAGCCAATTATATTTATGTTAAATACAATATGCAACAATTCATATATTAGATTTAATCTGCTCAATAATATAATAATACAAATTAAATATTACATTTTTAAAGACATAATATAAAGATGATATGATTATTAAAGACATTAAACATGGAAACAACTAACTTAAAAGTTAAACGGTATATAATCTAGAAATATTAGATAATCGGTATGTAACACAATTTAGTACTCACAATTTAGCTGAAAACAAGCATTTACTATAAAGTTTGCAAGTGTTGCATAAAGTTCCTTTTGCAAGAATCAGAACATAATTTAAAACATTCGAAATGGCTTGGTAGTAAATTATAAATCCGTGCTGCTGTCACTACAAAAACACTACCCATGAGAAGAAGCTGCTTATTACATGTACAAAGTGAAAAATTAAAGAAATAAAAAAAAAAAACTGAAAGTTGAAAACTACATATACAAAGTCAAACAACTTTATAGAATAACAACAAAGACATCAAAATCGATATAATTTTTAAAACTACAGCCCAAGAAACGTACAACATACCGTGTTATATGAACACGACGCCTTAGTAAATACAAATATCTCATAACTCCATCTTAATTTTCGTCATATTCTGTTTATTTGTGCCACTATAAAGTTCTATGCGAAATAGAATATTAGGCATGATATAAACATGAATCAATGTCTTCTTAACCCATCTAGGCGACACTAAATCAGTTTTACAAAAACTTCAAAATGAATAATTTAAACGGCGGACTACATTATCATCATTATCATCTTTGAGATAAACTTAAATTTAAGTCATGATTTTCTTTTTGGAATGTTGACTGAGAGTTTATTTTGCGTCACCTACGAGCAGATCAAATTTTACGGAATAATATTAATTAATATTAATATTACTTTGAAAAACATCGGCAAACTGATACTCCCCCTTAAAGAGCAATTGTACATCATCTTCAAATTAATAGACTTTAACTACCTTTAACAACAACGTATTGTCTCCTACCATATAGATATGATGAAATCAATCGACAGGTATTAACGTCGAAATTAAAATTTGTGAATAAATTGATCATACACTTCTTTCCTTACGTTATCAGCCTAAAACTAATAGATAGTCCAGCGATGTTCCTATAATTTTGAAATTCACTTTGACAGTCATTTAGCAACGACTCACTTTCAATGAAACGCAATAACTGACAAAATCTCCAAAATCTTTGACAATATGGGAACTAAATAAATTGGTTTCAAATTTTCGAAATCACTGGAATCATTTTCCTTCTTAATTGGGATTACCTTGGCCAACTCCCACTGAACTAAAAAATAAAATGTCATTATGACCGTGTTAAACAGATGCAAAATATAGCAAGAAATCAGTAGGAAAATTATTTAAAAAAATTCCAATGACAGACCATCTGTCTCTGGAACATTAGACTTAATAGAAGAAAATGCACAAATAATCGAAGGTAACATACTGAAAGGAGGAGAATCCATTATCCACCGGTATGGGATACGTAGCTACGTTCAGTTAGTTGTCGACGAAATGCGTATTCAGTTGCTCCACATCAATATTAAAATAACTTTGATTGGAAGTGTCACTTATTAACCCGTTTTTACTAATATAATTCCACAATGTTTTAATGGAATCAGTATTTTCGAAAAGTACAGCATACGCCTCAATTTTCAGTTTTTTGCTGACACTTTTGCAACGATTTCCGGCTATGCAAAAAAAAAAATCCAGTTAACATCATTGGCGTCATTAATATATTCAGAATAACTACTTTTATACACCACCCTATACTTTAAATTGTTCGAAATAAACATAGCTACACCAACATCCTTTTGAATCAGACGATCATTTTTGTATCACGAATAATCTGAAACTCATACTATTCGAGGATGTAGATAGATACCAGTATCAATAAGAAATTTATTATGATTAACAAAATGTATATAATTACGTTTATTATTTGCAATAAAATTATAAATTAATACTACTAAGTACTAACATAGAGCGGATTTTTGAGGTTTGAACCAAGAGATGCCTCATGATCTAATAACCTACTATATTCCCGAGAGGTAAAGGTTGTAGCTACACCGTCAATAAAAGTCATTGTAGCCTTTGGCAGGTCACCATTAATTTTTTTTTATCTTATTTTGACTACGTAACCTGCGACATATGTGTAGTAGGCCGGAGTGTTCGGCATAAAATGATTATTTAAGAATTTCCTCGAACGTACATCAGTATCCACAAAAGCACTTAGGCGTATTGGGGGCCGGACCAAGATTTCTGACTGATTACATAAATCCGTTCCATTTATCAAAATGAATCTTAAGGCACATTTACTCCAGAATTTCTTCGTACAGATAACCCAAAATATATATCCCGTCAATTATAAATTAAAACAGCATACAAACGTTTTCTCCTGATAATTCCATATAAAATTTTAATTACGAATCTATACAACGTACACAACATTGATCCGTCGAAAAATAAATGCTGGATCCGGTAGGCTATTTTTTTAGCCGGTGGATTTTTTTACTTACTTAGTGTAGAAGGATTTAGCTTGAATCGTGACAATAAATTTCTCGATTCTCATTGGAAGAAGTGTGGCGATATGTAAGGCTTGATAGTTTTATTATAATATACACCTTATTATTTCTTTGTGCACAATTCGGCGGTTTGCAGCTCCAAACTTAAATATCTTTAATGTTTCATGCTCAATTTTAAAAAATTATATTTATATAATTGATTTTCCCTAATATTGTATTTATAAAAAGAACATTTATTCAACTTCATTTTTCTTTTTCATGATCAGTCAGCGTAGCTTTAGCTTTTCAAGACCTAATTCGTTAGAATACGATTAATATGTGTTCATGAACTCTCAATTACAATCCCTGTGTAACACTTTTTAGTATTATGTTGGCATTCACATTGAATACTTTTACTTCTACAGAAGTAAAAGTGGTTTGATAAAAACAAAACTGACAAAAATTGAGATACAAAAACTTATCATAACATTTCGCTTGTTTTCTGCTATCCAAATAAAACACCAAACAATCATTTTAGTTGTTGCCATAGAAACTCAATGCAAAAAATACCACCAATGCTTAGACCACAATTCTCACTGGTGTACATACAAGTTCAATAGTTAAGGACATTTGATGTAGTCTTCGTTTATTTTGGAAAAATAACTCATAATTATGGGCATGTTTGATAATTTCCTGAATCTTTTAAAAATCAACAAGGAGAAAATGACAGTCTTAGTGGTGGGCCTTAACAACAGTGGAAAATCAAGCATAATACAACATTTCAAAAGGAGAAATGATCCAAATTCTTTTATATCTATACCCACGGTGGGCTTTGCTCACGAGGAATTTTACAGTAAATATTTCAACACAAAGGAAATGTGAACAAGTTTAATCCATTAAATGCCAAAACATCCATTCATGTTTCCTTTAGATCAGGGTGTACAATTTACTGTGATAGATATGTCTGGTGCCTGGAAATATAGAAATTTGTGGCAACATCAATTCAAGAATTGCCAAGGTATTATATATGTCATAGATGCAAGTGACAAAATGCGAATGGGTAAGTTAAAAAGAACCCCCGGTTGATGCCCACAATAGTTTCGCTTCAGATTTGCTTCAAATGTTTAAAAACTTCAATTGTAGTAACTTTATGCATTATTAATCACTACATAGATTACTATGTATCTTCCTGATATTAAGACTTTTCTTAAGGGAAAATCATCAAACTGGACTTTATAACATTTCTATTTGTATTAAATATTTATTGTATAGTGGTTGTCAAAGAAGAACTGGATATTTTATTGCAACATCCCGACCTAGTAAATCGCCAAGTACCGATTTTATTCTATGGCAATAAAAATGATTGCGAAAATCCCTTATCAGGCGTCAATATAGCGGCAGGTTTGTACACTCCATTCATCAATTTCTTATTTACTTTTCTATTATTTAATATTAAATAGCTTTGGAACTCACCACAATTAGTGACAAACCGTGGCATATTTGTTCGAGTAGTGCTAAAACAGGCGATGGTCTTGAAGACGGTGTACAATGGTTAATTCAACAAATTAGACTTAAAAATCAATCGCATCATTCGAAAAAGGATAAACAAAAGAGAAAACAATAAATTAGTTTTAAAATAATATAGAGTTAAGATCTGATCTTCGGAAGATAGATTATAAAAAGTGCTAAAGGTTTGACAAAAATATTGAAATTGTATGATCATGTTAATAAATTATTTGTAACATTAATGTAGCTTAATGTAAAGTAATGATGACCAAGAAGCTGCAATAAATTCCGCAAATTCGGTAGAAAATGTTCGAAAGGAAAAGAGTAGTTTACGAAATGCCTCTGACACGATTATGAGACCAAATACTGCATTAATTTCGTGCTATTATCTGCATTACAAAATTTATATTGTATATATATTTACAAGATAGTTCTACGAAATTAATTAAGAAACTATCATAGCCACTCAAAGTCTTTATAATTATTATATTCCTAATGTTATTAGGATTGCGAATAAGATATTTGAATCAAATACACACAAATTTGTAAAAACTCTTTCACACTTCATTAATGAAGGTCCTGTTCAAAGTTAGAAATCGATAACACTGAAATTTCGTGTATGCCCGTTTGAAGACACTTTCGTCCCCGCAGACTCAAGCTGGACTAGTTGTAAGAACTAATTATATCAAAATGAGCTCACAGTGCTATCGAATCTTCGAGAAACTTTTTTGGAATAAATATTAATACGAGATACATATTTCGAAATAAATGTAGAAAACGCCCCAGACATACAACAAAGAAGCAATAATTCCAATACCATATGATGTAGCCATGAATGACATTTATATGGGAGCGATAAACGCGGCAGTCTGCTACTATAAACCAAATTTCGTATTTGTAAGATGCCTAACACCAGAAAAATCTATTGATATGGTTGCTCAATCAAAAACCTCAAACCCCTACAAAGCGTGTGGGAAGGGATTACCTTTTTAATTACTCAACAATCCCCCTAATGTCACTCCATACCATACTGCAAAGGAAATTGATTATTCACCAACATATAAGTATTGGCATTCAAAATAAAACAATTTGAAGCACAAATATACCTTTTTTAGGTAATTTTTTATTTATTTATTTATTATTATTTTTTTTAATTAAAATCTTTGGGGAACACCATTTTAAAATTAGCTTGATAAATGTGTTTTTGAGAATTTGGAAAAAATTTAATTACAAAATTAATATAAAAAGAATATAAAACATGTGTTTTAGATAAAAAATGTTTTTTTACATTCGTTATATGAAACGGATTGAAGTGTGGATAATAAATTAGAGGTATTGTCAGGACAATTCAAAACAAGCAGCTCCTATTTCTGAAATTCTCCAGATTTTACTTATTTTTTCTACGGTATATAAAGTTTGGACGGACCCAGTAATAGGAAATTCATGCCTGAAAAAGTCTTGAGAACCCATCGGCAACACAGATTTGTTTTTTTTTTTTGTATTTTGGGACCAAAACATGGAGGATGTCACACAATAACACAATTTAAACTGATAATTAGTACATGTTAGGACGATCATAATAGCTGTTACATTTAAAAAAAAAATCATAAAAAATAGGTATCAATTTGCTGTAACTTTTCAAATCCAGCGGTTGGAATTAAAACCGAGCAGGATGCCAAAGTAGAATTTTCGTCAAACTCAATACCATCACACAATTTAAACATAACTTTACTGAAGTTTCAATTATTACTCTTACTTGCAATTGTGGCACCTGTGTAAGCATTTCTTACATGACTCCGTTGTCACAATAAATTTATTGTCCCAAAAAGTACCAAATGACTAACAAATGCCAACCCAGAATTAACACAGCTGTTGTGACAATCTCAGCCATTCCGATACATCTGTGTATGACGTCTATGCAAGCCGATATAATTTGACGTATTGCGTTAGTGATCTTTGTACTTTTAATATATTTGAAGTTTTTTTTCACTGTTGTTAATTTTTATTGTGCAGCGGCGCTTCAGATTACTTTTGTCATCTTTTTAATTTTTATTATATTCTAATTAGTACTAAAAATAAAACAAAACGATGTTGGCAAATATTAAAACGATTGCAGTCCAAAATGCAGCCAAGAAAATATGGGCAATAGGTAAGTAGAAATCGATTACAGAGAGATGGTATTAATGTAATGCATAAATTATGCAAAATATATTAGTTATTAATATACTTTTTGAACATTCATAAAAAAAAGTTCAAATTCCTCTATTTCTTGAGGACGGACGAAGTTATCGCTGTTTATGACTATAACTGTAAAATAACAAAACATGTCAATAAATTGGTTAGACCGAGTGTGGTCAAAGTCCAATTATTTTTATCCGTCTAGACATTATGTGGTGACGAATGTTATAAATAGAAAGTGCAATGGAAACGACACAACAATTCTCCAAAAAAAATTAAGATATGTTAGAAAATTTAACATGTATTTAGAAAATATGTAGAATTGCATATTGAAATTCTATTTTAGAGCATATTTAGTTTGTTAGCCTATGTAGTAATTCTGACAGGGCCGCGTTGGATTGAAATTTAGAAATCATAAATGTCTAATGAATCCTTTTAATTTTAATTTCAATTCATTTACTATTCAATCAACGTCCATATTGGACTACATCTAGCAAAAAATCCTAAACATGAAAATGAAATATATAGATTTCTCGACAGAATAAATTCTTATCAGAAATTTAACTCCTAAGAAGCATTTCGTATAGCTTTAACATTTGACAAGTTTGAAAACGATGAGCATTTTGTAAAATAAACATTTTGACTTTCCTCTTAGGCGCCGCCCGCTGTTTATCCACTCCATCCGCCACGGGCAGGACGCAAAAGAACATAGTTCTTGTAGATGGCGTAAGAAGTCCATTTTTGCTATCAGGAACTAATTATGCCAAATTGATGCCACATGAATTGGCTCGTCACTCACTCTTGTAAGTAACAAAACTAGTTTTGTATTATATTTTAGAAATTTTTAACGTTCCATACTGTAGGAGTCTTTTGCGCAAGATCCAGTTGGACAAATCCATCATTGATTATATCATCTATGGCACTGTCATACAAGAGGTAAAGACTTCCAATATCGCCCGAGAGGCCGCATTGGCTGCTGGTTTCAGTAACAAAACTCCCGCCCATACAGTCACCATGGCCTGCATTAGTTCAAACGCTGTAAGTTTCTGTCCCATAACTCGCTGTTGTTGTCGTTTTTTGGTTAACAGCTTTACTGTCTTTCAGGCTATTACTACCGGCATGGGTTTAATTGCAACTGGCACTTACGACGTCATCGTTGCTGGAGGCGTTGAATTCATGTCAGATGTTCCCATCAGATTTTCTCGTAAAATGCGTTCTATGATGATGAAAGCCAGCAAAGCCAAGACCTTGGGCCAACGTCTCTCAATCCTCTCTACGTTTAGACCAAATTTCTTAATCCCTGAGTTGCCAGCTGTTGCTGAATTCTCTTCGGGTGAGACTATGGGTCACTCGGCTGATCGCCTAGCTGCCGCATTTAATGTATCCCGCGAAGAACAAGACGCGTATGCTTTAAGATCCCACACAATGGCCAAGGAGGCTCAAGAAAAGGGTTACTTTACTGACCTAGTGCCTTTTAAAGGTAGAATGGGCGAAAATTACAGATATGGTAAAGAACTTTTAAATGTTTGCTTCCATTTGCAGTTTCTGGTGTTGATGAACTCATTTCTAAAGACAATGGCATTCGTGTCTCCTCGAAGGAACAATTGGGCAAGCTGAGGCCTGCTTTTATTAAGCCCCATGGTACGATCACCGCCGCAAATGCCTCATTCTTGGTAAGATTTATAAGCCCCTTAAATATTGCGCAGCATCTGTGCACCGATAATGTCAATACAATGTTAAAATTTTCAGACCGATGGCTCCTCAGCTTGTCTTATCATGACAGAAGAGAAAGCCAAACAATTAGGCTTGAAACCCAAGGCTTATTTGCGTGATTTTACATTTGTTTCCCAAGATCCCGTTGATCAATTGCTATTGGGTCCTGCCTATGGTATTCCCAAATTGTTGAACAAAGCTGGTCTTAGTGTCAAGGATATTGATTCTTGGGAAGTTCACGAAGCATTTGCCGGTCAAATTGTGGCAAACATTAAGGCCTTGGAATCTGACTGGTGGTGCAAGACCTACTTGGGTATGGACGGCAAATATGGTGCTCCCGATATGAGTAAATTCAACAATTGGGGTGGCTCTTTGTCCATCGGCCATCCATTTGCCGCTACCGGTGTGCGTCTATGTATGCATACTGCCAACCGCTTGGTCCGAGAGGATGGCAAATTGGGCGTTGTCGCTGCCTGTGCAGCTGGCGGTCAAGGTGTTGCTATGCTGCTCGAAAGATACCCCGGAGCAACCGCCGACTAACTTCTTATCTTATAGCTGTACTAATTATTATTAAGTCCATTGTTAATTTTAAATACCATAATTTGATTGCATTTTTCTACTAGAAGTGTCCCTATCATAAAATGAATCATTTAATTCTCGAACATTTGTCATTCGTATTTGTGTATTTGAAATTTTTATAATTGAAGACTTGTGAATTAAATGCTAAACATGGTTACAAAGCCGTGTAGTGATAAAAAAAAACGCAACAAGACAATTGTTTCCTTAAAATGAGATGAAGATAGTTCCAACAAATAGTTTGTTCTTGAAACGGTTTTACGAAAAGCCAAATAATTTCAGGACGATTATGATTCACTAATGACTGCCTTTAATGGGTTAAGGTTAAATTTAGTGACCGGTAGAATTTAATAGAGTCTACAATACAAAAATTACACACCAAAGTTACGCAAAATTAAACAAAAATATTAAGAAAAAATGTACTAGATCGTGTGTGTTTTGTCGTTAAAACTTGTCACACAGGCTATTTTAAAATTTGTCAAAAGCTTTTGATCTAGTTGATCATGATATATTGATAAGATCTGGAAAAGGCGTTTGATCGATTTTTTGATTTATAAGTTATATAATTTTTACGGGTTTGCAAACAATGCTTGTAGTTTAATTTACTCCTACCTTTCAGGAAGGAATCAACAAGTTTGTGCCAATGGTAAATATAGTAATGTGCTCAGCGTAAAGAGTGGGGTGCCGCAAGGTTCAATCTTGGGCCCGATTCTCTTCACTCTTTACATCAACGATCTTTTTCCAAAATTTGATACTCTGTGTAAACCGTATGTCTTTGCTGATGATATTCAGTTGCTATTTAAAGGGGATTACCAGTTTCTAGACGTTCTTCAGGAGAAAATTAATTATGTGCTTAATAGGTTACGTGATTGGATGTCAGAAAACAGACTTTGTGTCAATTCTTCTAAGTCCAAAGCTATGATTTATTCGAACCAAACTGAAAGGGATTTGCGAGTAGTTTATAATGGTTCTAATTTACAGTTTGTGAATGACATGAAATGTTTGGGAGTCTTATTAGATGATAAGCTGCGTTTTGAGAAGCACATTAATCATGTTGTTTTAAGTGTTAACTATGCATTGAGGCAGTTATACACAACTAATTTGTCGCTCCCGCTGTATGTGCAAAAGCAACTGGTTCATGCCCTAGTTATGCCAAGTATTGTGTACTGCTTAGAGATATACTCTGCTACTAATCAAAAATATATGAAACTCCTTCAATTATCTTTGAACAGAGCTGTTCGCTACATCTTTTCTCTAAAGAGACGTGTGCATATAACACCTTTTGTGATTACATTTCTGGGATGTTCATTTCCTGCATTTGTCGATGTATGATTGCTGTTATGTTTTTACAAAATATATTCTAACCAATGTCCGCGTTTCCTATACGAATTTTTTAAATTTTGTCATTCCGTTCGTAGAAGGCAATTGTTTATCCCCAAACTTTGCCATCTTACAGCACGATCTTTTAATGTAAGAGTAGTTCGTAGCTATAACACATTGTCAAATGAGCTTAGAAATTGAAATGTATCATACACAACATTTCGTAATAGACTTATCTATCATATGCAGTTGACGTAGGTGAATATTCTTTACATCTTACATCTTCTTTGACGTCTTAATGCTTGCATTTACGAGTGATATTTATTAATTATTGGTGTATTTATTGGTTGATATTAAATGATTTTATCTGATCAATTTTTATTTTATATACATTTTTACATTTACTTTGGAGTAGTATTTATTTCAATTTATGCACTTTATTGTGATTTACCAAAAAAAAAAAAAAAAAAAAACCTTGCAATTTGGCCTGACCTACATATATACACATTCAGTATTTAATTTTTTTTCCCTTCATATTGCCTACTTTGTGGTGCACTTCAATTTGAGCGTTATAGGTGGTTACTAGTTCATTTAATTTAATTAAATTAATTAGTTACTAGTTAATTTAATTTCATATTCTAAGTTATATTTTGTTTTTCAAATTTAAGTAGTATTTATTTTATGCATTTTGTAATTTGTTTAATATTGGTCAAAAGGTTTTAAATTACTGTTAAGACTGTTCAATAAATGAAATGAAATGAAAAACTTGGAATTTTCGGATTTTATCGTGAAACACAGCGACTGTTTCAGAACAATTAGAAAGAAATAGACAGCATTTCGTGCAGGTTGGACAGAGTCAAAGCAATAAACATGTTGTAATTTGTGGTGTTCTGGAGCCATTATTATTTAAATTATATATTGATGACTTGTCAAAATTAGGTTTTAAATGCAAATTATACATGTTAGCAGACGACATATGCTTACTTTATAATTATACTTATCCTTTACTATTACAAACACGAATAGGATATGATGCTGTGATTTTATGTGAATATCTAAGGGTGAACAAACTGGTCTTGAATGCAAGCAAAACTAAAGTCGTGAGATTTAGACCAAAACTTTCTATTAATGATACAAATATGATAGTACATATTGATGCTAACGTGATGGAAGAATCAGAAAGCGTGCGTTATTTAGGAGTGTGTCTTAACTATAATCTGTCGTGGGATAAATACATCAAGGACTTAAGTCCAAAATATCGTCAGGATCTGGAATTTTGTACAAATTTAAGAACAAATTAAATGTAAAGCTAAAGCTAACGCTATATCATTATCTGATACATTCTCATTTGACGTATCTTCCTTCCGTGTGTGCATGTAAGTCCACCACCTGTCCAAAAACTCTACAATCGGCACAGAATAACTCTTTAAAAACTGTTTTTAATTTACCTATGAGATTCAGTACATTTTCTTTACATAAAGATTATGCCACAAATGTTGTACCTGTTAAGGGATTATACAACCCGAAACTTCTGCTCTATGTCCACAAATCAGTAAATGGAATTAAAGCCATTACAACATTTTTTCAAAGAAATATATCATTCACCCAAAGATCAACCCGTCAAGCAATGGATTTAAGTGTCGTGTTAGAGTTGACCAAGCAACGTTTTACATTTGCTGGACCATTTGCCAGTATACTTGAAAGAAACTTCACTTTTTTCCGGTTTTTAAGTGCAATTAAAAAAATATATGATAGATAATTTGGAAATGTTTCTAACATAGTTCTTTTTTTTATTAAATATTTTAATGTTAATATTTGTTATGGTAGTACAGGGTGTCCGTCGAGAAGGTATACTACCTTGTTTTGCCGCCATTCTGGTAAACATTAGTCGTGACAGTTCATATTTGGCAGTCGTGAAATAAAGACGTGGCATATTTATTATTGAAAACTATTCGATTAACCAACGTGTTTTAATCGTTAAAACATTTTATCAAAATCAATCATCAATTACTGTGACGATGAGAAAATTACGGGAAATTTTCGGAAGAAACAACGTGCCAATAAGACCCACTATTTATCGTGTAGTGAATGATTTCGAAGAAAGAGTGTCTGTAGCTGATAGGGCCAAGCATGGACCACAACGTACTGCAAGATCGGCTGAAAATATTACTGCTGCTCAAGAAAGTGTTCAAAACAATCCATCAACCCCAATTCGATGCCGTGCTCAGGAGCTTTGTCTTCAAAGAACAACTTTGGCCACAATTTTGCACAAGGATTTGCATTTGTTTCCATTTAATATTCAGTGGATACAAGAGCTTCTTCCACAAGACCACACGCCAATAGGATGTTACAGTTTGCCTATAACAACCCCATTTTTATGAAAAAATCATAATGAGTGACGAGGCACATTTTCATTTGAATGGATATGTGAATGAATAAACAGAATGGTCTGTTCTGGGCAATGGAAAACTTCCAAATTATTCATCAGCCACCTTTGCATCCATTAAAAGCAACAGTCTGGTGTGCGATTTGGTCAGGATTAATCATTGGACCTTACTTCTTTGAAACTAAAAGCGGAGTAACGGTAACTGCCAATGGGGAGTGATACCGTGATAGGATTCAAAACTTTTTAACGCCACAACTGCCAGGATTACAATGGAATTACAGCAAGACCTCTTTGCACAAGTTATTTCAAGAAATGATGATGTTGATTGACCTCCACGGTCGCCTGATTTGACTGCTCCGGACTTTCTTTTGTGGGGATATCTGAAAAGCAAGGTTTATGCGAACAAACCAGAAACGCTTGAGCAACTCAAACAAAATATTCGTGATGAAATTAATAAAATACCGCGTGAAATATGTAAGAATGTAATGAAAAATGTGCTCAAAAGGGCTCGCATTTGTGAGGCTAACAGAGGCGGACATCTGATATTGTATTCCATACATAATTGCCGACATTATATAAAACATTTATCAATACAACATCCATTCTCTTTCATTTAATCAAAAATTGTAAACAAACAAAGTAGTATCCCTTCCCGACGGAAACCCTGAATTACATGAATAGTTTAATTGCCTATTAGCCTCTGTGAAGCCAATCTGGCGCTGAGGCAATATTATTAAAATATTTAGTTATCTTATTAAGCTGTAATAAATAATTTATTTAAAAAACCCTGATTGGCAAGGTTCTTTAGAAGAGTCCATCATACAGCCGGCCACTGAAATTTTAAATATTCATAAAAAAAAATAAACTTTTGAAAATTTCGATTAGAAGTACTTTTCATATAATAAATGTTTATTGAGTTTATTTGTACATTTAAAGACATTGCATATTAAATACGAGACTGTTGTTATCTATATCGTGTAACAATTAATTGATCTTCCGAATTTGTGGTGGTACATAATTCTCATCAACAGCACGTGGCTTCTTTTTCTTGCCAAACCAGCGTTTAGGATAGAAAACTCTCTTATTGAAAATTTCTAAATCCAGCTTTTCTTCCTCGTCAAAGAACCATAGATGTTGTTTTTTAGCAGCAATTTCATTTGTAATATTTTCTATAGCTTGTTTTCTCTCCTTTATCGAGATTTCAGTTTCGATTAACTTCTTTGTTTCCTCTCTCTTTTGCTGCCACAAAGGAAAGATTTTCTTTTGTTCTTCAGCAAGTAATTTATCTTCTCTTGCTAAATATTCGGAAATCAAATTATCGATGGCTTGCTCAAATGATGAACTTGTCTTCTTCCTGGTAGCAACCTCCTCCAGCTTTTGGACAATATCTGCCCCATCATTTTTGGTAAGATAATCTTTACAAATTTGGGATACGTCCGGTGATATGCCAGTGGAGACAGCATCAAGAGTTTTCCTTAGTTCATCATGCTTTTTTGTTAAAACGTAACCAAGAATTTTGGCATTTTCCTGAATTTCTCCCGTTAAAACCTTAAAGGCAATCTTTAGAAGAGCTTTGCCCATTTCAGATTTCACATCAATTTCTAGTGGATTTCTGAGATATTTTACACGTACCTTTTTCTAAATCATAGTTGATTGTCAATATCTAATTTACAATCACTCAAAGCTATCTCAAACTTACCTCTTGTTGTTTTCCAACTGGTTTCTTAGGTTCTTCAGTTACTGCAGCAGGTTGCGCTGCCATATCCTTATTCAACTTCACCATTATAGACTTTACACAAAAAGCCTGTACGAATGAACTCTCCAATTCATCCAGTAATATTAATTTCAATGACAAAGGTAAAGCTAATTCATATTCTGCTTCCTTGTGCAAAGCTTCCAACACAGCAAATGCAGTAAAATTGTTTAAAAATATACCAAACTGCGTACGATCCAGAAGTATGGACACGACTTCTTGCATGCTGGAGTTATCCAACAAATGACGTACTGCAGCAAAGCTGGTTGATTCCAAGCAAGTGTTGGCCATATGACTTGAACGAAGTTGGGATAACAAATTGAGGACTGCCGAACGTTTGTCCTCATTTGGACTGAGATTGTTTACGAACAAATCGAGGTTAAGTGCATTCAGATTTCTGCTAACTGCGGCCAACTGCAATTGGTTCCCATCGGCCCCAGCTGGGGGTTCTAGACGTGTTTGAAGTACCTCCTTGAATTCGTTGGAGAGCAGTCTCTTTGATACGCTTAAATGACGTGGGCATATCTTCAATCTTCGGGCCACAAACATGATGAACAGCGGCCACGGCAGGAAATCTTCGGTAAAAATCAAGTTATTCTGACATAATCATGTGTTGATGTTCTGAATTTCAGAACAAGGGTTTAGCAAAAAATAATAACCACAGGGTGCATCATAGCGATTAAAAAGAGGGTGGTGCGAATATACGTTATTTTCTTTCAAGAGCGGCATAATAACAGAATATGGTAAGAAATTTTGATGGATGAAATTAGATGTGAAAAGTTTAAAAGTTTTATTCGGAATGAAAAAAATTTACTAAATATGACATTAAAGGAAAATTCAGTTTTTCAATGCTAACAAATATTTTGAATGCACATATAACAAACAAAGTAGAAATGAACAAAGTGTTATTGAAACTCCAACAGATGTGACTTACGCTGTTAGTGAAATATATATCTAGATTATAACAGATCTGGTAATTTGGACGTATTAGCCACTTTTCAAACGTTTCAACAATATCAGGAACTTAACAAGGCTATTTTATTTGAAAATTATAATTTGGGAAAGACCTAGACCTAGGAAAGACCTAAATATATTCTTTTATCCTAACGACAGGTATATGATACTCTCGAATTCCAGATTTCTACATAAGAAAATTGAATGCAGCATATTCCTAGTTTAATTAAAAACAAGGTCGAAACTTATTAACTTTAACATAGTTCTTGACTCTGATACCGCGTCTTCGTGAGTTGTGTTTTTTGTTTTTTTGTATTTTGCATTTATTTATTTTTTTTTTTCAAAAACGCCAAAAAATACCTTATAACAATCCTCTCTAGTGACCACATACTGTAGCATTCTCTACTCTACATTCTTTCTGGAATAAGATGTGAAGATATCAGATATCTTTTATGCATGTACTTAATATTTACTCTTACTTAATATCTCCAACTTCGCCTAAGGAGTGGATACATTTATTTGTAATTCAATATGTAAAACGCTTTTATATCTATGTATTCGGTGTAACAATCTTAGGGGTAGCATAATATTTATTACTTAGAGCATAATCCTTAAAATATTCAGATCCTTTTTCCAAATAATCAGATTTGCTGGTCAAATATTGGCATATATCTGGAGAATTTGCTAAGTCATTTGCACCAAACCAAGCGTCCAATAATGGGTTGACACTTTCCATCACCGTGAAAGTTGTTTGAAATGGTCGCATTTCTTGTAATTCTCTGAACAAACGGTCTTTCAGACCTATGTAAAACAAGCAGCAGTGAGATTTTTTGTAGAACTAAAAGTACCCTTTAAGGTAAAAACTCACCTAGCAGTTGGGAGCATCCACCAGTTATATATACATTATCGGCTAGGCGTTGTTGATCATCCGGTGGAAACGAATCGAATACAAACTTTAAGAGTTCTGCCAAACCAGTTTCACTAATTCCTACCATACTGGGTTGGAATAACAATTCGGGTGCTCTTAAGGATTCAACTCCAATGTGAAGCTAGATGAGAGAGAGTGTGAGTGTGGAGAGAGTGGGAATCAATGTATATTATAGGATTTATGTTTTTCATTCTTAGAAGTAATAAAAAAAGACTCTTCAAAGTGTACGGTTTGGCTATTAAGATGATTTATCGCCAGTTCGACAAGACGATTATTAATGAAAGTATAGGTATAGGTCGATTTATTGGCTGTCAAATACAAGAAAAAACTGTGGAGACTATAGGTAGCTATTTATTAAGGAATCGAAGTTAATTAATCTGACCACTCATTGAAATACTCATATGAAATAACTCATTCATATGAAATAAAATAACGCAGCAAGAAATTCTGATCAAGACCTTAAACCTAGTATAGGTGTAGTTTTCAGAATTCTGCAAAAGTTAACCCTAAGTAAAAATTATTTTGACGGTTATAAAAATTCAATTCATATGTACATTAAAGACAAAAACTCCAGTTGCCGTACTGCGAAATATGAGTTTTTTAAGTTTAATTTTGTTCAAATTTCCACCATTCGTAAAATTCCTTATGACGACTGCAATACCATGTCTCTTAATTTAAGAGCTCGTTTTGGATACGTCTAGTGGCATACCATTTAAAAACTAAAAAATTGGTTACCCTGAGTGTTAGTCACCTCAAGTGTGATTAAAGTGAATATATTCACCATTCAACCGTCGTTCAACCTATACGGCGATCGAGTTGATAAGTGAAATACAAGCGATTCTGCATATGTTCGTCGCTCTGAAATCTCTTCAATTTTAACATTCGTTTTCGTTTATCTATGAAACAAAATTACGTACTGAAGCATAGCTATGCAAATCTTTTCATAATAAACACAGAGAATAACACTTACTTGTGGCATTAAATTGAAGATGTAGACATGAACCATCACCACAGTTGGGCAAATAGTGACTGAAATTATTTGATTTCTAAATTTAATAAACAATTTAGGCAGTCTGTTGTTTTAATTTTTCATTCATCAAACGGGAATGGATCATTTTGGAGCCTAACAAACGAACAAATAGTTGTGAACGAATGGCAGTCAACATAAACTGAAATCTCTTGATTTCATTATTCGATAGTCCTTTACATTGTAATCTCGCACGAATTTCATGCTTCAAACCTTTTTTATGAGGAGAAACGTCTTGCTTTCTAAAAAAAAAATCAATGTGCAAAATAGCTTAATTTCAGTAGTTATTTCGGCGATCTCCACCGTACCCACTACCTGCAACTAATTTTCACCATTCCAATTCTACCATACATTCTTCCAAAACCATATCTGTTGCCTACTATGTCAGGTTTCGATTGCAATGTGTAACAATCATTACCACCCTGTTGTAATATCTAAGGCATCCTGTTTCTACATCCCTGTTTATATTGACTACACCACGTTTAATATTGTTTTGGCTGCACTCCCATCAGCTGATCTAGGTTGCGGAATAAATTGGGGAAATCATGTATTTAAGCAATTGTATAAAACGTTCAGCATCGCTTGCTGGTAACATAATAAGACGAAGTCTACACCAAACTGCTATAGGCTGTAGCAGCAAAGCATACGATTATGATGGGAAGACAAAAATTAATATATTTAATACCCAGCAGGATTTGGGTATAATGATCACAGGATATAGTCAATTTGGTTTTCGCCTAAACAATGACATGGTGGTAATAGGCCCAGTAGCAGTATTTCCCAGGTAAGCATATTATATAAATTGTTATTCAATGACATTTCGTTCTTGTTTTCCCTCCACCTCAGGTCTTTGTTATCATGGAATATCGAATCGGCGGAGGATATTAATGAAGATACATTGTCTCTCTTTACCGCTTTGGAGCCGAAACTGGATCTTTTGATTCTGGGTATAGGGGATCAAACTCCTTCCCCCGAAGTTTCGAAGAGAATTTTAGGATTTATGAGAAAATATAAAATAAATGTGGAGGTTTTAAGAACAGAACAGGTATTATTAGACCTGATTAAGTCAAATTGGCACCTTACAGCCTTTTTTCTTCCTCTAGGCCTGTGCTACATTTAACTTCTTAAATGCTGAAAATCGTATGGTGGCTACAGCTTTGATACCTCCTCTGCACATAACATACAACGAAAATGATCTTTTGGGTACCAGCATTAGAAAGTTTAAGGAAGGATTTTAAAGCAATATTCTTATATGCAAGCGTTATTATGTTGTTTATAGATAATTTTAACTAGTAAAGCATACCTGATATAACTCTGCTGTACTTTCTATTGTCTCACTGAGGTCCTTTCCCATAGACGCTTGATGATACTTCATAATGCCTTCGTATTCGACAAGCTTTTCATTTTCCGCATCACTGTCGCTTTCATTTTCGTGGCTTATCTTCTTGTACACATCCCAATCTTTGTCGTCTTTGCCAAATTCATCAGAACCCTTTTCATTGGCTGCCAATTGAGAAATAATGCGCATACGCTGCTGAGAGGCTAGAGTGTGACGCTTTACCATGTCTTGTCGTCGTTTGTTGCGACTTGATTTCTTTTCTAATATTTCGGAATGTTTGTTTTTCACGTCACTCAACCATATATCCAAAGGAATACCCAAGGGAGGCTGGAACTTGGAAGATCTACTGGAAGTGGTGGTGCTTACAGTAACTGGCGAAGGGGTGAAGGTTGCAAGCTAAATAATGTAGAAAAGGGAAAATATCAGTAAAATATAAAAGAAGAAATCAGAACAAAAAGAAACATCACTATATTCAACGCATTTCTTTAAATAAAACCCATCTGACAACTAAGGAAAACACTGTTAGAAGATTATGGACGATAATAGTTGGTTTTGGATCCGAAGTCTTTGGAATAATTTAGATCAAAGATAGAAAAATAAAAAATTCGCGAATTCGATAGCAAAATCTCACATTTAGTAAGTTGAATTCTTATAATTATATAAAACCTAATGATATAATAGGGGCTCCGATAAAGTCGTCAGTTTTAACGGGGCTAGAACCCAAGCCTGTGTTAAGAAAATGACGCCACACCACAGGCGGTTTAAATTCAAACAGCCTATACATCGAAGGTTTTATGTATTTTTTTAAGATCTATAAATTCCCCACTTAGAAGTTGTCAGATTTTCCATTGGGAACACGAAGAAAACATCATGCATGCTTCCATACACCATGTAGGAATACCGCGAGATATTTCTTAGTTTGTGTCTGCAGTTTTGTATAAACTAGGTTGTTTGGCGTATACATACATCAGCGGTATTGTCTCTGTAGTACAAGAACTTCAATCATATATTCCACACAAATTTGCAAATTTAATTTAATTTATAGTCACATAATTACCTCCTCCCCCTTCTTCTCCCGTAGCCGCTTTTGGTTTGCTTCTATTAGACGTTTAGTCATCTCTTTCCTCTTCTTCAGTTTTTCTTCAGCTACCAAAGGATTTACTGCAGCTGGTGCAGTATATGGTAGCTGAATCTTCTTAACATTCTCATTATAATAATCCAAATTATCCCATTTTCGAATTTCATCCATATAATTCAGAGCTACAGAGCTATGATTATGAAATATATCTTCCATTTTTGTCCATGAAATAGCATTCAAATGAGCGGGGTATTTCATTTGCAGTAGGCGATATAGGTAGGAAACCATTTGATATCCTCCCAGATTCAGACGTCGCAATTTATCATGTTGTACTTGGCCACTAAGTATAGGTACCACGTGCGTGGAATGATAACCGAAACTTAAAACCAAGCCATCTTGTTGCTCGGGAAGACGATTATGCTGCCAACTAAATACCGAGTCAATGCCATAGCAAACAGACGGTACTCCATAGCACTCAAAAAGTAATTCATTCATTGCTTTAAAAAGATTGTACGGATCAATGTCTTTGTCTGTTTGAGATTTCTGTACTTACTTTGTCTGCAGTAATTGGGGTTTGCCAAAGGTTCGGTTATGATTATGGGTTGGGGCTGCCAATTGCCGTCCGGTGATATTTTCCTTAGAATGTAGTCAAATATATGTTCCTGATACACGGGATGTGTGACTACATTTCGTTCAAATTGTGTTTTCAAAAGTAAACGCATCGCGTCCACATCGATTTCGTCACCAATTTGAAAAGTATTTTCTGCAAGACTCCCTGGATGCTCCTTGCGCTTATCTTTGCGCGGTTTGGCAATCAAATTTCTGAATTCAAATAGCGGTTTCTGCGCGTCACTGAGACCAACGCGACATTTATAGGAACCTTATGCCAAATAATTTTAACTTTACACACAAAACATATATAATTTTATTAAATAAATAACTACCCACCATTGTCAATTATTAATATTTTCTGTTCCTCCATTAACAATTCTCGTCAGGAAAGTTTAAATTTTGGTCAAACATCTGTTTCTGCGCAGCAGGATGTATCATAAATATTATTTTCGTAATGGCACTTTGATACTGTCAGGTCCACGTTAATAAATATGGCATATTCCCGACATGGTAATACTTATTTTAATCTTGGCAATTCTCCAAATTTACATTAAAAACCGGCCTATTTTTAGCCTGGCAATTCCTATATGACAAGCCACAAACCAAAGGTGAAGCAAAAAAAAAAAAGAATTAATCGACTGCAAAAAGGAATAACACACAAGGAGGGTATAAATAATTATTAAATAATTATGGAAGAACAACGCAGCGACAAGATCTATGGCGGTTGCGAGGGCCCTGATGCCATGTACGTGAAATTAATCTCCTCGGATGGTCATGAATTTATTGTGAAAAGGGAACATGCTTTAACCTCTGGCACTATCAAGGCTATGCTCTCCGGACCTGGACAATTTGCTGAAAACGAAGCTAATGAAGTGCATTTCCGTGAAATACCGTAAGTTTGTGCCTTAGAAGCATTAACATGCATGTGTAGATAGTGCATAATATATATTTATACATGATGTGTAGATTTGCACGTAATGTTTGAAGATATTGGAAGTCACTGTTTGAGCCAAGTAAACACACCCTGAATCATCGGTATTGTAATGCTTAATGCATACATTGTCTTTCTTCATCCTGCGTAAACGTTAGAATGCTTTTGACTCTATGCCACCAAGTTTATAATGTTCCTGATATTATGGCTACATATATGTGTGCATTTAAATAGCATAGCCGTAGACTGTCACAAATATTGTGGAAAACCCCTATTTGTACTTGTATATGGTATAATGAGTGCAGGACGCACTAGGTTCCTACCACCGCTTTCAGATTCGCGGAAAAAATCACTCAATTAAGTTTCGGACCATACAGCCCTTTACGGCACGGTTTATAAGTATCTAATCAATTTCATGAAATTATCCAAGCCTGAATACCTGTGAAAGTCTATGAAATAAAGAAATCAATAACACTACATAAAAACAAAGATAATTGGGTGGGCAACTAAATTCTCGATGTGTTTTTTTTTTTTTTTTTTTTTTTTTTTTTTTGTGCAACTTTATTATGAAAACATGCTTACAAATGATTCATTGAAAGTATTGCCAATCGCTAGCTACTACTTTTCCCATCTTTCTGGCAAAGCTCGTATTCCGTCAATGTAAAACTGTTCATCTTTTGAGGCTATTTACGAATCTACCAATTCCTTGATGTTATATGAGTAGAACCGCTGGTCATCTACACAGTATGCCATTGAACGGAACAAGTGATAAACAGATATCCAGATATCCAATATCTGGAGAATATGGGCGATGGGGTAATACTTTCCATTTCGGCGTTTCCAGGTAGATTTTTACGTTGTCATGCTGAAGAATCACTTTTTCGTGCCTCTCCGCGTATTGTTGGCGTTTCTCGCGCAAAGCTCGTCTCAATCGCATTAATTGAAGCCGATACAGATCAATAATGATGGTTTCGCTTGGTTTCAACAGCTCGTAATAAATAACACCTACCTGGTCCCACCAAATACAGAGCACAACTTTCGCAGCGTGAATATTCGGCCGAGACTGTAATGAATCCATTTTTCGTCACCCGCTACAATACAATAAAGAAAATGCTTCCTTTTTTATCGCTGAAACAGTTATTCACAGGCGAAAAAACGACGCTCAACGTCCCTTGGTTTCAACTCATAAGGAACCCAATTTCCTTGCTTTTGAATTATTCCCATCGCTTGGAAATGGCTTGGCGGGTAACTCCTTATACTGAAGCAAGCTCTACAGGCGTTTGACACGGATCCCCGTCAAGAAATGCCGTCAGTTCAGTGTCTTCGAAGGTTTTTCGTTTTCCTTCGCCAACATTAAAATCACCATATTTAAAGCGATGGAACCAGCCTTGACATGTTGTTTTACTTAAAGCAGCGTCTCCGTAAACGTTTTGAAGCCATTGATAAGTTTCAGCTGCTGTATTCTATTGAAAAAAGAAAATCAATACTTTCCGCATATGACGATTATTTGGCATAAAATTAGACATATATGTATATTACACAACCAAAATAATATGACGTCAAAAAAAATCAATATTGTGTCGAGGCGGTATACCTACGCTTGGCTCATGATCGACATTGCCATCTATTGACAAACAGCGGAAACTTAGTGGCGCACCTAAACACTGATATTCCATTTCCATCGCTGTTATCTTGTCGATCTGACCCGACACTGAAAATTACTGTTGAACGTTTACTTATCCGTATAACGTTTCTATAAAAATCTGATATTTTACCTATAAAAACCGCCAAAATTACAAAAATCCGTAAATGTAGGATGTCACACGAACAACAACACAAACAAACAATTAAAACAGTAATAAGTATGTAAAAAAACCGGAGCACTACTTTTCCATATATATCATTCAATATTCGTTTTTACTTTTTTTATTTATATCAATAACATTGATTGATGTTCAAATAGTGCTCCGAAGTAGGTTGCAAAAAAGAATTCTAAAAGACTTTTTATATGTATTAATCGCAAGAAACCCTTCATATGGATACTGTTTTCCCTTTATTTGGAAATAGTTGCTTTAACCATAATTCTGGGCTTGTCTCCATAAATTAGGTGGTTTTCGAATTTTTTTACAGAAAGCTCGCCTCGATATCTATTTAAATTACAAACCTCTTTTTTGGTAGATGCGGGAAATTAAAAACACTGCGATGCTTGATCTTAAATCTTGTTTTCTGTTTAAAACTTATACATTTATCTTCTCGTATCTTCTCTTTTTCCAGCTCACACATCTTGCAAAAAGTATGCATTTACTTTACCTATAAAGTACGATATACAAATAGTTCAACTGAGATTCCAGAATTCCCGATTGCTCCCGAAATTGCTTTGGAACTATTGATGGCTGCAAACTTCTTAGATTGTTAGAATACCCAATGTTTGTTTTCTTTTTTTTTTTTAATATAAATTCAACTCATTATGATTATGAAAAAACAAATTGTTCTTTTCTTGGAAATCTTGCTGGAACTGCATATGGATCGAGCTGAGAGTCGGAGTTTTGAAGTTATCACAGCCACTCTTGTGTCTTAATAATATGCAAAGAATAATTCATATATAAGTTTTTCCATTTTTCTGTTTTTCCCCCGGACTATGCTTAAAAAAAGTTTTAACAAAAATATATCAGAGGCCGCAACGTAACGTTAATATTGGAAAAGTGGTATGATACAGGTGACATAGGCGTATGATATTTCATTTATAATAAAATTAATTCGTTGTATAGATATTTATTTTATTTAATCAATTTTATAAACAGAATGAATACTAGTTGATATAATTCTCTTTTATTTTCAAAATATACATAAATGATTTTGTTTTTCAAGATATGATTGTTTTCTTTTGTATTAGCTATTCAATAGGCAAGATATTGACATTTTTGTGTTTATGCAACCGATGTGTTGTAGTTAGTAGTTAATATTACCAGCACATCGTTACTCTGCATGTCTTCCAAAAAAAAATCAAATCGCAAATCGAACGCTGCGAAACCATACGTAATATAATCAGCAGCCATTTAACCCTTGGCTAAGAGCAAAAGCTGATGTGACATATGTTTGAGATAAGATTCACAATACTATTCAATGAGAAGGAATAAATTACACTACTGGGTGGTCAAAATACAAGGTTTTCTTTTAAAAATAAACAAAACCCCAATTTCTGTGGGTATCTGTATTGGTATTTTTACATGTATTATATAGGGTATTTTATTACGTACAAACATTCATTTATGGAACACGGTTTCAATACGTGTAGCTGGCTCGGTTTGCTTCGTTGCAGCCTGTCAGATCAATATTTCAACACGTAGTTGGTAGGCTATTTCGAGAGCTGTGTGACATGGTGCGCCATCGAACTGTAACCGGACATCATCCCAGTATTTCTAATTTCAGCTCCCCGTTGACAGAAATGACTTTTCCGTCATAATCAAAAAAAAAAAAGTTAATGGTGCACCCAAACGAAAATACGCACCGAACTGTCGCTCTCTGATGCCCAGATTATTTATTCACTTTTCCATTAACCTAAGTAAGTTTAATGAATTTTACCTGAACATGAACGCCGAATCTTAGGGTATCAGGAAGGAATAAAATCCTATCTTTAGGCACCTGTAAATTAGGTGTGTTTTCTTTACTCGAAAGAATTCCATGAATTTTATATGGATGCCCATGTCGAATCTTGGGGTGTCAGATTTTTTAATTGTTGTATTTGGTAACAGAAAGTATTCAAGGCCAATAATACATATTACAAGAGCAAAAATACACATGCCTGACTTCAGTGTTCAACAGTAAATTTAAAATAAAATATAAATAAAAAACAATAATATTTCTTAATATCAGTGTTATTATAACTTGGTTTCCCAGCCGTCACAGAAAATGTAAAATTTTTTTTATTCATGTGAACCCATTCATTTTATTTCATACTGCGTCAAGAAATTGTTGGTGATGTGAATGAGGCATTACGATTTCAGTGAAATAAAGTCGCACCCATAAGTTTTGAGCCACAACATTGAGGTCCCGATACGATAAAGTGTCGCGTCGACGTCAAATATACGTATGCTAGGATTCCCATAGATGTGGAAACATACTGGGAAATATACATATGAGATTTTTTTTGTCAGCACAACTATGTTGGTTTGTGAACACCTTCATACAGAAACCTTCATTTTTTGAAACCGCCGTAGTGTTGTTGTAGTTAGGTCGTCAGATTCAACGATTCGCAGAAAAGAGGATCACAAATAAATCATTGATAAAAATATAGCTCTGATGGAACACAAATACTTATACAAAAAAAAAAAAAATAATAATAATAAAATGAAACAAAGGAAATTAGTCAAAATCAGACAGACCTCCTCTTTTTTTAGTTCGCTTATACGAACTCGCACTCCACTAACACAATTTTTCATTTCATTTCATTTCATTTATTTAACAGTCTTGTAATTTAAAGCCTTTTGGCCAATATTAAACAAATTACAAAATACATAAAATAAATACTACTTGAATTTGAAAAACAAAATATAACTTAGAATATAAAATTAATTTAACTAGTAACTAATTACCTATAACGCTCAAATTGAAGTGCACCACAAAGTAAGCGATATGAAGGGAAATAAAAATAATGAAAAAAAATTAAATATTGAATGATGTATATGTGTATGTAGGTCAGGCCAAATTGCAAGTTTTTTTTTTTTGGTTTTTTTTTTTTTTTTTTTTTTTTTTGGTAAATCACAATAAAATGCGTAAATTCAAATAAGTACTACTCCAAAGTAAATGTAAAAATGTATATAACATAAAAATTGATCACATAAAATCATACATTTAATATCAACCAATAAATACACCAATAATTAATAAATATCACTCGTAAATGCAAGCATTAAGATGTCAAAGAAGATGTAAGATGTAAAGAATATCACCTACGTCAACTGCATATGATAGATAAGTCTATTACGAAATGTTGTGTATGATACATTTAAATTTCTAAGCTCATTTGGCAATGTATTATAGCTACGAGCTACTCTTACATTAAAAGATCGTGCTGTAAGATGGCAAAGTTTGGGGATAAACAATTGCCTTCTACGAACGGAATGACAAAATTTAAAAGATTCGTATAGGAAACGCGGACATTGGTTAGAATATATTTTGTAAAAACACAACAGCAATCGTACATCGACAAATGCAGGAAATGAACATCCCAGAAATTTAATCACAAAAGGTGTTATATGTACACGTCTCTTTAGAGAAAAGATGTAGCGAACAGCTCTGTTCAAAGATAATTGAAGGAGTTTCATATATTTTTGATTAGTGGCAGAGTATATCTCTAAGCAGTACATAATACTTGGCATAACTAGGGCATGAACCAGTTGCTTTTTCACATACAGCGGGAGCGACAAATTAGTTGTGTATAACTGCCTCAGTGCATAGTTAACACTTAAAACAACATGATTAATGTGCTTCTCAAAACGCAGCTTATCATCTAATAAGACTCCCAAACATTTCATGTCATTCACAAACTGTAAATTAGAACCATTATAAACTACTCGCAAATCCCCTTCAGTTTGGTTCGAATAAATCATAGCTTTGGACTTAGAAGAATTGACACAAAGTCTGTTCTCTGACATCCAATCACGTAACCTATCAAGCACATAATTAATTTTCTCCTGAAGAACGTCTAGAAACTGGTAATCCCCTTTAAATAGCAATTGAATATCATCAGCAAAGACATACGGTTTACACAGAGTATCAAATTTTGGAAAAAGATCGTTGATGTAAAGAGTGAAGAGAATCGGGCCCAAGATTGAACCTTGCGGCACCCCACTCTTTACGCTGAGCACATTACTATATTTACCATTGGCACAAACTTGTTGATTCCTTCCTGAAAGGTAGGAGTAAATTAAACTACAAGCATTGTTTGCAAACCCGTAAAAATTATATAACTTATAAATCAAAAATTTGTGATCCACTCGATCAAACGCCTTTTCCAGATCCAATGACACCAATACACATAATTTTCTCCCATTGAAATTTTCCCGAATACTATCAGTCAGACCTAGTAGCAAAGAAGTAGTGCTTCTATCTTTTCTGAATCCACATTGACAATCATTCAGAAAAGACCTAATCTCAAGATATTTGGCTAATTGGATTTTCAAAATATGCTCCACTATCTTTGACAAAATTGGCAAAATTGAAATTGGCCTATAACTGGTCACAGACTGTGTTGAATCCTTTTTTACCACTGGGACTATTTTTGCTAATTTCCATGCTGATGGATACTCAGATGTAGTCAAGATGTTGTTCACAATATGTAGGAAATGGGTTGAAATATAGGGGAGTACAATTTTTAAAAATTTTAAAGAAAATCCGTCACAACCGGCTGCATTAGACTTAATCATTAGAAACGCTTTCTCCAGGTCCCATAGCTCAACACAACACAACAACATTTTTGACAGACTAATTAGACTGAGACCAAAGGTTGATCTTGTGGTCCAACATTTTAGTCAATCTAAGTTTTTTGCTTATATTGATAAAAGATGGCAGGTGGAATGCAAATTGGTGTCTATCGATTTTATATTGTTTTTTAATTTAATTTAATTTATTTATTCAGGATTGTAATTGTAAGCCTTAAGGCCGATTTGACTAAATTACAATATTACAACATATCTTCTACATAATTCAATAACAAATGCATTATACAACTTTACAATACTAATGTTAGAACAAAGTTTGTGTATCTTAATACCAGAAAAATATGATTTACAATATGACAATCTACTTCACTTATTAGAATTGTTCACTATGTATGTTTTTCGCCCTAAAATACGGAATTAAAACTTTAATTGGAATTTACAGCTACTAATATGAAATATAATAATAATAATATATGAAAAATGGATGGATGGACAGCAAACTATCTGACGGCAATATCAAAGAAAAAAGGTCTCAAGCGGATAATTTTAGATGAGGAATATCATTGAAATACGCAAGAAGTCTCTTCTTGTAAGTGTTTTGGGATGAAAAAAAATTTTAAATGTTTGTTAAACCGCCTGACTACTCTTACTTGAATTGTTCTGTTCTTAACTCGGGGATTTTAGGACTGAACGTTTATTTTTAGACGTTTGCTATTATACAGTTTAAAGTACTTGTCTACAGATTGACATAAATACACCTAAGCCGGTACTACGTACTTCTTTTCCTTTCAAAAGTGCAGAACTTGGTTATAATAAATTTTTAATTTAAAAAAAAAAAATCCAGAACAATTTAATGGGATGACACGCTTTCGGACCAATCTGGCTGGTTTAACCCTTTTCGAAAAAATTGCAAATGTCCAGTACGGAGTTTCAGCCAAATTATCCATCTGTCCCATTTGCCCATTAGTGGTTCTTTTGCTTTGATTTTCCGCATGGTATTCATCCCTATTATTTTGCTTGTTACAGTTGCGTATGTGTGAACGTGCGTTATTAATAAGTAAATGGGAATTGGCGATTGCGGTTCCCTGGCCAAGTTATCCTTTTGAAGGATAGTAGTCCTAAGTCAGAAAAAAATACATCAAAAATTAAGCAACACTGCCCTACTTATGTGTACATGTATTTCCAAGTTTATAACCTTTTGCCGGCAGTGATGCATTTTTGGGTACTGCAGAGAATTAGCAGGGCTGCAACTTTTCCAATTGACAAATACGATGACCATCACATTTGTCAGTTATTATGATAATCTTCTACATACATACGTATATGGTATTCATTACAGCCGTTCTTTGCTTATCTCTACAGACTTTGAGGCACAATATATAAGATTCCCCTGTGCATACGCTGATAAACATCCCAGCAACACGTGATAATTTAGTAGTAGTTTCTGTTAGCGGGTATTGCAATAGCTTTTTATTCTCAGAATGGATCCTGAAGTTAAGCCAAAAAGATCGAAGATGTCCGCTTTGGAGCAATTAAAAAAGTACACTACCATCGTTGCTGATACCGGTGACTTTGAAAGTAAGTTAGAAAACAACAAAATATGACAAATAAATGACATTGGGTGTACGTATGTACATTCTGTGGACTTTATGCCATATCATCACAAAATTGTTCATAAAGTACTAAGCCAGCCCTATAAATTTTTAAATATTCTATATAATCAAAGAGTGTTGTACACATAAAAGTGAATTGCAAAATTGTTACAATAAGAGAATTGCAATGACCTTATTAGTCGCAACTTTTCCAAAGCAGTAGTGCTTAACCTTGAAGCGCCTTGGGTTAAAACGAAAACAACGATTCGAGATATGTCGTGAGTGCGCGACGACGGGTGATACTAGACATATTGGCGGGCGCACAACACACAAGAATCAGTAAAACCTTTAAGCTCGTCTATGAATGTGCATACATGCACATGTATTACATTGTCTGGTTGTACACATTGGATTGCTTTATTTGTAGGCATGAAGCTTTACAAGCCAACTGATGCTACTACAAATCCCTCGCTTATCTTGAATGCGGCGAAAATGGAACGTTACCAAAGCATCGTGGAGAAGGCTGTGGAGTACGGCAACAAAGCGGGCGGGTAAGTGTCTAATTATTTATCACAGAAGCAGAACAATTTTTATTTGGAATATTTGTGTGCTATACGCAAATTTTGTTGAAAGGAAAAGAAGACAGGTTCTCTATATGGACCAACATTGTATATAAGTTTCCGTCCGCGCTTTTTTTCCTCTATGTACGTTTTCAATTTGGCAGATAAAGTATATGTATATGTTTTAAAATATTAAGAAAATTGAATTTATTTAATATATAAAAGAATAAAATGAACCTCACCAGTAGTCAGCACCCATTCCGACTTTACCCGTTAAAACGTCGCCCAAAATATATATTAAAACTATCCAAGTTCGAAGAGAAAAATCAGGCTCACAGGTGCTCAAGAGAAGTTCCCAAGAAAATCCATTTTTTCTAACTGCGCTCGCGAAAAATGCGACTGTCTTGTTTTACATGCTAATTATCGGACACTTACGGGTCCATTGTAACCCCGAAACAAAACGAAGAATACAAGCTATTGTATTGCATCTTGAGTATTTCCTATTGTAATCGAACTCTATCAAGAATTTAGTTTTTTATTACGTTATACTGCAAATTTAATCTCTAAAATGTACCAATTGATCAAATCTTGCCCACTGCAAGTAAAATATCCCAAAAAGCTGCAATTAAAAAAAAACGTAGCCCAATTAGTCTACTTATTCGATTATAAAAAGACGAATTCCACCCTATAGTCTTAATGGGACATGTGAGAACTTCGTGTACTGAATAAGCGTTCTATTTTTGGACTCATTGTTGAATGCGGACATCTGTTTAAGGGTCTTTACTTCGCTTAAAGTGAAGTTCATATGAACGATAAACGCATCTGTTTATTTCATTAAAAAACTTCTTATATCCCTTGAATGAGATATGGGAGAAGCCAATTGCGGACGTCACAGGCTGAGAAGCATTAACCAGACTTTTATCGATTACTCGACAACTCGTAAGTGTTCGTTAGACATATCGAAGTAACCGCAGCCCAAATAAAGATAAGTGGCCATATACTAACATTATAGCCAGCGTAATATTGATCTCTAAAAATATCCCACGTTTAAAAAAATTAAACTTAGCTTACATTTTTGTAGAAGTTATTTGAAGTGTTTTAATTTTTTTTAGGAAAAAGTGAAATATTTAGTTTTTTTGTTTAATTTCGAAGAAATACTCTTTATTTGAGGAAACTGATTTGCCTTTAACAAAAATATAATATTCTAATTTTTTGTTTAATATTTCAATTAAAAAAAAATTATTTTGTTTAAAATATTTATTTAGACATTCGTATTTTTCACATTTCTATGATGCAGATTTCACATATAAATTCGCCAAAATATTTTAAATTTTTTGCTTTTTAGCCTTTTCAAATTAAAAAATTGTGGCTAAAACATTTTTAGTTTGAGTATATTACTTTGGGTCCCAAAATTCCTAAAAAAATCGAGTTAAAGCCAGGCAGACACATTGATGATTGATTCAAAGATTCGAAACTTCTAAAGAAACAAGTTCCAACGTTGACGGTCTAGACTCTTTGAATTTACCGATGAATCTCTGTCGTATAACAATAGAACCAAAAGCTGTTTAAAGTAATGGTGTGTTTATTAAGAAAATGGAAGCTCCATTAGAAAAATTGTTAAGTTTCCGTTAGGCAGTGAAATAAATGTACCTTTTCCATAGAACGCGCAGTTGCCGACTATTTCTTATGACTACCGTTTAAAATTGTTAAAACTGTCGTTTCAGATCCGCTGAAGAGAAAGTCGAGGAAGCCATGGATTACCTATGCGTCCTCTTTGGTTGTGAAATTCTTAAAATCGTACCCGGTCGTGTGTCTACTGAAGTTGATGCACGTTTGTCTTTCGACACAGCCAAGAGTGTCAAGAAGGCATTAAAGTTGATTGCTCTATACGAGGACATGGGTATAGGAAAAGAACGTATTCTCATCAAATTAGCTTCCACCTGGGAGGGTATTCAAGCGGCCAAAATTCTAGAATCCGAGCATGATGTCAAGTGTAACTTAACTTTGTTGTTCTCCTTCGCCCAGGCGGTGGCTTGTGCCGAAGCAAATGTTACTTTAATTTCCCCTTTCGTTGGGCGTATTCTCGATTGGTATGTAGCCCATACAGATAAGAAGAAATATGAACCAAAAGAAGATCCCGGTGTTATTTCGGTGACAAAAATTTACAACTATTACAAAAAGTTTGGTTATAAAACGGTTGTAATGGGCGCATCCTTCAGGAATACTGGGGAAATTAAAGCTTTGGCTGGATGTGACCTATTGACCATCGGCCCATCATTACTAAAAGAGTTGGAAAATGATTCTGTTGAGGTTACCCCACAATTGAGTCCAGACGAGGCAGCTGACGCAGATTTGAAAAAAATCCACATTGACGAGCCCACCTTTAGATGGATGTTGAACGAAGATGCCATGGCTACTGATAAGTTGTCCGAGGGAATACGCAAATTTGCCGTAGACGCCGTGGCTCTGGAAAATCTAATACGCAAACAAATTGCCTTGTAGAAAATAAATTTTCTAATATAATTTCAATATTCTGGTACAGGGGTTCCGTTCGGCATTTATAACTGTTTATAAAAGTTCATGAAAATTTTTTGTATGTTTTAGATTTCATAAAATCTGTAAAAATAAAAATTTATTTTCTTAGAATAGCAAAAAAAAAGGAAACTTGAATGACTAAGACTTTCAACAAGCTACAAGGAAAGTCGCAGTATAGATATTTAAAATTTATGCCGTGTAATCGATCGACTTCATTTTTGCCAAATAAACGGTCGGTATCATTTTCACATCGCCATTAAGCTTGCAAATGCTGGTGTCCTTTTCCGATTGTGACACAACTTTGCCCACAGATTCCCGCTCGTCTCCGTAAATAACTTTGAATTCATCGCCAACCTCTGGTAAGACGGGGGCCAAATGTTCGCTTACTACTGAAACACTGCGATCTTCCTGTTGTAGAAACACGGAGCAAACACCATTGGATACCGTACGAATGATACCAGTTTGGCCGACCAAGTCAACATCGTCATGTGTGTGAATTTTAACTTCAATGTCCGTGGTACACCAATCTCCGATGGGTGATTCCAAACTCGCACCTGGAGTTTGGGGATTATATGGTGAATTGGGTGCTCCGCCTGGCGTATTGGGGGAATAGCTGGAGGGCGATGGTGTATTCATATAACCCGCCGGATAAGGAGAGGGTGCGGGGCTGGGGCTAGAATTGAATGGACTGTAGCTGCGGTCGGAACCGTACAGAGTACCCGGTGTTTGTGGTGGGAATTGTGTATTGATTTGATAGCCCGGTGTGCTCGGATTGTAACCAGGGCTGGGGCTGGGTTCCTCCAGAGAATAATCAAAGTCATTACTACGAGCTGGGGTGTTTGTAACGTTGGGATCCCAAGCTCCATGGCGAGGAGTCATGCTGCCATCGTGTAGAGGCGTCATAGAACTGCTATATGGTGTACGACCCTCAGAATCCCAATTGGGTGTTTGGCTACCGAGCAACGGTGTCTTAGAACCAGCAGCAGCATAGATCGGTGTGTGAGAGCCATAGCCCGGGGTACGAGCTGGAGTCCGACCATAAGAAGAAAGACTACCATCCTTGCCGGCAGGACCCACAATAGCAATGTGATTGCGATCGACGGAAATCGTTTGGCATGAGGTGTGGAGCTCAACGCGAGCTGTACTCTCGGTAGCATCCTTAATAATACCAACGGCACCTAAAAAGTTAATAAGAATTAGAAACAGGTTGCTTTTATTTGAAAAAGAATATTTATATGTATACCTTTGTATGGCCCACCACTGATTTTAATCGTCTTATACAATAAATCACGATCGCGAGTAACTCGGAAGCCTCCTCGACCTCGGGCACCACCGCGAGCGCCGCCTCGACCGCCCGAAGGATGCATAGGCGATTGTATGCGTGGTGACATAAAGCCTAATCCGCCCAGCGGTCCAAAGTTATTAACCTGTGATTTGCTGCCACCAGCTAACTGCAAGTGTCTGGTCTTGCATACAAATATGCCACCATTCTCCGTATACATGCGGCAGTGCAGAAAAGCCAAACTGCGATACAAATGTTTGATTTCCCCAGAACGACCCTAAGAGTCAAATAGTTTAATTAGTTGTAAAATATTTAGAAACGCTAGTAGTTAACTTACCGCATGGGGACCTTCCATAACCTTCACGATGTCACGACGTCTAATTTGATTTTGTTCGGCGTCCAAAGCAATTGTATTGCGATTTTCCCTCCTCTTATGCAATGCGGTGGGTTTGCATTCTATAACTTTGCCTTGCATGCCCAAAACGTGGAAGTTTTCCCTTTCCAAACGTACAATAACGCCGACATTTTGAGGACTGTAAAGAAAGGACAAAAATGATAGTGGTACTGAGATAAAGATAGTATTTTCTTTGCGCGTTAACTTACTCGAGTTGTACTAAGTCACCCCATTGAAACTGGCCCAAACAATCAACACCAGTGGCCACATCAGAACAGAGTTGCAAATCTCTAGGTAAAACTTCCAATTCATGGTTGGTTAGATCGGACACTAGTACTACCCTTGAAGGTTCCACGCGTATAATCAAGCCTGTTTCGCCTTCGTAACGTCCAGCCAAAACACGAGCATGGTCACCGGTTTTAAAATATTTGCGCAACTCATTGGCTTTGAATACCAAAGGATCCTAAAAGGTGTGACATGAAGGAAGTATGTACTTTACAATGATATCGCAAAAATAAATGATTCTTTACATATATATCAATTTAGATTAGAAAATTCGTTACAGATTAGTTTTATTATATGTATTATTTTTAACGAAACATACCTTTAAATCTTGATGCTTGGGCATAACCGTTATCATTCCACCATCTATAGCTATAATTTTTGCTTGCAAATTTTCCAAATCTCCCACGCAAACTTCGACATTATCTCCCATAGAAAAAGAGTGACCGGCAGTTGGATCGTCCTTGGCGTTGGCAGCTATTTCCAGATTGACATCTATAAAAGTATATGAAATATTAACTAATAAAAAGGCTAACATTTTACAGAATATGAAAATCACCCTCTGGCTGCTCCTCAAATCTTTCCAATTCGGCCAAGGTCGGCTTTACTCCCTCTGCTTGGATAGCAGACATGGTGAAATTCTTATAAAGAAAACCTTTACGTGAGTAACGATTTCCTTCGAATAGCAAAAAGTCACCATCTGAATGCACCTCACCACCGATAGCTCTGTAAATAAAAATTCAGAATTATTTGTTGACAATTTTTCTAAAATGTCGCCATGGCTTACCTAACTGCTTCAGGATCAAAAGGTTTAGCTGGCGGTCTGCGTTTTTTATTGCGTTTTCTGTCTTCAGCGTCCTTTAATAATACAAGATATGAATTATTGAAGTTCGTGGTCATTTAAAAACATTACTTACATTGGCCGTCGTCCGTAAAGCTCCTCTCATGCGAGTGTAATCAATACGTGGCAGCAGCTTCAAATGAGCTTGGTTTTGGGCCAAATCTACATAGTCCACTTGGGCAATATCATCTTTGTATAAACCTCTCTTCAAACGAACCCACTGCTTTACTTTCAAGCCGGCTTGTTCTTTGACTACTTTCAAAACGTCCGTCATTTCTTTAATGGGTACCATTTCTTGTTTCCATTGACCCATTCTGAGGTTACCCACATTATTAATCGCCGATTTAACATGAGTTTGTTTATATGATTCAATATAAACATAGCCTTTAACTCCTTCAGGAGCCACTACAGACTTTATTTGTAAGGGCTCATCGGTATTAAGATAGGTAAGAAATTTTCGCATCAATAGCAAAGCAGTTGCTTTTTCCTCGCCGATGCGGCATTTAACCATCCAAAGATTGGGGTCCCTTTTAAAAAATACATTAAATAAGATTAAAAAAAAACAGCAAGGCGAGAAAAATACTCACTTGATACCAGGCAACAAAGTTTGCTGGGTGATCTCATCGGACATTTCTTCACCGCCATCACCAAAATGCCTCTTGACAATTGATTCATCGGCATATTTCTTGCGTAGATATTCCTCGATTTCATCCTCTCGTTGGGTGCTGAAAGAATAGGAGGAATTGGTATACATACATACTTTGCACAACATGCAATGTCTTACTCCCAAAGATTGTTGCCACGTCGCCGGATTTCAATATCACGAGCAGTAGGACCTAATTCGTCTATTTCATTGGGTACAATACCAAGTTCATTGGCTCCCTCCTCCCATTCGTCATCTTCATCCACCTGATATATCACACATTAGACGTCAACGAACGTTCATATAGAAATTATTTTTAATACGTTACCTCGTCGTCAACTTCAGCTTCGTCAATAATGAAACCCCCAAAACGATCCTTCTTCTTTTTCTTCCTCGGTCTATCATCTTCGTCTTCTTCATACTCTTCAGAATCTACATCATCTTCCTCCTCGTCCTCTTCTCGCTGGGACGAGCGCTGAGCCTTGTGCCCTCTAACAGAGCCGTCTGATTCAGAGCCAGATGCAGCGGAGCGTGAATGTGATCTAGATCTGGACCTAGATCGCGAACGGGATCTTGAACGCGACCGAGATCTAGAAACGGACCGCGAATGTGAGGAACGTGAGCCCGATCTAGAGCGTATGGGCGATCTGGATCTGGAGCGTGCACTTTTTACCGACTTATTAGAACCCACGGATCCATCTTCGGAGCCGCTATCGGACATGTTACTTTCTTCTGAATCCGACATTTCCTTAGAATATTCAATTCCTCCAACTAATTGTCACTTATAATTCACTACAATATTGGGAATGATACTTTTCGGGCGCAACCGTCTACCACAACCTTGCTTCTTGAACACAATTCACAAAATGAATCTGAGCTCTTACTTTTTCCGAAATACTAAATCATGAGAAGATAACAAACCAACCTCGACAAACCAAATTGAATAAAGCAAAAGCCAAACAAGGGAGGGATAATAGAGAAAATTCTGTCAAAGAGATAAAATAATTGTCACATCAGTATTGCCAGGTAATAATTAAGTTTGAAGAACATTAAAGTGGCAACGCTAACATATTTCGTCAGGTAATAAACTATAATTAAATTATACGGCAACACTCTTTCATCATTTTAACTAACCCTGAATAACATAAACATTGGAGGAATATCAAAGCAAAATAGTAAAAGTGGAATAAATATAAAATTGTTGTCAAATTGTTGATTACAAATATATAAATAACTTAATTGGGCTTTAAACTGAAATCTTGGTGAATTTCTTTTTTCATAGCCGTGTGATTTTAATGGCAATGTTGTTTCTGGTCCTGGAACCCAAAATCCTAAAGCAACAAAAGCCTGATGAGGAATGAAAGGTATTGTATAAACTTACAGCATTTATACTTGCTTATAATAATTTGAAATTAAATTAGTTAATACTCAATTTTGACTTCCAAAATATACTTATTGGACGTATTCAATCGTGAATTGATTTTGTTTAACTATGCTATAAAATTTACTTGTTACCTATTGTAAATTGATTAATGAATTGTAAAATGATAAATTGTAAAGTGACAAGTCAGTATGCCAAAAACGACATTTCTTTACATCACATCATAGCGAGTAGTTATTTTACCCTCATCTCGAATTCAAAATTAAATTCTCTTATTATTAGAACGTAAACAGAACTTCCGTTATTCATCATTTCATAAGCGTTTTTTTGGTAAGATGTAACCTGTGACCCTTGAAGATCTCTCAACCAATTTTAAATTTTTTTAGTTTAATCTCTGTTTTGTTCTTCCTACCTAAATCCTAATACAATTTCTGGTTGTACGAGATATTGTAAGAATCTAAGGTTATCTTCAATTTCTACAGCTAACCCGCTACCGCAAACAGACGAAATCTGCCTTTGCAAAAGATACAGTTCACATCATAGCAACCACAACTTGCTGAAGATCAATTGGAATCCACGTCAACCACTAGGATCAAACTCTCTGCAGACGCTAACACCAATCTGCTCTTCCCCCCTTAGCACAATTTGTTCCAGATTCCAGGATCAGAAACACATTGGCCTAATTCCATAGAAATTCATTTTTTTATGGATTTCTGCAAAATTAAATTTATACCATTTTGATTGTGTTGGCGTGTTGCCCACACTTGTGGCTTGCATTCACTGTTAGGCTTTTCCTGTCACCTTTTGGAATTTGGATTCCAGGAGCAAAAACGTTTTTATCTATGTCACAGGAATAACAAAATTTATGTCAAAGTAAAAAAGTTGTTGTTTTACGGAATCCTATATAAATTTAATTTCCACCAATTTGGGGGCTTGCAGAAGTGTTGTACGCATTCTTGGCCATGTTTACCCAGTAGTTTTTTTACCTTTGAACTTTGGGTGCCAGAGGTCATAAAAGTACATCCTTGGCGGAAATTTATTTGATTGTCCGCCAAAACACCCAGAGAGCACACGAACATTGCCACTAAAATCTCACATATGGGTATGAAAAACTAGAATTCACCAACATTTCAGTTTTGAAATGTATTTTATCTATTTATTAATTATTTTTAATTAAAAGTTTTATAAAAATATTATATTTATTCCACTTATTTCAACTGTTTTGGTTTGTTATTCCTTTAATGTTTTGGTTTGTTATGTTTATATTTTACAATGTTTTTCCATAAGGTTTTTCTGAATTATTAAAACGATAAAAGAGTATTGTATAATTTAATTATATTTCATTGCTAGGCGTAATATATTATGTCAATTATATATTATATCAAATATTATTTTATCATTGTTATTATCTGGCAATGCTGAAATGAGAATTATTTTGTTTCACTGAGAAGATTTAATCTCTCTATCTGTATCTCTCTTCATCATTCTCATTCTCTCTCTCGCTTATACAGAAGAAAACCTTTGCAAGGTAACAGGGTAACGGCATTCATTATGTGTTCCCACTGAAGTAAATATGTCAGCATTTCTCTGCTTGGCAAAAAGGAAATTACAAACGGATGGGTTTCACATCACAAGGCAACTGGTCCCATTGAAGTAACATTTTGTAATGACTATGACAGACTAACAGATTGGCTTGACAGATTTTAAGGTACTCATGGATAGTTTATATGTAAGGCTTTGACAGTTGTATTGCTAATGGAAAAAAGTTTTTTTTGTAGGTGTAGTGTTGACCAACTTCTATTGTTACATCTTGTGTTGTATTGGCTGATATCACAAAATCGAAACGAAAAAAAAACACATTTTTTCGGTTTATAGAAAAGCAACCACAAGCTAATAATTAGGCATTAAAAAGCTTGAATGTGGTAAATCGTCGGAAGTTACATACTATTGACGTGCTGCAGCCACATGTGGTTTAAGTCCCACACCAGGCTAGTCTATGTGAAAAATTATTTTACTATATCGCAGACCCCGTTAAAATGATCGAAATTCTTGATACACAAATGTTTTTTCTTACAATTATCGGTTTTTCCACCTTAGGATAGTTATATATTTTCGGCATAGAATATATACATAGTTGTGGTGTAGAAAATCTTTGTAAAACCAATTCCTGGACAGTAATATGGAAGTAAAGATTTTTGCGCGAAAGAATGTGGTACAGTAAAATATCTTGATTTGAGTTTAAATTTAACAAAAAGCGGATATTTATACGTAAAACCCAATCATAACGAGAGACGACTTCTCGTAAGAAGACATTATGGTTGGTATAGTGAATATTGATGAATTTTGTTAACGTTCACCATTAATCTTAACCTGGAAGAGGTAGCTACGTATCTTGCGTTGATCCCGCAATTCCAAAATTTAATTTTTTATGCTTAAACTTATAAAAACAGTTACCTTCGTCGAAAGCTCCTAGCAGGGTCATTCAATTATGTTTGAAATTTGTTTTGTCCAATTGAAAGTTTGTATGATCAATCGATTTAATTGAATGTTTCAATTTGTTGAAAATTAGTATTTACAATAATCTCCAAACAGTTTAAAAAGAAGATGCATCTGAAAATATAATTATTTCAAAGTCAACGGGAAAATAAGATTATTTGTGATTGAAATCTTTAAATTAACGCATAGTGCATAGGGGTGCAAGCCACTACAACTATCGGAATTTTCTATTAGCTTAAATTGCTTTTTTGATAGTTTCGTAAAAAGTGAAGAGATGTCACTTCAAAACTGAGCCATTTGAATTTATTTGCCATAAAACATATTTATAGATAATTAAATTACGTTTTTTCGAAAAAGAATGCATGGGTTTTATATAGAAAAAATGTTAGATTTATTTAAAAATTAATATTATGGATTTGTCACTCCCTATGAATAACAAGTAGAGAATGCAAGTTCTTCGCTTTTTTCCTTCCGGAGAAATTCACTTTTATAAAAAATTGGTTCCAAAAAATTCTATACGATTTTTACTTCTTGGGTTAACTGGTATGCCGAACTAAAAGAAATGAGGAATCGGTATTTAGAATGTGATCCTTTTTTTATCAGAAACAGAGTTAAATTTTCATATGCTTCAGTTTTATATCTAATACAGGGTTATCCATTTTTCAAAAGTAAAGTTAAATAAGACACACATAAAGTTATGATTTTGAAGAAACTTGTATTTCATTATAATTATATAATTTAAATAACCGCCTCTGGATTGGTTACAGCAGTTGATCCTTTTGAGGTAGTTTTCGACTACTTTTTCGCACATTTCAGATAGTATCTCGGCGATAACTTGACGAATGTTAGGTTTCAAATGCTCCAACGTTTGGGGATTATTCACGCAAACATGGTCTTTGACGTAGTCCCACAAAAAAGTCTAACGGCGTCAAATCACATGATCTTGGTGGCCAATTGACGTCGCCAAAACGTATAATTACGCTTTCAGGAAAATTCTCATGCAATAAAACTAGAATCAGCCGTACCGTGTGGATCGTCCAGTTCATAAGCTTCAATTTTAGGCCAAAAAAAGTTAGTTATCATACGGCCATAGCGCTCAGAAATGAAATTCGAATTATCCGCCAGCCTTTCACTAACAGAAGCGATATTTTCGGCAGTGCATACATTTCAATGACGCACATGCCCGATCACATGCGTAACGCTTCCAGGTTCTTCAAATTTCTTTATAATCTTGCCAATTCCTTGCACAGTATGTCGATTACGACGATCATAATCACGCCGTAATGCATGAAAAGTGCCCACGTTTGAATCACCACTTTTGTAGTAAGTTTTATTTTTTATTTTTAAATAAATAACACTTCATATGACAGATATTTAACAGCTGACAGCCTTGTCAGACCGGTGGTTTTGAAACGAATTGCGTATAAAACTGACAGATTTAATTGATTAATTGAAGGATTTTTAAACGTAAATGTTTTTGAATTATAATCACATCTCATCTTGGTTTATGTATATATAGAAATCTGAGTAGGTCCCTTTAAACTCATAACCAATTAACAAAGAAATCCAAAAATTGATGTATAATGTGAGTGGACTAAACTTTTCCACAATGTATTTATAATTTTTGGCTTTTCAAATTCTCCGGAGTTACTGACATCGCATACGGGGAAGCGGGAAATGCATGAATTCTCAGGTTAGATTTCTTGGGATACATTTCCTAATAACAAGTAAAGAATTTCAAAAGAATTTCTTTCGATATAAATAGTCATAAGTGGATAGATTGACACATATTTACATACACGCCACTTCACCTCATGAACCTTATCTCTGATACGTAATTGTATAGTTGCTTCACTTAGATTTAAATAGACACGTTAACAAAATTTTTAAATATTTTAATAGTACATGCAGGTACGATGCAGCTTTAGTACTCATATTTAGGTTTTGATATCTAGGTTCTTAAGAAACATCTGTTTTTGTAATTTGTAGCCATGTATCAAAATTTCGTCCCAGTCATTTGGAATGGCTGATGCTAAATGTGAGAAAGTATATACATTTGTATATATATCGAAGCTACACAAATAAAAAAGTTCCCTTTGCATCCCATGAATGAATGGGAGAGAGCATTCACATTATGTGAACTCGTGAAAAGATGCAAAGAGAACAGCACACTTAATATTCGTGTGTTCTATTTTTGGATTCTCCTCTTGGTGGGACAAGATTATACATTCAATAGGAATCAGCATAAAAATTTCACAAAATAGTCAACATAAAATAAGCATTGTCAGGGACAAAACATAAAATATGAGATGTGTACCAAATTTCCAATTTAAAATTTTTTGTTTTCCTGATATATAGCCATAGAAATAGTTGTTAAAGTGGACAAAAATGGTATGTTCATAAAACTTAGAGGAAAAGTTTAAAATGAACTATGAAACATGGGAAATACCGAATAATCAAAGTTACCTTGGAGCAGAAATCTTTCCATAAAATTAAGTCAATGGAATTACGTAGTCATATTTTTTCACCTAAACTTCAAAGTAATGGATTTCAATTAATGTACACTCCATATTTTGGGTATTTTTCATTCAATCGTTATACAGTATTGCTTTTTAATTGTGGCTGTGTCTTCACCGCTTTATATCACTCGATTTCTAAGTTACATTATTCCTTGAATTTTACAAAAGGATTATTTTAATTAAGGAAATGACACATTAACAGATTGGCTGGACAGATTTAGTCCTATTTGCAAAAATCGGCAAATGTGTAGTACGAACACTTAAGCAAATGGAACACAAATAGATTTAAATCCGTCTAATAATGTGTTATCCCCTTTACTCGATGTATCTGAAGTATAGTTTACATTACAACAGAAACCGAAGGCTTACAGATTTACTTATTGGCATTATATGCTTTTTGAAATATATATATCTCATGTTATGTCGAATGGACACATTAAAACTAAATTATGTATTTGATTTTTATATGCTAAATTCGATATTAATTGGACGATATCATGAAACATACGTGGTTATTTAATTATACGTAGTTATATGAATCGCAGCACGGGAAATCAAACATGCGATCGATCAGTAACAGCATTTTATGTAGGATTGGACTGCTTAATTCGTAATGCTTCAATTGAATCCTTTATTTCATTATTTAATTTTTTCATTACAACAAGCCGATTTCTTTACATTGGATATTTGAACGTACAAAAATTATACGTTGATTAAATTAAGTAACTGAAAGCGGCATAAACGTATCTAAAGCTAATATAATAATATAAAATGTGTGTAGTATATAATTGTGTCGAATTAACTGAGGTAAAGCAAAAAATTTTGTTAATCTCAATTTATTATTCAAAAATTTAAAACGAATAGTGCATATCATCCATATATGTACGTATGTATACATAGAAAATTGAAATTGCAATGACGGTGTTGTCGATTCTGATGCGAAAATGTAGCCCTTCCCTTCCTTTATTCAATATATGCACCTTGTTTCTGAATGAAGGTTGAGTATTGTTTTCTGAAAGTATCGTAAAGTTATTGGACGTTCGCCATCTAATTGCATCGGGGTTTTCCCCGGTATATACCTGCTGTTGTTGTTGGTTCGCATCATTTTGATTCTTTAAGTATAATGTGATTAAAGTAGGTGTAAATTAAATAGGCGAATTTTTATCTCATCACCCATCCAAAATGTTGTTTGTTCACTAACGTTTGCGTTTTAGTATATTAAACAAATTAATTAGAAGCAGTATTTTAAAATTTACATTTTTACTTCACTTTTGTTGTTATTTAGAAGAACTAACAGTTTTGTTTTATATTCTATTCCAAGAAATACCCCACTTTCTCTTGATAGGGCAACGTTTTTTTTTTACTGATACCTTGGAAATGTATTTTAATTAATTTCTGTTTATAGAGTTTGAAACATTTTGTTATTTTGCTATTAAAGACGAAGCAATCGACTTATTAGCAAAGCAAATTTTTGTATTTTTTTCTATCAAAAAAAAAAAAAAAAAACGATGCTTTTAGACTAGATGAGGACAACGTTAAATGAAATCAACATTTGGTCTTAGAAATATATATTATATCCACAAATCTACTATAGATTTTGCAGACTCTTTCGCTTCGCTTTAATATTTTCCATTAAAAGCAAATGTTAAAGGCAAATGAATTACCGCAAAGCCAATTTTAGTTACAAATTTCATTTATTTATTTTTTTAACTAAATATTTCTTGTATAACAATATATTTTTCATAGCAATGTGCCAAAGTCTCCTTAAGAAAGAAAACGAATACAATTCCTTGAGTAAAAAGCGAAAGCAAGTAATTAAAAATAAATATTCAAATTATTGAAATATATATGTAAATAAATAATGGAATAAGTACGCAAAGTGTACATATGCACGACTATACTTTGTATAAATATATATATATGTATATAGTTCATATGTTATATGCACAGCATTTCACGTTTTTATTTTTAGTATAAGAAAATGTGTTGTTAAAATCACATGTCACTTTGACTGATGCTCATTGTTACAGACCTTAATAAAAAAATGTTACGTAAATCTCATTAAAAGTAGACAAGAGTTTAATTATATTTGTTTCTCTTGTTTAATATAGTACTTAGTTAATTATTAGTTTGTGTATATCTATAAATATATGAACATATTTGTATTGTCACATTCTTAACTTATGTAAATGTGCCGGAATACAGCAACATTTAAAAATATATAATTCTACCTAGCCTGTTAGGAATTCTATGATTTGATCATTTCGTTTTCAAACATAGGTGTTTAAGAGAAAAATCAATAGGATGAATTCAGACTGTACATTGGATTAGCCTTAGCCCTTTGAAATACATATGAGACGTAAACGACATCAATTGTTGTAGTTGATGCTGATTTTATTATCTATTTTAGCCGAATTCGCGTGCATGAGAAATGTAACGTCCGGTATTTTTCCGCCGGGAAAAATGTAGCTTCAAATTTCACGACCAGTCATCACAGTCCCAGCCTTTCCTCAAGAGAATATTTCACGAAAAATTTTCGCAGCGTTGCCAGCTTTTTTTACATTAATTTTTAATACTGAAATTGGAACAACTTATGTTTTTATATCACAATATGGTCGATAACTTGGTTGCAAAATTGTTAAATTTGTGTCTTTTTTATTACTGTTTCGTTTCACAAGTTTACAAATGTATCAATGGATATATTGTGTCTTAAAAATGTAAACTGTTCCAATCTAACTTACGAAAATTTTCCTTGTGGAAAACAGCTTGAAATTTCACGACCATTTTTTCATATTGAATTTCATTGTGGTCAGCATAATACTAGTCTTTAGACGGCACAATGCTTTCAACTTCATGATACAATGCTGCCAACTTTAAACACTTAACAAAAATTCGATTTAGCGATATTATCGGGGCGAATGAATCGAAAAAGAAGAATTCAAAAAATTCTTGCAATACCTAGCTAATGTTGCCATATTTATATCATATTTCGACTTTATAAAAAGGATAACAGAACATTCGTTCAAAGAAAAGCCAGGGATGATAGCTTGGTAGCAAAAAATACAGAACAAATACAAAAAAGAAAAAAAAAAATGTGGAAAGACACATATTGCGAGAATCCAAAATCCGACACTTTTCGGATAATGTTATACTTTTCGCATTGTGCGAGAAGAATTCACTAGATTAAGTTTTAAAATGCATATACTCGTATACTGTGATGAAACATTGCATTGGATTTCGATTAAACTTCATTACGGGGTGGTTGATAAATGTGATAAATTACTAATATTTAATGTCTTCTTTGCCAGTTATGAATGGGCGACGAATATGTTATTGATATTGACCCTCTATATTAATTTGTAGTTGTTTTATTTTTCATTTACTACATCAAGAAAACTGTTCAATAGCTTGAATTTTTGAAAATTCGTCGTTTTTTGGAGGATCTTCAAATTTTTTACTTAATTATTTAATCATTAACATTTGTGCTATACTTGACTCAAAAAAAAAAATGGTAAATTCCTATATAAGTACATATGAAAATATACGTACGAAAATACAAACGCCATCACATATATGTACGTAGGCTATCCTTCGGACTATTCAAATTTTTGACATTGCATGCGTTATTTATATTTATATCTAAAATAAGTATGAGGTTCTGTAATATTTTTTCAGCTCTTCTATTTGAAATATAACGGACAGGGGCGTAGATAAATCATTCAACTCCAAAAAAAAAAAAAAAAACAAAAACAAAATGTGTGCTTATACTATATATATGCTTGAATATAATGTCTAAAGCGTAAATTAAATAATGCGAAATATTTCAAATTAAATAGATTTTTATACCTCATTCATATTACCAATCCAAGAACTTTAAGGACATGACCGGTATAACTGTATATGTGGGTAATTTAGAAATTTTCATAATAAACATTTGGCAAACTTTGGAATTCAGTTTGGTTAAACTTATCAGATTTATCTGCAATTCCTTTTGCACTCCAATTTTTCATGATTTCAGCTTTCTCTGGTTCCTGCAGTTGGCTTTATATAGGTGTAATAATGAATAATATTTTGTAGAAATATTATTTACATATTTCTTTTTTTAATCAACTGCTTATTGGTCATACAGTGCTCGCAGTTTGTTTTGAATATGTTTAGTAATTGGGATCGTATTGCAAAATAGATGCTGGAAAGGATGCAATCGGAATTCTTTGCGGCATTTGCGTGAATTTTGTGTTGGAAAAGGCATTTTTTGTTTTTGGGTTTTATTTAAATAAGGAGATAAAGGTAAAATTAACTAAATTGACCACAAAATCGCATATATATATGATAAAGAATACGAGCTTTCTCTTATTTCCCGTGGAAATTGACGTTGGGAGAATTCATATCGGAAAGTTGTTAAAGTGGAAAATACGCAGAAAACAAAGCCAAAATATGTTTGTCATTCTTGCCTGCGCTCATTCATACTTTAAAAATTTTCCTAGAACGAAATACGTTGACGTAACACTTCCCATTAGAACTAAGTAACTGCGGGGGTTTTCTTATTCAGAACTATTTAGCTGCTGGTTGTTGCATGAAAAATATTTTTTGGAAATATGTTTATTTTTATATTTTTAATTTGTAAAACTGCTATGTTATTAAAACTATAAAAATCTACATTCATAATTGTTATAAAAACATCAATTATCTTGACATATAAAAAACATGTACTTAATATTTTCTTAACGTCGTTTTCGAGCGAGATTTTCATGAAGAATTGTGTTCTATGCAAACAAAAAGTGGGCTAAAATTTCACCCACCAAAAATTTCGGCGGCATCACAAACATGAATTTTTTACGGGAAGTAAATGTAGCAAATTCCTTATATGAATCTTCGTTTTAGAAATAAAGCAAACTAGACTTAATTGTTTTTTAATCACAAGCAATCTAATTTAAAAGTAAAGCGCAATCGTATTATATCATGCCTTAAGCCAAATTCATACACTAATCTGGGAACAATCGGTTTCCCTTTCTAATTACCACTTCAAATTACGTTCGAAAGAATTTCTATGGAAAATCCACTCTACGACCCTGGTGCCATAAACATAATAACCTTAAGCACTACAAATTAAAACAACAACCACAGCAGCAGCAATGAAGAAAATGACTGCAAATGACTAGTGCTAGAGCAATAATTGAAAAAACCATCGTCACACACACACACACACGTTCTATGTGTTTTCTCCGACTTTATGAATATCTTTCGAAGAAAGAACCAAAAAAAAAAGACATCACCAGGAGGAGGAATATGTGCATTTATATTCTTTGCTGAAAAGAAAAGCCATAAAGAACAACAACAACGATTTCGTTAACGACCACAAAAACAAACAACAAAAGTCCCAACGGCCAGCACAAAGCACCGCAACTAGGCTGGTTGACTAGCTGCTTGCCTTTGTGCGCTACAACATCCATCGCGCGCCGTTGTGGTACGTACGTCGTAGATACGTACCCCGTACATATGTAGTTATGATTGTGTGTTTTTCTTTTCTAATATGCTAAAAGTATTTTCCCGGGCAGTAGAGAGTTTACGTCTGTCTGGGAATTTTGCCAAAAGCAACAAAATTCTGTAATTCAGATAGACACTCTCATCAAGCACTTTCTCCCTGTGTTTAGTCGCCGTCGATCGTTTCAAAAGCGCGATCTTTTCCTTAGTTCTTATTTTTTGGCTGGGCCAAAAAATATTTAAAATCATAATTATATAAAATTCTTTCGGTTCGCACAGCATTTTAAAACGAATAATTTTTGTAAGTTCAAAGAAAAAAAGAACCAAAAAATCAAAATACTTTTTAAAAATTAAATAATTTTTGTACAGAAAAAGTTAATAAAAACTATTGATAAAACAAACCGAAGAAAATTAAAGCAACATAAAAGTGTAAATAAACCAAACCAAACATACTCCTACTTACTGTTTAAGGGAAACTCCCAAGTTAGACAACCATTCAATAAGTGCCAAATCAACATTAGAGAAGGAAGTTACTATCATGGACACAAACCTTTCCTGTTGGAATCAAAATGACAGTTAAAAAACTTCAACACACGATTGTATTGTGGTCAATCATAAGAGAGAAAGAGCGGGATAGAGGATGAAGTTAATTTCAAGTCGACAATTATTGTATATACCCTGAAGATCCAGGATTACCACGCCACATTCCTTTCATCTCTTTAAGTCCCGACTTTTGAATAAAAATTAATTAAATAATAAGTTTATGATGTTATATAAACGTGTTGTCCGTCCATATTGATCTGCATCATTATTTGATAGTTGAAGAGAAATATTGAACAACAAGAAATTGATGTCATGTGACATTAAACGGTGCATGTAAGAGGAATTTTGAGACGGAGTGTGTTCTTATATATGTATGTACTGAGTACCAAAGACATATGTAGGCTAAACCTTTATTACAAAAGTTTTCGGAAAGTATAAATATTAAAAGGAGAAAACTAACCAAACAAAAAGAAACAACGAAAAACTACACATATACTATGTTAAAATACATACTTACACACTTATTCTCATTTCAAATTCACTAATAATAACACTATTTTTAAAGAAAAGAACCGCTCTCTCCTACAAATTCAGAAGTACAAAAAAAAAATTATAAATAAACCATCATCTTATTCAAGGTTTTTCAAATAATATGTGAAATGTTTGAAACATACAAATATAGAGACATACGTATACCTCAGTATCTATGCGTGTGTTAGTTGCTCTTAACTAAATTCTTGACTTAGTCTATACTGAAATCTACCTGTGTGAGTGTATCTGTGAGCATGTGTTTGTATTGGCTAATCTGAAATGTTCTTTAGGAGCCCAGAAAAGAGAACAGCAAAAAATATGAAAAATCTTAATAATTAAACACATCCATATGTGTAAATTAGGTACAAAAAGAAAATGTGATATAAATGATATTCATGGTTTTTCATATTTTTTCATACTCTATTGCATAACATCAGGTTATTTTTAAAAGAATATGAACATAACTATGTATATGGCATATGCATACATATATGCGCATTCACATGTGCCACACACATTCATAGTAGTATACTATATTGTATAAATGTGAGCCCATAATTAACAGAGCATTCAAATTAAGACAATCATTAATGTCAACCTAAATGATGGGGCGACATTTTTCGCTCTCTTGTGCCTTTTATCTAAAGAATCTAAGAAAAATGCCAGCTAAATATAATTGAAATACGAATAGGAACATTTGTTTGGACATATCTACATTCATATACTATTTGAGTGGATATTGAGAATAGCAGATTTTTTTGAGTGTTCCTAATGTTTACCTATTTTGTTTTTTTTTTTGTCAATCTTTTTGTCAAACTGCCAATATTGTGATCACAACTAAAGACGACTTATAAATTAGGTAACTTCTGAGGTCAGACAATTGGATGGACACATCGTTCAACATATCGCGATATTACGAAGCTTTCAATAATCTCGTAATTCGTTAAGATTTGTGTGGGGGTTAATAATAATATATAGATATGTTAATTGAAAATATAAATTTTATCTACATTAGAAGTCCATATGTTCAAGGCTATATTTCCAAAATTAGTAGATTCTTAGCAAAAAATAAAGTTTCAGATTTTTGGAAATCTAGGATTAAAGATGTGCGGCAGAGAAAAACACATAAACATAAAATGCAAAAGACAATATTTTTCTGTAAGATAAAAATACACACGATTATAATTTTTTATTTGCTACAATATTACCCTCAGTATTTGCTTCAAATTGATTTTGCGGAAACAACAAATACATTACCAAAATCAAATATTTCGAATTTGCTGAAATTTTGTGCATTTTATTTTTTTTAAGTAAAATATAATTAAAGGCATAATGCAAAAGTTGGGTATCTTGGTGTTGAAACCTAATTTTATTCGCTGTGTTCTTATGGACATATTTCGCTATCGAATCCTAAAGCAGCATTCATACTATTAAATAAATTTAAAATAATGCTATTAAAAACGCTACATTAAAAATTAATTACAGTTATCGCTATTTGGTATTAAAGTGAAAATTGGTACAACTTTGAAAAAAATATTCATTGGATAGTAAAAGCCCAATCTTACAAATAAATTTAAGAATTAAATACATTTTAAAGACATTGAGTAACTAAATTGTTATTTCTCTACAATCTCGTTTCATTTCTTATTAATTTTCAGATGTAGAAATTTAAAATGGTGTAATTGACCGCATATTTAATTTGGTGTACATTCTTCTGTACACTATCAAGTAAAAATTGTTTTTAATTAGCCAACAACACTGCAAAAATTATCCAAAAATTGACATTATATTATTTTTCGGGCACTATATGTTGATATTGTTTGCTTAAATAGGGAATTTGTGATAATTAGCTTCAAAAATATGTAAAACAACGCCATTAATTAGGTAATTTTTACTGTTTCCGTAAAACAATGACAGGTTATTTATTCGCAGAAGTCGTTTTCCTTTTAAGCAACATGATAAAGTATCAAGCAGGCTGCCAATGAAACTAATCAATTAGGGTGTTTTCTTGTTTCAAAAATTTATAATTTCATGGGCCCATTCATCAGCTGATTTTCATATAGCAATCAGCTGATGATGGGCTCATGATTTTCCATAAAGCAATCAGCTGATGAATGGGCTCATGATATTATTATTATTTTTTTAGTCGCACCACCTATTTTTCTGTCGTGCTATCCACAATACAGACCAAATATTTATACGACGTTCACGTTATCCATGATTTTTGCAAACAAAAATTGTATTAAGGAAATAAGAAGTATACACAAAACATTGCCATATTCGGTGTAAACAGAACGGCGAGAACAGCAAGTGCCACATTAAATTAGCGAAAATATTTAATTTTGCTTGCAATGTATTGTTTAAATTAATGAAATGTCGTTTTTTTGGGTTTTCTACACAGTTCTACAAATGCTATTAAGTTTTCCGCAAGTATAGATTTCGCATGTAGAAGACAAAACTGTTATATATTTATTTTTTGATAGACACCATATAAAATGGCATTCTCCTATTCACATATTCTACTACATTTACACGTTCACTACAAATTAAAAAAATCAATCATCGAATCGTCAAAATAAACAAGAAATGTATGTATTTTCAGTTGAGTTGTCATACTCGAATTAAATATAATTGGTTAATCTTAAAATACATATGAAACATAATGATCTCCAATAATTGTTTAAACAAAATTTCTTTGTTGCGGATGACCTACAAAGAGATCGTGTCTGTTGTACACAAAATTCCCGGGGATAAAAACATCCACAAATAGCCCTTTTCAAAAACACCTGCCATTCTGGCCGTCATGATCTGGCATATAGAAATATGCCAGAATTACCCACACTCTGAACGTGAGCACGAAAACACTCGCATTATACCGGCAGAAGTTGCAGACAGTTGATAAGCTCGATACAGTTTGTATTGAAGAAATAGCAGTGGTAAGTGTTCTTTGGCTAGTGCTCTAGTATTGGAATTTATATGAACCAATAAGCTATCCCTTTGGGTTCGGGACCCGATTGTGACACTAAACTACATCCATAAGAAATTTGTTGGCGTTACGCTGTGTTACTAATTATCAATAATGTTGGGAACATCGTGATCGTTTTTTAATTATATAAAACAAATATCTGAAGATTTAAACAAACAAAGAAAAAATTATTGTTACTGGTCAGTCGTATTGGTATGAGTTCTGGTTAAAGGGCGCAATACTCTAAACATTGATCTAACAGATTTGACCGTATTTATAGATAATTTGCTTAAATTGTTTTACTAAGGAAGTTTTCTGAAGTAGAGTAAAATCTGTCAGACCAATTTGTGAATGCGTCATTCCTTTAAAGCATGAGTGAATCAAACGAATGAAATTGGATAGGACCTTTTTCCCACATCCACAGGAAATGAACGTTTGCATTTTTACCTGTAATGGAATTGTGTAGGGGTAAAACAGTTTAAACTGAAAAACAACTCAAATTTGGAAAGCAAATCTTCCACAAAACCACGTGCTACTATTTTGGTGCGAACTGTTATGTGTGTGCGATATTATTCCCTGTTACTGTGAAAGTGCCTGGGCAAAATTTTATGTTTGGATGAAATGTAATAATAACAATATAGAACCCATCTCTTCGATTTACACAATTTGCAGGAAATTCTGAGGAATGAAATAATAAATAATAGCTTAAAATGAAAAATAGCTATCATTGTGTCTTGTGAAAATTTATTCTAGAAAAAATTTAATTATTTAGCATTGGCTTAATATTTCCGGATTACTTAATCATTTTATATTTTACACAATTAAAAATAAATCAAGGGATGAATTAACACACTAACATTTTAATAAATATGAACTCGTATGATAATAATATAAATTTTGAAAACTTGATTTCCCATAAAAGTTTTGAATAGTTCATTATAAAGAATAAAATACTGCCTGCTTATCTAGGTACTTAATATGAGAAATATACTTTATAAAAAGTACTACTGTACTGATAATAATGTACATTTTTAAAACTTGATTTCCCGTAAAAGTTTTAAATATTTCTGTATCGAGAATACAATGCCGCCTGCTTATCTAGGTATTGAATATGGAAAATATACATTATAACAAGTACTATACTGTACGGATTCTTTGAAAGTAAGACACGAATGCAACTCTTATCATTTCTATTTTTTTATATTTCAAAAACTATTATTAAGATATTGCGATGTTCACTGAACTACTTATTTTAGTGATTCACAGCTGCGCACCCAATTGAACAAATATTGAGTAGTATACATCTCTGTGGAGAGATAATGTTCACGCGGCTTTCAAGTATATATAGCGCATTTGACATTACAAGCGCTTCAAAATTTCAGACGAAATGCAAAGTATCTGGAATATACTACACTTTTTGCATTCTTCGCTTTTGCTTGATTGTTAAAGACATTTGTTCATTTAAAGATACGAAGAAAAAGTGTAACACATGCTTCTGATTCTAAATTGATTCTAAATGAATTAGTTGTCGAATTTAGTAAAAGCAACTATTTCTATTCTGCTTCTAATTTCACCCATCAAATAGCAATTATTTATTTTGGAACCTAAAACAAAAAAAAACAAACAAACAAACGTCTGCCAAACTTTAGTGACGTATCTCGAAACATCAATATGGTTGAAATTTCACTCAGGTTAATAGAATTTTATTTGCTGAAATTTGGCACTATTTGCACACAATTTGGTTAAATTTGTATACCAAAAATTTTTGTAAATAGGATTGAGGCTCATTTAGAAGCCAAGCGAAACCAAATTTCCAATTCGTCTTAATCGTCAGCAAATTTTTCCAAATTACAATCAGCTACTTAATAGGTAGAAATCGGAAATGACCTGAAATTTTTTAATTTTGCTGGCAGTATGATTAGCGCATTGAACGGGGTTTACATCGTCAAGTTGATTTGATAATGTCAAATTCTACTTAAACCTAACAAACCAATCTAACAGATTTAATTCTATGCGTGGATAATTTGATTGAAATTTTATATTACACAATTCCCTTTTTTTATCAAATAGGTTTAAACCTATTAAACTTGTCTCTTGGTGTTTCATCGCCTATAAAAATGAGATTTTGACTTGAATGTGTGCAAAAAAGGGTCATGGAAAAGCACTATTGTTGCGTCATTCCAGAGTACAAGTCAAATTTTGTCTGTTGTATCACGAAATATATTTCTGCATGGAACAAACACTAAAAAGTAACATAACATGGTCCCTCTTGTATATTTACATTCGTTTCTTCCCAAAATAATTTGTAGTATGTTTCAGTACATTCCCTGATTACAATCTTAGTACAATTTAAAGCTTTGTCAGAGCACATCACTGACACGGACAATAGAAAAGATAAAGCAAGAGAAGAAAACGTATTCCAGAGAACAGTAACTACTTTTTTTTTGAAAGGTGAAGCAAAAGACGAGACAAATCAACATTTTGCAAAATCATAAGCTTATATTTTTTACTTTGGAAACCCACAAGAAAAAATAGTCTTAGGTTGTAGTGAATAAGTAAAAAAATAAACGTCTAGTATTTATTAAAATTTAAAGAATCAGGTAAACGAGTGTTAGTTTAAATTAATTGAAGATTTGTGAATTATTTTCCCCCGTGTTTCTTTTGGGGTGAAATTTACGTGCAGTGCGAGCCCCAAGTGTGCATGGTGAAGAACGTTATGGTATTTTTTTCAATCCTTAGAGGTTGAGTGACGAATGATGTGTATTTTGTTCTAGTTTTATTTTAGAAAAATTAATTCATATTCGTGAAAAAACCACAAAAGAATGCGCAGTAAAACGTCTAATGTATGTGGTTGTACAGCTAAAAGTTTCGTTGGCCTGGGTAAGCGAACAGCGCGGCGCGGTGGCCGCAATAAAAAAGAGAAAAGCGATGAAGAAGAAGAAGCTACTACGAAAAGACGTAGACGACGATCTGGCAAACAACGAATGAAGCGAATAAATGTTTGCAAAAATGTCTATGTTACACGTGTTCTTTTGAAATTTCCCCGAGTCATTTGTTACATGGGCATGGGCAGTCAATGATAGTAGATCCAACTACAAGTCTTAAATAATGTCATTGTTGGCATGAAATGTTCCTGTCTTGCTCAACTCGATTTTTTTTTTTTGAGGGGTTAGGAGAGGGGGAATATTGTATAAACGTTTAAATTAAATAGAGATAACAGAATGTGTTGGTAGAAGATACATCTAACAAATATTAGTTTGTCACAGATTAGCCCAACCGCCCCCAAGACCTTTAGGCGTGGAGTAGATTCCTATCTAGCATTCTTCGGCTTCCACTTAGCTAATTATAATAAGTACAACCAATTTTCAGATATGATATGGAGCAAATATTGGTTAGTAGGTCTTGTGGACACAGCAGAACGGTAACTAACATCGTGAGATAACAGGCAACTTGAGAATTGCAATAGTAAATTTCTTTATCAGTGATCCCATTGAGAGTTTGCACTCTTTTTACGGGACAGTTTCTTTTACAAGACCTGGAGCTCTCTTTTTTCCATTAACAGACGTGTTTTTAAAAGAACATCTCTTGAATTTGTTGTAATATAGGAATGGAAATAAGTAGACGTAGCATATTTTACTTGCTTTCGTTGTTATTTGTACATTATCGCCCATTAACCTTTTTCTTGATTCGTGATTTTTTTTTTTTTTTTTTTTTTTTGACGGAAAATAAAGGAAGGAAAAAAATTAAACAGGTGATATGGCACTTATCTGGAATTAAGGAATTACAATGGGTACATATGTGAGCATGTATGACGAAGTTTTTAAATCTGGTGAAAAAAGAGGTTCAATGACCTTTTCCGCAGGTCAGCAAATAATGGCTATCAGTATTTTCTAAGCGCTTTTACCTGTTGACAAAATAATACTTGTTTATTATTATGGTTAAAGCGTATATAAATGGATGCAATTTCAAAATAGAATCGTATTCTTTGCCCAGAATTAGACATTCTCTATTGAGTTCTTTCATTCTTCATAGTTTCCAGAATTTGAAAATTAATTATCTAAGACGTCCGTCAAAATGACTGGAAAAATGTTATCCAATTCTATTTCGAGAATTATTTCTACATCTTTTTCTATTATTTACCTTTATTTCCCTGTTATACCGAATATTAGGGCAAATCAGGTTGAAGTATCGTAAAATAAGAAGAAATATCCGTGGAACCACAGCAAAAATCGAAGAATATTGCGTATTTGTACCCAGTGTATTTGTTCTTTTCTATAACTTCTCTATATTTGAAGCTTTTGAGGTATATATCCTTACGGGAAGAAATATCGGCAATTACTATTCATTTTGTCTCTTTTGTAATACGTATATTTGAATCGTTCGGGAAATATTTAGGCTCCATTTGTTTCCACAGTTCAAGACCGAGTCAGTCACCGAACAATTGGCAAATGTTGTCGACCGTCTAAGATCTCAAATGTCGAAAACCCAAATCAAAGCTGGGTCCTAAAGGAATGTAAAATATGATCCATGAGATTCATATTTTTACCCCAATGTGATTTTGTAGAGTTGTGACTCCAATTCTATTACATTTTGCCAGTCATCAGGTCGAAAAATCTAACATTTGCAGAACAAATACACAATATGCTAAAACTAAAGGGATTTAAACAAATTTGAAGAAAAATCAAATGTTTTAAAAGAGTTCATATGCGTCTATTTCCATTAAAAACAATGTGACGCAATTCTCCAAAAGTGTCTCACAAAAACAAAAAAAAGATGAGCAGTGGTCTCGCTCACGTTCTGGTTAAAAAAAAACTATGTTCCAAAAATTTTTTTGTTTCTTCTGAGAATTTGTTTTTGGCAAGACATTTTTCTCCACTTATTTCAAGATTACTCGTTTTTTTGCAGAATCTTATTTATTTATTATATTTATAATGAATGGAAAATTCTCTGGTGCAATACATTTATAGGAACAGATTAATGATCTGCTACAGTGCTTAAATCTAATATTGAAATAACTGACCTAAGGCAAATTTTTGAATAAATGTAAAGTTGTTAAAATTATGTAAAATATTTTACCGCGTGCAAGAAGAATATCTTTATTTTAAAAATGTTTCCGTTTTTTTTATTTCTAAAAAAAAAGAAACAGTGATACTAAGCCTTTAAGGCCAAAGTTGCGAAGTCCCCCTTTTTAAGTACTATTTTTGGAAGGCATTTTATCATTTCTTTAAATATATGTTTGATATATTTTTAAAAAATAGTATTTTTGTCGCCTTCAGAAAGCTTTATTAAAAGAAATCTCAATGTTTTGCAAATATTTCCTTTTTTTTAAGAGTTATTTAAAAATATCGTTAGAAAAAAATTTTTAGAAACTCATCAATTTCTTTAAAAATGCTTGCTGTGCAGATAATTGTGCTGAAAGAATTTCAACAAGTTTTTGTATCTGTCGGAATAATCTTGCTAAAATGGAAACATATTTCTACTTATGGATTTGGCAAGGGATACAAATAGCATGACGTTCCTTGGCATAATTAAGGGGACGGAGATAAAAGAATCGCACACCGGTTTTCCATATTTCACATCATTATCTTTTGCATAAACACTATGCCAAAATTAATTACAGTCAATAAATTTGTACTCGCTTCAAAAAGGAACTAATTTATAATGCAAAAATTTTAAGGTTGGTAATCATGAAAACTGAAGCCAAATCAGAAAAACTGTTTTTACCTGGCAATTCCTTGCTGTTTTAAAATACGGTGTCTCAAATCCAATAAGAAGGCACAAAATGCGAATCGATGCTCTGCAAACGCTCGCAGTAAGTGATCAGATAATGCAGGAGGGCCTTCTAAGGCAGGGCTCAAATCACATTCACATTGGCTCAAACCACAAATACTACAAAGAAAGAGTGGTGTGACTAATCAAAAAACGACTTGGGTTTTATTGTAATTAATATAAATGGTACTGTTCATAATATATTACTGATTCTACATCGCTTTCTGGTGATCAGAAATTTCATAATTTCAAGCAGCAAATAGATTCAATACGGAAGGGTCGAGTTAAGAACAATGTGATACCCGCATGATGCTTTATTTAGTATAACATCGTTTTGTTAAAAAATTTTCGAAATTTGCACATTGCATCAGAAATTAAATTTTTGGATATTTAATTGGTGGCACCATCTATTTTTTCACAAGCTTTTTAACAGTTTTATTGACTAAAACCTGCATAAAATTTGTTTCGACGATGGTGTATTTCGAATGAGATGAACAATTCTTTTGTGACTGAGGGACATGTCCACAAATATATTTAGTATACGAGAATATCCTAGCAATGTGCTATCGATGGCACTTCCAGGAAATATATCTCTCAATATTTTTGCGTTTTGGGCACATCCAGAGAAAGAAAATTCTTTTGTTTATGACTTTTTTTTTATTATTTTCTCAAGAAAACGTTGGGTAATAACATAAGCATATGTAATTTTCTATTTATAGTTACGTTAAGTGCTTCTTACCGGTAAGCCATGGAAGACGGTCATGCTAAAACCGTCGAACAAGTATTACAATACTTTGGTACTGATCCAGAACGTGGCCTCACTACTGATCAAGTGAAAGAAAATCAGAAGAAATATGGCCCCAACGGTAAGTTCTACATTGTCATACATTTATGGAAACGAGTAGACGTTGATAATCCTTTTTTTTAACTTTGCAGAATTACCTACCGAAGAAGGCAAATCAATCTGGCAGCTTGTTTTAGAACAATTCGATGATTTGCTTGTCAAGATTTTGCTTTTGGCCGCTATCATCTCATTCGTAAGTATTGGCTGTTGCCATTTATGAGAAGACAGTGCCAAAGTCAAGTTCTAGTTCTAAGTAGCCATATATTTGTTCTTACATTCTTTGTAGGTTTTAGCCCTTTTTGAAGAACATGAAGAAACCTTCACTGCATTTGTAGAACCTTTAGTCATTTTATTGATTTTGATTGCTAATGCCGTTGTTGGTGTCTGGCAAGAAAGAAATGCTGAATCCGCTATCGAGGCCCTGAAAGAATATGAACCTGAGATGGGCAAAGTTGTCCGTCAAGACAAATCAGGTATCCAAAAGGTTAGAGCGAAGGAAATCGTTCCCGGCGATGTTGTCGAGGTGTCCGTTGGTGACAAGATTCCAGCTGACATCAGGCTAACACACATTTACTCCACCACCTTGCGTATCGATCAGTCCATCTTGACTGGCGAATCGGTTTCTGTGATTAAGCACACCGAAGCCATCCCCGATCCCCGCGCTGTGAACCAAGACAAAAAGAACATCCTGTTCTCGGGTACTAATGTAGCTGCCGGTAAGGCTCGTGGCGTTGTTATTGGCACTGGTCTTAATACTGCCATTGGTAAGATCAGAACCGAAATGTCTGAGACTGAGGAAATTAAGACCCCTCTGCAACAGAAATTGGATGAATTCGGAGAACAATTGTCCAAGGTCATCTCCATCATTTGCGTCGCTGTCTGGGCTATCAACATTGGTCACTTCAACGATCCTGCCCACGGTGGTTCCTGGATCAAAGGTGCCATCTATTACTTCAAGATCGCTGTCGCTTTGGCTGTCGCTGCCATTCCTGAAGGTTTGCCCGCCGTCATTACAACTTGCTTGGCTTTGGGTACCCGTCGTATGGCCAAGAAGAACGCTATTGTTCGCTCCCTGCCATCCGTAGAAACCTTGGGTTGCACCTCCGTCATTTGCTCTGATAAAACCGGCACATTGACCACCAACCAAATGTCTGTATCCCGTTTGTTTGTCTTCGACAAAATTGAAGGAAACGACAGCAGCTTCTTAGAATTCGAATGCACCGGTTCCACTTATGAACCCATCGGTGAACTTTTCTTGAATGGACAACGCGTGAAAGCCTCTGAACATGAAATCTTGCAAGAATTGGCCACAATTTGCATCATGTGCAACGATTCTGCCATTGATTACAATGAGTTCAAACAATGCTTCGAGAAGGTTGGTGAAGCCACCGAAACTGCCTTGATTGTTCTTGCTGAGAAATTGAACCCCTTCGGTGTTAACAAAGCTGGTTTGGATCGTCGTTCTGCTGCCATTGCTATCCGTCAAGAAATTGAAACTAAGTGGAAGAAGGAATTCACCCTGGAATTCTCCCGCGATCGTAAGTCTATGTCCTCTTACTGTGTCCCCTTGAAGTCTTCCCGCCTCGGCACTGGTCCTAAATTGTTCGTTAAGGGCGCTCCTGAAGGTGTTTTGGAACGTTGTACACATGCCCGTGTTGGTACCAACAAGGTCCCACTTACCAGTGCTTTGAAGGCCAAGATCCTTAGCTTGACTGGCCAATATGGTACCGGTCGCGATACATTACGTTGCTTGGCTTTGGCTGTTGCTGATAGCCCCATGCGTCCTGAGGAAATGGACTTGGGCGATTCCACTAAATTCTACCAATATGAAGTTAATCTTACTTTTGTCGGTGTCGTCGGCATGTTGGATCCTCCACGTAAGGAAGTCTTCGATTCCATTGTTCGTTGCCGTGCCGCTGGTATCCGTGTTATTGTCATTACTGGTGACAACAAGGCCACCGCCGAAGCTATCTGTCGTCGTATTGGTGTATTCGGTGAAGATGAAGACACCACTGGCAAATCCTATTCCGGTCGCGAATTCGACGATCTGTCCCCCGCTGAACAAAAGGCTGCATGCGCCCGTTCGCGCTTGTTCTCCCGTGTGGAACCTCAACACAAGTCCAAGATTGTTGAATACTTGCAAAGCATGAATGAAATCTCCGCTATGACTGGTGATGGTGTGAATGACGCCCCTGCCTTGAAAAAAGCCGAAATTGGTATTGCTATGGGTTCTGGTACAGCTGTAGCCAAGTCTGCTGCCGAGATGGTGTTGGCTGATGACAACTTCTCCTCTATCGTATCCGCCGTTGAAGAAGGTCGTGCCATTTACAACAACATGAAACAATTCATCCGTTACTTGATCTCGTCCAACATTGGTGAAGTGGTTTCCATTTTCTTGACTGCTGCTCTCGGTCTTCCCGAAGCTTTGATTCCCGTTCAATTGTTGTGGGTCAACTTGGTAAGGAACAGAGAGAAATAGAGGAAGAGAGGACCCTAAAATATTGCTTTGCTATATTGTTTTAATTTTATAAATATTTGTTAGGTTACTGATGGTCTTCCCGCTACCGCCCTCGGCTTCAATCCACCTGATTTGGATATCATGGAGAAACCACCACGCAAGGCCGATGAAGGTCTGATTTCTGGCTGGTTGTTCTTCCGGTAAGTTTCTTAACACTTATTTTGTTTTGATATGGTACTGATCTGATGTGATTGTGATATCATAGTTATATGGCTATTGGTGGTTATGTCGGCGCCGCTACCGTTGGTTCCGCTGCCTGGTGGTTTATCTATGCTGAAAATGGTCCTCATCTATCTTACTGGCAACTCACCCATCACTTGTCCTGCTTGGGTGGTGGTGATGATTTCAAGGGTGTTGACTGCAAGATTTTCGCTGATCCCCATGCCATGACCATGGCCCTCTCCGTCTTGGTCACAATTGAAATGCTTAACGCCATGAACAGGTAAGAGAAAACATCATAATGAAAATGAGCGATCAAGAGAAGCAAAGAAATTGTGCTAAATTTGATCAACTGATTTAACGTTTCTTATTGTATCATTTTCTTGCAGTTTGTCTGAAAATCAATCATTGATTACCATGCCCCCATGGTCTAACATGTGGTTGATTGGCTCAATGGCCTTGTCCTTCTCATTGCACTTTGTCATTCTCTACGTAGAAGTTCTTTCTGTAAGTACGGCTTATATTTTATAGTTTTACATGTTATAGGTAATATGTGACGACGAAGAGGGGGAATAGAGGACAAGACGTGTAATTGATTCTTAAACTTTGTTAGTCAACTGATAACCGCACCTTTGTTGCTACACCTTAATTAGCTCATGGCGAAGCTTTGAAACGTTTAACAAAATGCGTGTGTTTAATTGTCCTTGATAGCTTCAGAGGAATAGAATTATATAGTCAAATATGACTACGAGTTAATCCGATATCACATACCTCCCTCCGGCAATTCCTATTGATCTATAAGTATTGGAAATAATTGCATTTGCATTTGCAGAGCAATTTTAAGCATTTTAAAACATTGGAAATTTTGTTTAAATTCTTTAACTACGCATCGGTGATTTTTGCAAATTCTTGTTTGAAGAATAGATTTAAAAGGAAATATTTGTATGAAATTGACACGATTGCAACGAATTTCCTGCAACAATTAAGGTAATTCATTGAATTCTTAGGTAATGTAAAAATATAACACAGTGTTTTCTTTAGTGACGTACATACAAATACTTTAAAGCGTATTCATATTATAAATGGATGGTTTTTGGAAAGAAGAATAAATTTTTGATCAGACAAAAACATAGAGTAATATTAGCACAAACATTGTTTTGGAAATTTTTTGGGAAGTAGAAATAAATTACATCTTATCATTATATTTTTCAAGTCGTGACACATTTGATATATTTGATGCAATTTTCATTATTTTTCTTCCATTTATAATTTTTTCTTTCTTGTATAGACCGTGTTCCAAGTGACACCATTGTCCGGCGAAGAATGGATTACTGTGATGAAATTCTCAATTCCCGTAGTTTTATTAGATGAAACACTTAAATTCGTTGCTAGAAAGATCGCAGACGGTGAGAGTCCCCTTTATAAAATGCACGGGATTATATTAATGTGGGCCGTATTTTTTGGCCTTTTGTTTGTTATGCAGTCTTAAATACTTTTAAGTTTAAAAATTAAACACATTTTAACAAAAAACAGAAACGCAAGAAACCAATCCTCTAATATTAAAAAGAGAGCCAATAATCATCGTTATGCGCATACCACTAATTTATCTTTCAATCTCTCTATAATACGCTTTGTTATTATCTTTTCCAAGCTAGGAAAGCCAACAAAAAAATTTAAATCGTACCATCAAAAAAAAAAAAAAAAAAAAAAAAAAATTCACACATTTTTTCTATATATAAAATACTAATCGTTTAGCCTCAGTACTAACTTAAGCTTAAATTAATCTTAACTTACTGGTAATGATTTTAATTACACGCGATCTAAATTAATTGGAAAAATTGGTCTGAATGCTACTTACTGCTGCTTTAAATACATTGCTATAAATGTTTTTTTGAATGAATCTCTCTGATCTTAACCCCTTAACACTAATACTTGAAATTACAAAAACAGGCAGTTTAACATCATTTTTTAATAGTGCAATTTAAAAAAATTTATAGTTTAGGTATCTCTATTAGTTCGTTTAACATTTTTAAATGTTTTGAAGTGAACTTTAGAAATAAGGAGAGGGTATTCAGACCCGTAACGCAAGTCGTACAGTGTAAGATTTATATAAAATTTTTTGAAATATATGAGTTCTTCGAGAGGAACATTAAAAATATTAATTTTCGGTTACAAAATAGGATAGAAGCGAGCAATTTTTTTGTGTGTTTTACAACATTTCAGTCAATAAGTTGTAAATACAAAACACGCTTAGTTCTGATACCAATACTTATATTTTATGTGAGAAAATAAGCAATCGGAAATTATTTTTGCAAATTTAGTGCAAGGATTTATTATGCTTAATTTTGGCTTCTACTATGATTAAGTCTCACACTGTGCAGGCATCGTATACCTCTGTGAACAAAATCTATTTCACACACACTTCTAATAACTAAAAACGAGTCAAATTATTTGCTAATATTTCAAATCATTTTCCTTTTGGTGTTTTATTTTGATTTACAAATTATTCATCCTACTACTTGTACGACTTTACTATTTTCGCGGTACTTAACAAATATAGCAATTTTGAATAAAATATAAAATATGCAAGTAAAACGTAATAAGAAGATAATATATACAGCTAGAACTGAAATAAAATTAATAATCAACAGCAAAACCGATGATATCGTTGAAGGAAATGTTGTTAAACTAAATACCACCTCATTTTGTATTTTTTGTGGCCAAATTGAAAAGCGTTTTGACAAATCTTTATAGCACATTTTCTAGAAATAGAGGTGCATCAAAACAAATATTTTCTATTTCATTTGGCCCCTATGCTGTATTTCTAATCACACAGTGAAAATAAAATGAAATATATAATAAATAAGATAACGAGATGACACACATAAACTAGGTTTTAGAAGTATTATTATTGTGACTTATATAATATATAAACAAAACAAATATAGTCTTCGTTTTTTTTTTTTTTTTTTTTTTTTTTTGTTTTTGATGATGACGATTGTGTTGATAATGATGATTATGATGATAATGAGAATAATAATGTTGTAGACATTCGTAAATTTAGTTTAGTGGTAATATTTAAAAGCAAAAACAACAATGTAAATTATTAAATGTCTCCATTTTTAAGGATCTGCATTAAATTTTAAACGAACTTTAAGGATAGTCAAATAAAAACAAAACAAAAAACAACTTTTAATTGTAAATAATATACCAAGCAGTAAACACATTAGTTACTACTTACATACAAAAATAAAACATTCATATTCAAATGAGTTGTGAAACAGATAAGCAAGAAAAAACACAAATAATTAAAACATAAATTAACTCAAACCTCAATTCAACCTATTATGATTTGACATTTATAGATTTAAAAAAAAATACAGTTCGCTAACCCCCTTGAATGTTTACCTTTATGCCTGCTCTTTCTCTCCTTCCCTCTTGAGACAAACAAGGAGTTGTTAAAGCACTAATAACATGGATGTAGATACATATATACTCATTTTTTACACGTGATATATAGCTGCGTATCTGGATGTCCTATACCCCACTTGAAGCACAAGAAATGAATGAATGCTGCGCGCCTGATATTCTCTTCTTATATACATATGTATATATATATGACACTGCGCTACAAAATTGTGTTATGACTTGTGTACCTACTAAGTGGTTTGTTCCATTCACTAACCGTAAAGAATTGTTTGTTATGCACCCCCTCATGTTTTGATTTACTCTAATGTTTACCTTGTCACTATGTTCTCCTTCCCCTTTGCAGTTAACCCCGAATTCCATTAAAGAAACCAAAAAAAGGCAACCAAACTCCCCTCCGATGTATTTCATAAAAATTATTTATTTTTTTCCTAAGATGCTATAGCTGCTTAAGTGTAATAAAAAAATACAGATACCCAAACGAGAAAAGGCAACGGAAAACACGAATTACAAATTGTATTTTGTTATTTTGTCCAACTGGGAAATCGTAATCACTTTATGCTCTGTCATTACCCAATGGTAACAATGAAAGGAAGAAGGTGCAAATTAAATCGAATTGAGACAGTGTAGAAACAGATATTAATATATAAAATGCGTTAATTGACATTCAATTTAGCGGCAGTGCACAAAAAGATGCTGTTTGGAAATACATAGGACCCCTGATTAGGCCGAAAAGTTTATGTATAATGGAATAGCACAGCATTTTATTTCTAAGTTAAAACAAATAAAAAAAAATCGTCGGTTGAATAATGCACTTTTTCGAGACATATTGACGTGCTGATCTCAAACCCTGTAGCAGGAGACATTTATCATATCGAATTACAAGGTGATATTAAGTCAAAGATGAGAGAAGGTTTAGTGACCTTTAAAAAGAAAGTCTTTCACGCCGTCGTAAACAGTTTTTGTAAATAGTTTTAAAATGTTTTAATACATATGTATGGTCATTTGAGATGTATGGTGCTAGTCGATACCAGCGAACTTGTTCGTATAAGGGGCTCTTTTACACAGCGTATGGTCGGTACAGCGCGAAAAGTGTAAATTAAACGATCATTACAACATAGTATAATTCCTCGGATCTGCCAGAATGTACGTGTAATGCAGTGTATAGACAAACAGTTCGGTGGGAGAATTAAAAAAAAAACAGGTTTGCATTAATGCAAAATATTGACATTCTTCTTGTCCTGTTTGTTTTAAACACGAGAGAGTAAAATTAAATTTTCCCGTGAATCGTTGGATCTGTTAACGTTTATATGTTTCCATGTACGAAACGAAACCTACGTAGCTATTATTATGAAAAACCTTGGAGCGACCCGCGAAGACTTTGATAACAGCAAGAGTCCCGCTGTTGAATATGTCTCGTTTCGAACCATATACCGACATCTGAAACAAATAGAATTAAGTCTGCGTTTCGACAAATTGGAGAATCAGATTCGTTTAATATAAAAAGTAATAAGTTTCTGCTTGATGCATCGTTGATGTATTTACAGAACTAATTCATTCAATAAGGATTAACAGAGCTTCAACAATGGTCAATTTTCAAAGCGATTAGCAAACGATAATTAAATAATTAGTTGATGAGAAGATAGCAGAGGTGATAATTTATGCAAGAGAATTTTTTGCGAATTATGAAGGGAAGTGTTACAATGTGCCTAATGTACCGATGTCATATTTTCATATTGGAAAAAGGTGACCATTCAAATTATTAACACACATTTTGCATTGAGGAACACTTTGCTGTTTTCATTTCAAGTTTTATTAACATTCAATAATTATGGTCAACAGTGCGTTCGCAAAATAAAAGCATTCCCTGCCCGGTATTGCTTTAAATCTAGCTTGAAGAAGTCTCACGAAAATCCAAATTATAAAATTGTGGACTAGACATTTATAAAATTTTTTACGGTATATCACACTTTAATCTAGGGAAGCTGTAAAATGATGTTTAAAGTTCGCATTCTCATTCTTTGTGTAACCCTGCAGATTTATGGTAATTCTGAAAATAAATATTTACCATGTATTTTTCAAGGGTAGCTTTACGGGGTTTTCGGCGTTATCAATCATTCAACGATTGCAAAAATAACTATTATTATAATTAATTTAATTAATTAATTTAAAACAAATCAGGGTTGTGCTGCATTACTAATTGGACACTTTTTTTTGTGAATTTTTATGTCAATGATGTGAAGTTGCTGACAAATTTATTTAAATTTAAAGTTGTTGAGCAAATGGTTTTATCGATCCCTAGTGGCGTTCGATTACCATCGAGACAGTAGTAGAGAACGAAAATGTTTTGTTTGGTGCCATATACACTCAAATGATTATGGCTAAAAATGGCATATACATTTCAAATAGTATTCGATTTCCGTAATGTTACGCAAATAAAGAAGAAATATTATTATCATTTTTGCACTTTTTTAAACAAATTTCTTGATTTTAGATATAGCTCATACAGAGGCTCCATTCAATTTTTCTGGTCTGGTAGATTTAAAGAAAATTAAGATTTAAAAATGGTCCATTATTATTGGGCTTTTTAAATGTATTATAATTTGTAACCATACCACGATACAATTAATATTTTTATTCAATACGTCCCAAGATGTAATAAATCTTTGGGTCTTTTTTAGAGCAGATGGAAAGAAATTAGATATCAAGAATGATGGATCATTTTGTATTGTTAAATGTTAACCCTATCAATTACTTTAATAAACGTCTTTAAAACCTTTTTGTTGTCAAACGAAACAGCATATATAAGAAAGTAATATTATAACATTGTTGAAATCAAGCAGTCGTTTTTAACAGCAATTGGGAAGTAGATTTCGACAATTTAAGTAGAATTATTAAAAATGTACTGTAGGAAATAACACCAAAATTCCCCTGTCTCCGTGTTCAAAAACCAAGTGTACATTCTTGCCCGAATTACCAAATAGATTGCCCATTCCGTCTGCTGCACCGGTCTTCAGTGTAATTTTTCATCAATTTTTGCCTACATAACATGAAGCAGTGTTAAGCAAATAAGAAAACATAGTTTAACAATTCTGAAATATTGCAAAAATAAAAAATTAAGTAGGATTAATCAAAATAGGTGTATTAAATGTGGTACATTCAAGGACGTTTTGAAAGAAAAAATACAAATGGTGGTTTTGGCGCATAGTGCGGGCGGATAGAAATAATAGTGAAATAAATTGTATGATAAAATATTTATAGAACACCATCAACTCCCCTACCAACCCATTGTCATCCCAACGCATACACATGCACTCAACCAACATACAGAACGATTTGAGAGACAAGAAGTCACCACAGCTACTATTTGCTCATCCATGTATCTTCCCGGAAAGTAATACGAATACGAATTCTTTTAGAGTTGTGTTTTGCCCTGTTGTTATTGTTTTTATACCCATTCTTTCTCTCCTTACAGCTTTACCCCCAAAAGAACTTACGCAAAAGGACCTTTTAACGTTTGTTTAATTCACAGATTATATGCCGAATATTTATATTATACAATAATATTATTTTTGATCTTTATCACCCCCTCCTCCCCCATTCATATGACTTTATAGTTCCTGAAGCTGTTGTTGACAAGATGAGACAGTGATCGGTGTTCGCAGTAATCGACGTAATCTATTACAACTCTACAACTACTTCCTACCAATCTTTCTATAAACAAAAAAACAAATACTGCATACTACCTACTACGTTAACGTATCACCTACGTACCCTAGTATGTTGTACGTATGACTTAGATGAACCGCCGCACCAGTTTCTAAAACCCTGAGGAATAAATAAATGAATTTATTAAAAAACCGAAACTACCAAGTAAATACCTTAAAAAATACCAAAACAAAATGTTGAGTGTGTATATGTATAACTTATAAAGGAACAACTATAAATATATATATATATATATGCATGCATAGTGAAATTAAATTTATTTAATAAAGTATTCACAAAGAAAATACAAAGTAAATAAATAAATAAATATATAAATAAATAAATATATATAACAAACAAATTGAAAATATCGTAATTTGTTTTTTTTTCACCACAGATTATCACAGATTATTAGTGATAAAAGTTATATATTGAATGGTCTGTTTTGCATTGCATATTATTTTTAATCTGGCTTAAATGCAATTTTAGAAGATGCAAACACAGTAGAGTCCCGTAGGTTAAGTCAAGACAGTTTCAAATTGGCGAAGCAATTGCACCACGTCCGTCTTCATAGAAGAAGTGTGGCTTTATCAGGTTGCACAATTTTAAAAAATGTTTTTCTCGGCCGCCTAAAATGGAACATATTTTGAATCCAATAACTTGGGAAGCTCATTAGACGATTACGTTGATAAAATAAGCCTGTATTTCTTCTTTCGTGGTATTACGTTTTAACTATCGTACTTATCTTTGGATTTAAACCACGCAAAATACCAACTGAAACACTTAATTCCGTACACAAAGGACAAAACTAGCCGACCTAACAAAGAAGACACAAATAGTTGGGAACATTTTTCTTTAGTAATCTCCTTTTAACTCGATACAATTTTTCTAGAGATATCCAATAATTTCTATACCCTGTTTATAGTAAGAGCTGTGAAACTGTTTAAATTAGCCATTAACCGCAGACTCCCCCTGTTCATTGTTGGCAATGAACCTTTTTCCAAATTTGGTCAAAGAAAATACTCCGAGAGAGCTAAATCTGGCGAATAAGGTGCGTGATGAAGCAATTTGAACTCTAATTTATTGATTTTGGCCATCGCAATAGTGGACGAGTGAACTTTAGCATTGTGTAGACGAAACAACATTTTCTTTTTCTCCAAATGTGCCCTTTTTCCATAATTTCATTATCTAAACGCTGCAATAAATTAGCATAATATTCCTTTCTGAAGATAATCAATAAAAATAATCCCATTCGCATCCCACAAAAACAGACGCCATGACCTTGCTTGCAGATAGAACCGTCTCTGCCTTCTTTGGATACAATTCTCCCGTCGACTGCTTTGATTGTTCATTTGTCTCAGGTATAAAGTGGTGGAACCATGTATCATCATCATCTACTGAAACATCTTCACGATGCTGTTTTGGCTCAATGATCATCCAGCCGACTATCATCCAAAATCATTTTGTGGATTTTCTTAACCGTGCCTGGCGTGGACACCTCGATTGTTCGACCACTACGGTGTTCGCCTTGGCAGCTCGTACGGCCTCGTTAAAATTCTGCTACCCAATATTTTACAGTCGTAAACGAAGGAGCAGACTTCCTCAGAGTAGAATATATCTCGGATTTAATATTGGTTGGACTGAGACCTTTCAAATGACAGTATTGAATTACGGAATATAATATTGAATTACATTACATACAAATTCACTGAAACCGTTTATTTTTGATGACTCAAATAAAAACACTAAACAACGTGGAGCCTTGAAACTTGAAGCATATGTTTTATGAGGTTGAGACTTTTCACCAAAATATTTTTTTTTCAAACTACTGGCGCCATCGTGCACAAGGACGTTGCTTATCGGTTCGCACACAAACATTAAAAGCCCCGAAAATTAAATGGGTCAATTCTATAATATCACAAATAATATCCAAAAATGTTCTTTTGCAAAATTGAAAATAAAAATTGTGTGGGTCTGAATGAATATGAATTATTACAAAAAGGTGTTCGTTCCCTGAAACAAAATTTGCAACGACAGAGAAAAAGAGATAATAAAGGGACGTTCAATGACGCTGGAGAATTTGCAAGCTTGTAGCTTGTATCACTTTGAAGAAAAAAAAAAACATATGCGGTTGAAAAACATATAATCGAAAAACATTAGATTTGGAAAATGTATTACAGTACCTTCATACATATAAAAAATTATTCATAAAAATGTATAGTACATAAAAAATACAGAATACAATACAAATACAAATATCAATATTATTGAAATAAATTTTAAATTGCACATTCTATATATCTGGGAAATTTATTTTTTAATTCAAAGCCCCACACATTGCGTATGATGATACAAAATTTTTGCAAAAATAGACCCGGGTTAGAAATATTGAAATAAACATTTCTGCATGAAAAAACTTATCACAAGGTTTCAAAGCTAGCACTGACCTCAAATGAAATTCCTTTTCTTCTCATTTTTTTAATTTTTTATTTATTTATTCAGGATTGTAGTTTTAAGCCTTAAGGCCGATTTGATTAAATCACAGTATTACAACGTATCTTCTCCATAATTCAATAACAAATGCATTATTATTATTAATATCAGAAAAATATGATTTACAATCGATTTACGGACGATCGACTTCACTTATTAGAATTTTTGACTATGTATGTTTTTCGTTCTAAAATACGGAATTATAACTTTAATTGGAGCTACTCCATAATATAACGCAAAATTTAAAAACAGATTAAATGGTAAAAATTATTAACTTCAAGTATTTTTTTTTAAGAATTAATTAACTAAGTAATTGAGATGCAATACAAGTAATGGCTCAAAAAAAAAAAGAAGAAAAAATAATAAGTTTAGCGATAATCATTTCCCCGTTCAGAATGAAAAGAAAGATTTACAGCAAACTATCTGACGGCAATATCAATGAAAAAAAGGGTCAAACGGATAATTATAGATGAGGAATATCATTGAAATACGCAAGAAGTCTCTTCTTGAAAGTGTTTTGGGATGAAGAAAAAATTTTTAATGTGTTTGGGAGTTTGTTAAACTGCCTGGCTACTTTTACTCGAAAAGATAATTGATTAGAGCGAATTGATCGAGTAAATTTAAATAGTTCCACAAGAAACAGCGATGATTAATTTTTGATAAAATTAAAAAACAAAAGCAATGAACGAATAACTACAAAATTATGAAAAGAACAACCTAGTAATTGTATCACAAACGGAGACACGCACACAATTCGATGAAGATAACGTATAGCAAGATTGAAGGACAACTGGACATTCGTTATATTGCTTTTAACTATATTTCGATACAATAATTTTTTTTTATTTATAAGCGACATTATAAAACCATGTTTTTGTTTAATATGAAGCGAAATTATTAAATCGGAATTATATAACCGCCGAAGGGTCATTTTCGCGCGCGAAACTACTCTATCAGTATGCAAATCAAATGAGAGCTTATCGTCAATTACAACGCCCAAACATTCAATATTGCGCACAAATTCAATAGCTACCCCGTTGTAAGACAAATTCAATTCACATGGATGGGAAGCAAACAACATTGCTTTTGTCTTACACGGATTCACTTTAAGTTTATTTGAGGACATCCACACAGCCATACATTGGAATACATCCTCAATTTTTGCTTGAATCACGTCATTATTGTGATAACTTCCATTGAAAAGCAGCTAAACATCATCAGCATAGGCAAAGCATAAACAATTATCCAACCTACTAAACTGATCATTTAGGTACAAAATGAAAAGCATAGGTCCAAGTACTGAACCTTGCGGGACACCACTTCTGACAGGCACTACGTTCGACGTCACACGCATTGCATCCTATCACATAAATATAAATACATAAGTTTGCACACATTTCCCCCAAAGCCATATAATTGCGAAAGCTTGTTTATTAGACTGACGCGATCGACTCTGCCAAAGGCTTTTTTATAAATCTAGAGTGATTAGAATACTAACTCTGATAGATTCTGTTAGATCCGTCAGCAACATGGAAGTTCCACGTCCCTGCCTAAATCCATACTGCGCATCATTTAGCAGGTTATTTTCTTCGATGTATTGCGAAATTTGGTGCTTCAGAATGTATTCTACATACTACTTTGGAGAGCACCTGTTGGTCTTAAATTTTCAAAAGCACTATCACTGCCTTTCTTTTTAATTGGGAATATTTTAGAAGTTTTCCATAACCTTGGAAAAGTGGAAGTCATTATAATAGTGTTAACTACATGTAAGAAGTAATTAAATAGAAGTGGAAAAACAATCTTAAGAAATTTTAAAGAATAGCCATCATCGCCCGCAACATTTGACTTAATACAGGAAAATGCTGCAAACAATTCAAAGGAATCAATATATGTACAGCTGGTTGCTCACAAAAAAATTATTCAAGTCGTCAACGTCGCACACATTGTCAGAATTTAAATTTCTCTTACTGTTATCAACTAGTCCATTGTCACGAATTATGTTCCATAAACATTTCATATTTAAACAATTAGAAAATAGTCTCGAATGTGCCTCATGCTTTACCCTTCTCTTAATGGTTTTATTTCGATTTCTTGCTCTACAGCAAATTTTCCTATTTTGTTCGCTTCTATCGTTGAGGTAGGCCGCATACGCTGTCACTCAACGATTGATGGTAGCGAATTTAAGGAGAATTTAGGTAATTATCCAAGCAACGTTGTACTCTTTTAGTTTTTTTAGGAAAAATTGTGTGAATTGAATTTAAGCCATTCGTAAGTATATCTAATTGATCATCAACATTATCATCGAAGTAAAATCCGTAGATAAAACCACACACTATTTTTCCGTCACCCATTTGTTTCAAACGGAATTTGGCATAGGAATTTAGGTTAGACGTCAAATTTGCTTAGACGAAGTTGACAGAAAATCAAGAGATGAATTAAAAATCGCAGTAAAGTGTATTTTAATGAACGTAAACTATTTTATCTTTTGTTTATGTCCTCACTTCCATTTTTAAAAAAATGCTCAATTGAAATTTTGTTTGAAGTCAAGGCTACTACTTTGTTGTTAATTTATACATTTTTTTCAATTTCGAAATTATTGGCTCTTCAAGTTATTTACCCTTAGAAGGGTTTTATGATGTACTGAATTTCTTCAATTGAAATTCGAAATTGATTTCCACACAACATTTGCATTTTATACCCGCCACCACCGCCTTTGGTACTCCACAAAGCAAATGTACTTTTAATAGTTATCAGTTCTTATGTCCGTTCCTCTGTCGTTATATTTGTGCAAGCACGACGGTCGAAACGCACGAGTTAGGGAATTATTAAATCTATGTAAGAATATCTCATAATCATAACTAGGCTAAGTTTGAATTTGAGCAAAATCGGTTCAATAGAAAAAAATGTGGCCTTACAAGTCCTGAGCGCATCTCCAGCAAAATATTGAAAAATATCCATTTCAAGTGGAAAAACAGACGTGTCTACTTATCTGGCTATGAGTTAAAAATGAGACGAATTGGTCCAATAGAAAATAAAATACAGGTACAATGACCATTTAAACACTTTTAAAAAGTCCTATTGTTCTAATATTTGTACAACTTATTCGAGAATTGTTGTTAGACATGGAAAGGAACCACTCCAATTTATATTGAAGTATTCTAAAGATATATTTTAGTGGATATTTTATTGAAAAGAGTTAAGCCAATGTGTTATGTGTTATGAGAAGAGCTCGTGATCGCTACTTCCACTTAGTTTGCGTAGTACAATTCTAGGTGGTGAATATATTTTTTCGCGACCGCTCATATTTTGGCGTTTGTCCAACTTTGTGCCTATCTGGTTATGGAAATTTAATTTGCGAAATCAAAATTCTAGTGCGTCAAAAATATTTGATGCTAGCCCATAAAACAAATGAATTATTAGTGACACACACTAGTTTTGACTTCTCTACTGATGCTAAATAACTTTAATGAAATATATTAATAAAATACAGGAGCAACATCCTCTGTTGCCTCAGAAGTGTTTAATAACCAAATAAAATCTTTGGTCAGGTGAAAGACATCTTGAAATGCTATCGTTTTAAACAGAACAAATATTTTTTGGCCTTTAGCATACATTTAAAAGTTAATGTACCCTTCATATACTTGTATAGAAAATAAAAATAAAAATGAAAATAAAAATAGATATGATCTAATATATATTGACACAGCAGATGGGACAGTTGCACAACTTATACGAGTATAGTGCGCGGTATGTGAATAGTGGCGAAAAGCACAAACATTTTTATAAAGATAAACATGAAATGAAAGCAAAGAAAAATATATATTTTTCGCTACAAGTACAATGCAAACGAAAAAGTTACACGCTGTTCTAAATTCTTCTAAATTATTGAGTTGCAGGTGGTTAGGGTCATAGTCATTCCATACCGTAGATGTCCAAATTATTTGCAAAGAACTAAACACTTTTATGCCTGCTCATAAATGGAAAGTCAGAGGACAAACTTTTGTTAAAATGCTACACTTTCGGCTTTTATATAACAATTCAACGAACATTCAACTCTAAATAGCAGAATTTCGTTAAAGATATAGAAAGACAAATTTTTGATTCGGCCTTTAAACAAAGGCCATTGCATCCATTAGTTCGCGAGCAGTGATATATTACGATGATTCAGTTGAGTATTCTTAACAAATTTTGTTACAAACACATCATATTTTTGTTGATCCAAAGAAATATAGAATCACGTAGATATAAAAATATATGGTTAAACAAATATAAGTTTGTATTTATTACGTATTTACATTTTGTATTATATATAAATAGTTATTAGTATATAAATAATAGTATATATTTTTTTACTAAAACATTAACAGTGTGTGAAGGAGATAACAACAAAATTATTTACAACAGTTTGGACAAGGGCCACGAGAAACAAATAAATAATATCACTAACAATGGTGAGCTATTCGAACGGCCAGTGCCAGATATGAACGCATTCGCGGAGAGATTCAGTGGCAAACCCTCAAATGTCACATAACATGAAAATGTGTCCTTGCTATCGGAGCTTTGAGCCACCGCGGTCGTGACAGCATCGTAGTAGTCGTTTTCTTTGATGGTTATTTTGGTATCGGCATTAATAATCGGCGTGTCATCATTGTCTGATCTAGAAGAAATAAAACATAAATATGCACTCAGATAGCTTTAAGATAATGTGGATATTCCCATATAAAATGAGAGCTTTGTTCGTTTTATGAATATTTCCATAATATTTCGGATTTATTGAAACGTGCCGGTGGTGAACTCTTTCACAATTCCGACATTACCCAACGTCTCATCGTCCCAGCATTATGTTTAGTACATTTTTTAAAACGGGAACAATTTACACATTTTCCATCCGATTTTCGTTCGTATACAGAAAATGTGAAAAGCTACATTCATTGGTTCAAGAAGTGTGAATTAGACCGACACATAGGCACTTTTAATGTCGTAATTTCTGCTGTTTTAGACAACGTAATAACTTGAACTACATTTCTATTCCTAGTAGTTTGTTAAATGGGTTTAACTAGCAATTTGAGATTGGAATAGGAATAACTTAATAATGGTCGTCTTTATTATTGAAACCATTATTTCAATAGAAAGGTGATATTTTTCTCAATGTTTTTGAAACGAAAAAAAAACTTTGATTATATATATATATCATAGCAGTGATCATTTGTTTATTTTGGGCCAACATAACTTGAAGCTAAGGCTCATAAGAAATTCGGATCTCCAAAAAGGACAAACTTTTAGCTTCTCTGTTCTAGTTCAGGAGTTATCTAGGAAAAATTTGCCTAAATGAACACTTTTGAAAGTCCTTTAAAACAAACATTTTGTAACAATTCAAAGATTTTTTAGAGAGGACAAAACGAAATTACATTTGAACTTCATAAATTATAATATGTGTCTATTTAGGTCTTAAACTTTGGTATATTTAGGTCTAATAATACAGTGGTGTGATCTTCAATAGAATCCAATTGTCAATATTTCCATTTCTAAACATATTTTTTTTTATTTAAAAATGTATCCGAAATCATATTAATGTATTAGAGGTTTGAATAATATTTTTAGCATGCAAATTTGATTATTAGATCTTCCATAAAATTTTTTATATGTACAGCTCATAGTGCCGTATTTATATGTCGTGCTTCAATATTTCTTTAGTTGCACCATCTGCCTTTTTCATATAAATGTTTTATTGAATGAAATGGCTTCAGCGGCCATGCATATAATGCTGCATAAACACCGTGTTCTTGAGATTTATCATTTTATTTTATATGACAAAATCAAGCTATTGTCGACTGAAAATGTGTTGTTTACATAGTCAGTATCAACACTATCCTAAATACCATTTCGGTAAACTCCAGTATAAAATTACGGTTGCAAAATCTCTTGTTTTATCTAAAGGAGAGCCGATATTTAAATTAGCTGTAGAATGTGGAGTCCTGTCTCAAGATAGTGTTAATCGTTTTGATTGCATATAAATATAATGCCAGTTTATTTGTCGAATGCAATATAGAACGAAGTAGCTGCAAATTTTTCAAAAATCTACTCTATGTTTTATTGCTTTGTTATTTTATTGCCAAATTGAAATAAAGATACTTACTCTAAATGTATGGTCGGCTTTGGAAACACATTGCCCACCGCACATTCCAGATGAGTTTCATTTTGTACCTGATGTTCGTTAAAGGCTATCGTATAGTTACTAATATCAACAACGTGTAGTTTTTTTTCCATGGATCTGGAAGCTTTGTCTGTCTGCACTACACACTTGTACATCCCACTTATTTCAATTGAAGGATTGATGAGAGTAAATCCACGATATTCATGATCAGCATCAGATGAGGAAGGAGTTATTTCAATGTAGTCCTTGAAGCTCGGCTGAAAATACAGAGGAGAGTAACGGCGTTAAATGAGCAATTGTGGCATAGTTAACTTTTTCGTGCTACCAAAAATGTTGCACTTTAACTTTAGCGTTATTATTTTATTAATAACTATTTACACATTTCTGGCATTCGTTTCAATATGTTCCAAAAAATTGTTAAAGTCATATAGTTCGTTGGTTTGTGCGGTGTTAGAAACGTTGCACTTTTTCCTCTTTGCAGAGATTGACGTAATAACTTTTACTAAGTTTATTTTAACCCTACGGTCCATACCCACCTGGACGAACGGGAGTCCATAACCAGGTTAAGTTTTTTCGTTTATATTCAAATAAAATAATATATATATGTACAGATTATTAGAAACGCTTAGTTTTTACAAATCAACTGTACAAATTTCATGGGGTATTTGGATAATGTTGAACGCCAATCTCGCAAAATATTATGTGCCTACAGAAAATTTAACAATCGACGAACAATTGTATCCGTACCGCGGCAGAACAAAATTTACCCAGTATATTCCATCGAAGCCTGTGAAATATGGGATCAAGGTATGGTGGATATGCGATGCTAAAAATTCATATCCTCTTCATGGCCAAATATATACTGGCAAACAAGACAGTGGTCGCGAAATCGGTGTAGGCGAAAGAGTAGTCAGAGATTTGGTTGGGCCATACCGCAATAACGGACGTAATATCATCATGGATAATTTTTTTACGACGCTGCGACTGGCAAAGCAGCTGATATCCGTCAAACTTAGCATTGTTGGAACACTGACGATAAGAGTTGGACCGTTGGGGCAAGCAAATTTGGTTTCCACGAGAAGGTGACTATGGTTTCATACAAACAGAGGAAAACGAATTCCGTAATATTGTTGATGATGCAACTCTAGAAGAAAACGGCAAACCAGAAATCATCAATTTTTATAACAAAACGAAAGGCGGCGTGGATATCATGGACCAGACGCTTCGGGAGTATACCACACAGAGACACACAAAAAGGTGGCCTTTGTCGTTTTTGTACAATATGCTCGATGTTAGTGCTTTCGCGGCATACACTATATTTTATGATAAGAACAGAACTGTTCCATATCAAACAACACGGCCAGAAGAACAGAAGGAAGAGTAGCCAATGCCAAGTAACGCGCCATTTTTCCACCAAACCAGCAATTGAGAGCTTTTTGGGAAAACCATTGGAGACGGTAACCTATACCGAGCAACCATCTATTTCTACGGCTGCTTCTACTGATGGCAGGAAGCCAATAACAGGATGCTGCTATTTGTGGGCTTCTTTGCTAGACAACAGGAGAAGAAAGGCGAGAAAAGTCTGCAACGTTTGCAAGAAACCAGTTTGCGATCAACGTACTCAAACAATATCAAAATGTTTTCCATGTTTCAACAATGACTCAACATAAGACATCAAATATTAGAAATAAGTTAAAATGAATAAAATATAAATAATTTAACTAAAAAACAATTACAGTTCATTTTTTACACATCAATAAACATTTTGAAACAAAATAAAAATAAAACAAACGTTTTTTATTTGAAATATAAGGTAATTTGCACTAAGATACCCCGGTACCCTGGTCATGGACCCCTGTATGGAAAAACATAAAAGTCATTTTTTAGTTAATATATTTAACTAAATTTGATAAACTTTTTTCTAGTCTCTAAGTTTAGCCAAAATCCCTGATGATCTGGAATTCCACATTGATATCTTCAATAATAAAGGAACAGCAGCATTTTAAAGTTCAAAAAAGTACCCGGGTACCCGGTTATGGACCGTAGGGTTAAAAGTTACGATATCTTTGACATAACTGTTTAGGCTTGTATTAACCGCAACCGAGATTCGTTTGACATAAAAAATATATGCAATTTCAGGAAAAGGAATTCTATTTCTATTCTACAGGGTGGGCCATAAGGGTGTTGGCGGTTTAAATCTTCAATTTCTCGGTAACGCGCGGCGCGGGGTGGCGGGGGATATGTTGTTCGCTGCGCCGCTTCCTGGAAATTTAGTCGCCATGGAGCCGTACACGGGAGTGCAGCGTGCATTTTGTGTCCGAGCGTATTACGAAAACAATAAATCAGTGATTACTGCACGACGTTTGTATCGGCATGAACGCGGTTTACACGATTTAAGTGAAGTTCCAAGCGCCAATGTGATACGAAAATGGATCAGAATGTTTGAAACAACCGGCTCAACAGTACCAATTACGGTTCGTGGTCGCCCAGTTTCTGCAAGATCAGCCGACATTGTGGAGCGTGTTCGTGTTTCAGTTCAGCGAAATCCGCAACAGTCAATTATTGCAACATGCTAGCAGACTTTTTGGTGCCAGCTTTGCAAGAACTTCAAGGCAATACCTCGAGGATGTGGTTTCAACAGGATGGGGCCACATGTCATACGGCTAGGGTATCCATAGAGTTGCTGAAAAATGTTTTTCCTGGAAAACTCATTTCGAAAAGGGGGGATATCGAATGGCCCCCACGTAGCCCCGATCTCTCTCCATGCGATTATTTTCTATGGGGCTACCTCAAATCGGTAGTCTACGAGAATAATCCCACCAATTTAGAGCAGTTGAAGAGGAACATTATTCAGGAAAGTAACAAAATACCGAGAACAACTTTTCAACGAGTTTTCCAAAATTTGCGACTTCGGTTCCAAGAGTGTCAAGCAGCCGAGGGAGGCCATTTGGACAACATTATTTTAAGTCTTAAAAATTCCCATGCTTCTACTTTTTAAAAATACAAATATATTTTTTTATGTTTCGTAGTTTTTTTTTTAATTGAATATTTAAACCGCCAACACCCTTATGGCCCACCCTGTATTTGTACAAATTATCTGTCGCCTTTCGGTTTTGTAGTACAGACCTTAAGCGTGATTTTGATATCAAGCAAAATTCCTTTTACCTCATTAAATGCATAAAAATTCTGCACACGGAATTCCGTTTGCACAAATTTTCCATCGATATACCATTATGCAGTTAATATCTCATACTTAAATGGAGTGGGTAAAGGGAAAACGGAAAATATTTTTGACAAATACAGGGTTACTTTAAGTATGGGCATATTTTTCGTTGGCTAGTATTTTTTAATGGTTATTATCAATCTGAAAAAAAAATTCCATGTAATCAATTTGCCTTCATCTCTACACAGAGTAGGTAGAGCAGCATAGATGGATATAAACGGAATATAGAACAGCTGACGTTCACTGAAATTCATTTTATTGTAGTTTTTAATTTACTTCGTGTTCATTTGATGATTTGGTTCAATCACGTTTGATTTGTTGTAGATGATATACTTAAATTACTACATCAAACAATCACCAGAATATTTATCCCACTACTATCAACAACTGTTTATTAATCCCAAATGTAAAACTTTCCATATAAGTATTCCGTTTGGGTTCAACATTGCAAAATGAAACGGTGAAGGATGGAAATGGAATTCGGCTTGCAAAATTGTTATGAATGAACCAATGAAATTGTTATGAATTTTGTTTGAGGCCATTGAAGGCTAATGCAGGGCTATTATGAGTTAAATCTGGGGTTTTATTTTTTTTTGTATTTTTTTCACAAATATAAGGGAAAAATTCCTCAATTTCGTATAATGCCGACGCAAGCGCTTATATTGTATTTATTGTGCGATAATGAGTGTTCCAATTTATTTTAACATTTACAATATAAATTTGTATTCCGCTTAGTTATATCAATTGCACAAATTGCACCAGGAATTGGATTATATTTCTGCTATATGTAAGCTCATAAATTATTGTGTAAGTTTTATGCCACCAGGTCACCGTGAAATGTCACATAAAAAAATCGTCGCGAAATTTGAAGTTGAATTTTTACAACAATCAGCATAAACACTGATTTTAAACAGCTGGTTTATAAGTCACTGATATAAATAATTGTTTGCACCAGCTAAGTGTAATTTCATAGGTTTATTTTATAGGTTTTCATTTCAGAAATAAACTTGTAATACAAATTCGTAAGCACAATACCGAACATATTATGATGTAAAATCGTGTATTCTTCCGATTTTAGTGTTGGAAACTCGAGAGGACAGTATGCATCTATATATGTTTCAACCAGTTGTTTCCTTGAGGAAAACATACCAACCTTGTAGGAAAAACCGTTCGCAACCAATGTATTAAAGCACAGAATTCCAATGAAACGACTTCACCGTTATGGAACCACACTTCAATGGTAATGGAATTTTATGTCATTACCGGACGTATGGGGTATGCGGCAACTGTTAACTCTTTGCCACTCACTGGTTGATGTGAATGACAGTGTAGCCAAATCAAAACACGCACTTGCATCCGGTACCCAACAGTTGCATTTACGCATGCCGCACAAAGATCGTAAGATTTCCCAGCTAAACCGCCGAATACATTATTAACAACCCAAAGGCCAGCTGCAGGATTTTTGTTTTTTTGACACACCTGACATACGAGTATCTAAGCGTGTGTTTATTATTATTATTATTATTATTACTTCAAACTTAACCAAAAACATTTGTCACACCCCTGTAAGTTAAATTGGGATGGATAACGTTTCCGCCTCGCAGGTGTGCTTCCGTCACAAAAAGTTTGTACGGTTTAGATTTTATGCAATGCTGCTACACTTCGATATTTGTTTTGCATTTAAGATTCAAATAGCGATTGAAGGAAGCCTGTATATTGCTGAGTTGTAATTTCCAACGAAAAAAAAAATAATTTCGTGCTTCTTTAAGATTTAGTGCCACGAAATAATATGTTTGTCGTAAACACTATTCCGTTGCCATTCTGAACGGATTCTTATAACTATATTTCGAGTATTGTACTCCGTGTATTCCGTGATTTAAATTTTCATAATCATATTAATTGCGTTAGCTCCCGCATATCGGTGTTGTTAAAGAGAGCCCATTGTGTAGCGTATGACTTTCTCATACATACGATATTCGAAAGCGCATCGCGCATGCGTTATTAATGCCTCTCATTATATGTATATGGAATTGAACTTTATTCTGGCATGAACTTTAACGGAATTATTATCGAAATTCAACTTTTCTGTTTCTTCACACTCACCAATTTTTCCTAATTTTAGTTCAATGATAATGCAAAAATCTTTTAGAGTTCGCGTGTGTAGACGCTGGAATTCTAATATAGCATAGAACGAGACAAATTTTCCATACTCTTTCAAAAATTTGAAATCGATTGTTCTATGGCCCATATAAAATAGTTCTGCTCAAGGTGAAGTTTGCCAATAGAGGTTTGCTTCGACCACTATTATTGGGAACCACTTTTACATTCTGGTGATTGCTATTGCAAAATAGATTTTTATTACAAATATTAATATTTTGTGTTTCAAACTTAATACTATAGAATCACTATTGACCTATGAAGGGCTTGACGATTACGAATAAATAAAATTGAAAAAAATGTCCTTAGTAAAATAGTGGAAAATGGAGCATAGAGCTGAAGATGTTCGCATTCTGTGTGCTACACACGTCTCGCGTCTGTTTTAAATCAGTTGATAGTCTCAAAATTGGCTCTTTAAAATAAATAAATAAATCCAGGAGATTTTTTTATGTATAAGCAGACGACCTATTATTAATGAAATTGTAGTATACTCGTAAACTCTAGTTCATATTGTTACCGAAATCTCCTGCTTCGATATTTCCTTAAGGCGCGTTTAGACAGATGAATGTGTACACAAATTTATCTCCCTTAAGTGTCGTCGATAACAAATTCTTTTGGAATTTTAATTGTCGCAGCCGATAGCATATAGGTTTTTGTCGCGGATTATATATATCTCTTGACTTGTACGAGTTTCTGAATGCGCCTCTGCTTATACCAATCGTTGTTTTCATGTAAATATCAATTTGTTGTGAGGATGGTATATAGAGAGGGAGAGAGGAGATTTTTATGACAACGATAATGTCGTCTTCTGTCACTAAAACATACACTTCATTCTTTAAAAATATATATATTATTGTTATATTCATAACGATTACTTACAAAAACTGCTGGCTTGTTTCCTCTTATCCATTGATATATACCTTTGTCATTCATGAACCATTTCACCACAAGGTACGGGGTAGTGTCACTTAATGTATAGTCGCAGTCCAATTTGATGTTATCGTTAGAGTCATCATCATCTATAGTTACCATATCTGGCACCACAATATCGTTGATAACGAGCCCATTGATGACTGAAGAAATAGACAAAACATTGGTTAAACATACATGCTCGTATGTGTTCTGTAACAGTCTCTTAGATAATAGTTTTAGGCAAATCTCAAACCGATTTGACAGCCGGCGGGGATCGTGTTGTTTTTAAATCAAAATAAACAAAAAATGTTGACAAAACAAATAAATTACTTAACAGGACATCATAATCAATAAATTAATGTAGATATTAACGTGGATATAATTTCCACTTTGTACCAGCATATGACAGTCGCAAGTTTAAGTGCATTTACGATACGGTTGTCGTACCGGTTTGGGATGTGCTTTATTTTGCAACAAAATTGCATTTGCAACTTTTGTTCACGAAGGGATTTTCGTATATTATTACATATGTGCATGACAATTTCAAGATATGTGCTACTAATGAATACTTTTCCCGACGTATAGAATCTATAACTAAACATTCAATTTCATATATAATTTACCGAAAAATAATCAGCCGTTTGTGCAATTTTGAAATTAATCTCTTTCATTCTGTTTAATCTCTTTCAATATGTTTGTACATCACATAAAATTTTCAATTTGCAAGGGGATATCTGCAACACAATCGGAAAATGTTAAATTTTAATTTTTCTGTGAACAAATCTATATATAGATACTGATCAAACAATAATAACAACGAAGGTTTTCATCCATCACTGCTTATCCCATATAATAGTTTAATTGGCAAAATGATAGATTTAATAGAAAATGGCATGATTTTTGCCATTTTCAAAGTGTTGCAAGTATCAATTTTTGCACAAATTATTTCATTATTCATAAACAATCTCATTTAATTTTCCTTATTTTCAATTTTAAGTGATTTCGTTTTTTTATATGCATGTAAACAACAAACTCACAAACAAACGCAAATTCCATTATTGGAAACGGCCTGGGTAAACAACGTGTAGATTGATATGATTCGTATGTGGACCCTCCAGATTAAAAGAATTTAATAGAGTTTGTGTTGATGTAAAAGTTTATTTGAAGGTAACAAAAACCTAGCATTATCTACTATATTAATAAAGAATTAGAGCATTTTGATAGTCTATCTTATCCTACAGAACATTTAAACATGAAATGACTTCAGAAATACTCCTTAAACCATAAAATACTTTATGTTTCTGAACTGGAATCATGATATAAATAAACATTATTGGAATTACTCGGTCTTTCATTGTTCTTCTTCATATAAAATCTGTTGTGTATCCTAAAGTATAGAGTGATCTTATTTCTTGTTTATATTAATTTTCAAAGTGAGAAGTAAGAAATGGACTTGTCAAGGTTAGCAAAAAGTCATAAATAGCGTAATGTAATTTACAATAATCGACATAACATCGAGTGCCGAAACACTAACAAAAAAGAAATTGACAATCTTTGCAAAAAGGAAGAGAGCATTCGAATTATTCTGAGAGTCCAACATTTTCTTTCCAAAAACATTATATTATGTATGAGAATACACTTTGGACCATATGTTTCGGTTTAGTAGAGAAAAACTAAGGACTGAACCTGCCTATAGGAATACAGGCCTTTTTCAGAAATGTTCTAACATTTTCAACAAACAGTCGAGATAATCAAAGGCAACATACGGTGGAAATTTGTCCCTGGAAAATCTATAAGTTGAGAAGGGGGGAATACCAATACTTTTTCCAGTTACTGGAAACCAACACCACCTTATATAGCTTTTAATGAATCACTAAATAGCATAATTATTCAAAAATTAAACCAAAACTGAATGCAATATTATTGGGCAATGACCGCTTTCGCCCGCTTATGCTACTTGTAATTCATCGTGTAAAGGAGTTTATACCGACCATTGCCAGATAAGAGAGCGTGGCAGAAAAGCCTTTTTATCACGTCTTAGCCCATTTTTGTAGTAGAAATGTGTTTTTTTTTTTGCATTTTTAATAAAAGCTTACACGTTTAAGAATATTTGGGCGGGAATGGCTCTTTCCATTATCTATGCCTTTAATTAATGCGTACTGCTTTTAACTAACAAATAAATGATAAAAATATTGAAACATTTTTTAAAAAAAAAATAGTTTTCCTAAAAGAGGTTTGTTATAAATATGAGATACGTTTATGCTAAATTTTAGCCTTCCAGCTCTATCGATTCGATTTCAATAGACACCCAGATGATGGGGGAATGGGCTTAGCTCGAAATCCAATTTTGCAACGATCAGAAATATCAGGTGTCGGGTAAGTATTTCTAATTGTTACAAATACAATGGCAAACTTAGTATACTTGTTTGTGCCATCTAGTAATTACCACAGTTTTAGATTTCATGAGAAACGTATAAAATTTGAAACAGCATGCAATAGTGTTCGTAAAGAAATACTCGCCAAAGGAAAGTTACAGTTGGAGAAAATTTTGGTAACATGGCCTTGTCTTGACCTCGAATGGAATTCCGTCAGGGGGAAAGTTTGCTTAAACAATTTTCATTTATTAAAAGAAAAAAAAAAAAAAAAACAAAACGACAAGCTTTCGTGAGAAAACCGTTAAATCCGTTTCGATGATAATATTCTGTAACTACGTCATCAGGTTTCGAATATTATTTCATTTTTATGTTTGGTTTCAGCTGGCTAATTAAAAACTTCTGTATAGCTCGAAAAGAATTCTATCAGCTTCAAGTAAGTGAAAAAATTTCCCTTACATATTTTTAAAATATTTCATAAAGGCTGCAAAATTTATTATTAAAAGAATATCGATGTTGATTTTCTATTACTGCGTCATCATTATTTATGTTGTATAGGTATATACACAATTGTATGATCTTCGCCCTGTACTTACATACGAACATGTGGATAAGTCAATTCAATTTCGATCTGAGTGTGCTCAACACATTTTTGTTAAATTTGTCTGAGAATGTGTCCTTCATCTGATAACCAGAAGTGATTTGGTCCATTCTCGCTGCATTATGATTCTAACTGTCATACAAGCATATTCAATTTACATAGATAGAATTATAAAATAATTTTCAATACAACGACGTGTTCACCTGATCTCACTTTCAATGAATCACTTGCCAAGCATGTTACACACAACGACAGGATAATTGAATTTTAATGTCCTGCTCAAATGATCTCACTCTTAAGAATTTTATTCTCAGTTTATTTGAATTTATTCACATGTGTACATATAAATATCATAGATATATAAATGTATGAGTCAATCCGGATTGAATTATATATATAGAAAAAAAATTACCTCGTGTATATAGGACACATAAACTGAATGTAAAAATCATAAACAACTTCATCATTTATATAGAAATTATTATTAACGGATCACACAAAACCACACAAATTGTTATAAATTAAACAATTATAATTATTAAACAAAAATGAAGTAATATTGCGTTTATTTCTTTTTTTTTTTTTCTTTCTTCTTCTTCAGAACTACAAAAAGAAAACGAAAAATATTGAAATTTTTTTCTTTTTGGAAAAATCAACGAAATGTATAATATAGTATATGTTGGAATAGAAATAGAAGAAATGTGTATTAACCGTACCGAATGTATCTAAAAGTGTACTAACCGAGAAAACTGAGCGAAGCGGCGGCATACGATCATTTTTTGGTTTGAGTGCGATACAAAAATAACGTATGGTCCGTTCCAATTGGCTGCCCAGCAAAACCGTTGGCATAAACTGTCATGAGCACAAAAAGAAAAACATACAGCAGTGTATAGAGCAGTTGCTCACAATGCCATGGCACCAGCCAGCAGCAGAGAGGCGGCTCGGCTCCTCTACAGACAACACAACAAGTTTGCCATGTCGTCCGTGTACATTGTTTTGGTCGAAAGGAATAAGAGTGGTTGGTTAGCGCTCTATTTGGTTGACTGGCTGGCCAGCCATTTGAGTCTTAACGAATGCCACCACTATTATATGAGGTACACAACCGAGCACAATATGTTTTTCCTTTTTAGTTTCAGTGCAAAGAAGAAAGAACATCAACCGGCCACTAAATATTTTATCATATAAAAACAATTGTGTCTTTATAAACAGCTATGGTGAAAAAAATGCCAGCAAATTGCAATCTTGTTTAATTTAGTTCAAATAGCCAGAGAAATGAATTAATAACGTGTAAACGATCTAATATTCCCTAAAATCAAAATGTAAGACCGATACTAAGATGTAAATATAACGTGATGAAATTAATGTTATTAATTTTAATTAAATCCTGGGGATCCAACGCACAACTTACATAAGAAGTTGACTCACAGGCATCCTCTCGTCATCATCTTGAAACTTGATTCTTATCGTGGACATCGGCGAATACGAAGGATGTAGTATTCCGACGGTTCATTTTGCCATCCGCCATCAATGATAACACAGAAGAAGAGTCTAAAATGGAACCGTTGATGACCGCAAGAAACTTTATAAGGACCATGATTTAAGGATGTGTATTTGGTGTCTATCCAATTGGCGGATGACATGGACAGATATAATGCTGACATTACTCCATTAAGTGCGATGGATAGGGCAAAGAGGCACATCATGTAAAAACTGTAACATTAATTGGAAAGACGAGAATTTGACAATTCTATTTTCCGGTGGGGGTTTTCAGTGCAGAATTTAAACATGTTCAGTCAGCATTTTCACTCCATTGTGGAGGGACTTCCAAACGAACAAATTATTGCATTTTATTATCATTCATGTTCTGTGAGAAAAGTTCTATAACTGAAACTGAGCGGCCTGCAAAAGTAATAGTTGCAAGGAGTTTTTTATGACTGGTCCCAAAAAAAACTTGAGGAACATTGAATCTTTTATCGAAAAAAAAAACACATTTCTGCTTAGATGTGTATGTTAATAAACCAAATCATCGCATTTGATGACAATCAAGCTGCTATGCTCGGAATAGTGGTTCAGAATTAAAGAGATTGTAAAACAAAACGCTTAACAAATCACTTAATATATGAATGCGCAGTTGGCGAGATTCTTAGGCAGCAATGCGTTGAAAGACAATTTTACCGCGCTATTTATTTCCATGTTCCGGAGGAAGAAGCCAATCATAATATACATATATATAATATATTCTTGGGTTAACAGTTGGAAAATTCGGTCTACATAACAACTCTACTAGCAAAGCATTCAGAATGGCTGGTTTCACCGCGAAACACACGAAATCATATTACAAGACAAAAATATCCACATGGTTACTTGGCCAATCGAAATTGCTGGGAAATAAAACAGTTATCTTGTTTTTAAACAACGGTAGATACGTTGTTCTTTGGAGTGCGAGAAAATTGTATAAGTATGGCAACTGTAGCAAATTTTTTTAGAAATAAAAGAAATAAGAAAAAACTATCGTACGTTTAATTGTGGAAAATTAATAAGAATTGCAAAAAATAAATTTTTCTTGCATCCCATGAATGGGAAATTATTTTCAAAATCGGTTAGTTTATATGCATTTCTTATCGATTAGTTGACTACTCTAAGTGTCGTCAGCTCAAGGGGGTACCAGAAAATAAATCTTCTATGTGCACTTTGGTCAGAGATGAAAATGAGACTAACATCCTGTCAAAAAAGTATCGGAAATTGGTCAATAATATACAAAATATTTGTTATTCATTCAAATTTATTGTACCGCATCCGATAATTCTCTTTCTTGTCTTCTATCGACTGAAAACAGATTCTTCGAAGTAGTAATTTGAGTTTTAGATAGAGAAAATTCAGCCATATTGTCGGGTAAACACGGTGGTTGCTCGATGATATTCCTTAAGTTGTTGGCCAGAAATTTGTTCACAATGACAGCCTTACAAGTTGGCGCATTATCGATAATATTTTTTATTAACGTCGAATTTTCTGGCAATAATGCCACCATTTGCTTACATCCATTTGCAATGTTTGGTCACAAAAATTGTATGAAATTACAAAATTCTCAAATTGTGAAATATTTAAATATTTAATGAAAATCAGAGGATCGCTTAATTTAGCTCGCGGAGACAAATTAAACAGTACTATGATCTCAGACCACCACCTTGTTGCATGTAAGGTGCGCATAAGATTGGGCAGAGCGAAAAATGTACATTGCCAAAAACAATGAAAAATTGGACGCCCTAAAGCTGTATATCCTGAGATAAAGAATCAAACTTCTTTTCATTCCATGAGTGAGATATATGTATAGGAGAGCTTCTCACTTTCAGTCTGTCTTAAGTGCACTACATTTTGGCTCACTGGAAATGAACACTACCTTGAGAAGCTTTTATTGGACTTGTCGATTACTCGAATAATCGAAGTATTTGTCATCACATCGCTAGTCTCGTAACATTGATGCACAACATAACCACAGCCATTACCATGCTTCTAATCGTAAACGGGAATTTGGTAAAATGCCTTAAAACAGTCGCAGAAAAATGGGATTCTGTAATTAAAGTGAAACTACATCCAAATGTACTGCATAATGTGAGGGGACGCAATAATCTGAGTAGCAGAGAGAAAAAATGCGATTGAGATAATGGGATAGTGGGATATAGAAATATATACTAAAGAGATGAATTCTGAATATTTGCCATAAAAATTCAAAAACGTAGTACATATGGGCATCTCCCAAAAAAGGTCAACCACGAGTGAAAAATTCAAACTGCGGTGAAAAATTTTTTAATGCCTAATAATAAAAGTTAAATACCTATATTTTATAAATCTAAAAGCGTTTTTATTTTTTTTAATTTGTTGACCAAAATATACCATGGTAAAATAAAAAAAAAAAATTGTAGGCATTTTGAGGAGTTATACCCACATTTTTCTTTGTGTTTTTAGCTTCTTCAAAGTTAGATTGTATTGTTGCTGTAATATAAAAATGTTCCACCAACAACAATATTATGTATCAGAAGAATCGAGAGAGAATGGAGTTCGAATAACGGAAGATTTTTTACTTTGCTTTTTCGTACATTCTATTGTCGCGTCCGGGTGCAAAAAATATTATTTTTTGTTGTCATTAGCTGTCAAGCGTTTCAAATGCAAGCAGCTGTTAGGTGTTCAACAAGTGGATTGTCCCAGTTACGAAAATATAATAATCGGCTCCCGTCAAAAAGGAAAAACAATTTTATTGCTGTTTAAAATTTGTCGCGTCCGGAACCATAAGCTCTGAAGATTCGTTAAAGTTTTATAAAAAAGACTTAAATTAATATTTTATAGATGGCACGAACATCCAAAGTTACAAAGAGTGAGAAGGCAAAGAAGTATAGGGAGAAGATAAGAACAGATGACGAAAAATGGAAAGATTTTAAGAGGAAAGAAGCTCAACGAAAGCGAGAGTATAGAAAAAAATTATGCGGAATTTTAGAGTGGAACTTTTTCGCCACTTCACATGGCAAAGGTGCTGTGGACGGAGTAGGTGCCGTGGTGAAACGAAAGGTATGGCAAATTATTAAAGCAACAAATATTACTCTCGAAAATGCTTCATCCTTTTATGAATGTGCCAAGAATAGCATTGATGGAGTCATCATTTTATATATCCCTGGAGAACAAATTCACAGTTTTTCAAATCAACTATCAGAGATATGGCACAAGGTTCTAAATATCAAAGGAGTTAAAAGTTTTCATTAGTTTTCATATTTGAACAGTAAATATATTGAAGTTGCTCGAACCGCTTATTCCTTAAAGAAACAAATTAAAATAGACCAATCTAACAGCTTTTAATTTTATTTTTTCCTTTTTTAATTACTATGTATATTATGTAACTTGAAGTAAACTTGTTATGTTTTATTTTCATTAAAATTTGTGTTATAATGAACATCATTTCTGTATTTAATTCCCCTTAGAAAAAATTGTCGCGACCGTCATGTCGCGTCCGTATTCATTACAGCATCAATTAAAAAAAGCTAAGAGATTATTCTCGTATTTCATAAGTCTACGAACAAAAATCATCATTTGACCTTTATTTATATGTATATGTTGAAACACAAAGTTATCAGAATTCGCTGAACTTTGCATATTTCTATAAGAGCTTCAAAATAACTTCTATTTTTTGTCGCGTCCGTTTCATTGTATAATTGTTTATAAGTTTGTAGTGATTTATATCTTCTAAAATGCAGTACTCGTTCAGTGCTTTAGAACACTAAAAATATAGATCGAATTTTTCTCTTCTTTCTTGTTTTTGGCGTAGTTAAAAGCGTACGAATGTCGCGTCCGCGCCACTGGGAGATGCCCATATGTATATGATCATGGGCTTCTCCCATATAAAGCTAAAAATAGAAAATTTGCCACGGATAAGCATTGTGCGGTAGTTGTATAGAGACGCAACATTTTAATAGTCGAAGATTTTTGACATTTCATGGATTATATCATAGATTGTCCACCACTTAATCAAAATAGAATTAAGATCAACAAAACTGGTATAGCCGATGGCCTGTTTCCACATATCCATGGGTCTTGGTGCGACGTAATATTTTGTCTGAAAACTAACCAATCCCGTATTATGTACGGGACAACTCTGGCATCACAAACCTATGCTATTATTATGACCACTGCTTTATAATTTGAAATCTTTAGTATAGGAATATATGCATGCTGATAATGTTTGATGTTATAAACATTCTACTTATACTTTTTCAAAATACAATGAATGGATACAAAAAAGATTGTATTAAATTTTCTACTCAAACATTGCGGAACGTGTCTTAATTTTTCATGTTATTTCAAATTGTATGAATTACTTCACATTTGAGTGAAAAACGCAGTCAGTCATGGTTTGTTTACACTTAACTTTCCCTGCTGTATCGTATCGCCACATCGTCATCGTATAGACCGACGCCAGGAGGCACCACCACCAGGCCTTATGGGCTTACAGTGGGTCCGAAGCTGCCTCTACCTTGTGCACTTCTACTTCCACCCCTTTTGTAATTAAACACATCAACGAATATTCGTCGGTTCACTGGAATGGTAATTTTATATCTTCATGTGTTCCAAATGTAACTTATAGTATAACAAACGTACAACAATAGAACGTGCCACAATTGCAAGGTGTTTCCATTTACATTTACCTACCGTTCGTTATGTATGTTTGTAATGTCATTGAACCACTTCGGGGTTTTATCTATTAGATTCTGGTTGGGGTCTTTTGCCTTAAATTGAAATGAAGATAATGCGCTTGAAATAGCAGGGTGGGTTTTAATAATTATGTTGATTCGAAGTTTTCATTTCCTATATGGAGTGAAACTGTCATGTAGCATATACGTATGTACATATGTAGGTATGCGATATGTGCAAAGAAGGCTTGAGGATCGTGCCATATTTACATATATACAGGGTTGCATATCAGTCGGAAGCAAAGGAAAATAAATAAATGACTTATTTTACTTAACCTTGATCCTGGCGCGACTTAATGATATTTGATGTGGGGAGTAAAATGAATGAAACAATTTTGCCTTGAAGTATTTTTTAAACTACAAATTTTGAACAATATATTGGAATGTTGTAATCTATTCTATTGGAATGTTGTAATCTATACCAAAGAAAAGTTATTTAATTAATTTGAACTAGGATTTCAACAATATAGCAATTGATACGCAATTAAGTAAGGCTTAGTTGATGCTAAGTAGCTGTATCCCACTAATTATACACAAAATAAACATTTCAACTACAAGCCTAATTGAAACTCGTAATGCAATGACAATTTACGAGTATATAAAGCAACCATTTAGTAGTAACTAACAAACAGTGTCTTATTTTGTTTTGAAAACACTATACATTGCTTTCTGTTAATATACGCCAAAATAAATGACTTAAAAAGGAAAATATCAAATAATGATCTAAAATTTATATTTATTGGAATAAATACAATATTATTTTCATCTTCAGGAACATTGGAGTTTCATCCAAATTTAGGCTAGGCCTATATGTGCAGTTTTCTATATGAGAAGTCCATTCAGAAATGTTCTTTTTAGTTTAGATGACAGTCTTCATCTAATCGGTGGTGAAAGATATTTTTTACCGACTTGAAAGACATTTATAATATAGACAAATCAGCTTTCACATAGAAGTGCCTTGGAAGACATATCAGCGTAAAGCGAAGTATTGAGGTAAACACTTTTCATATAGGAAAATGCCACGGAAGACATTCTTCACATAGAAAAGTATTATGGATGACACTTTTAATATAGATAAATGACCCAAAAGTGTGCCTTAGGAGGAAAGTGTCATAGGACGCACTTTTCATAGAGAATATTATTCTTATAGAATAATGTAATGGCAACTACTTTTCATATGCTTTTCTATATCAAAAATGCCATGGAAGACTTTTTTCATATAAAAATTTGTCATAGAAGATGCTTCTCGTGTAGAAAATTGTCATGGAAAATACTTGGGAGACATTTTTCATGTAGAAATGTGTCTAGGGAGACATTTTTCATGTAGAAACGTGTCTTGGAAGAAATTTTTCATATGGAAACCTGCATTGAATGCACTTATCATATAGAAAAGTGGTTCAGAAGATAATTTTCCTATAAAATGCTTTTATATATAGAAGATACTTTGTGTATGAAATAGTGTTAGTGTTAAGAGAGACACGTTTAATATAGAGACAGGAGACGGCTTTTATGTAAAGAAATGTCATAGGAGATATTTTTCATAAAGGATAGTGTCATGGAAAATACTTTTCGTATAGAATAAGAAAATACTTTTCATGTAAAATAGTCGCATGGCACACGCCTTCTTTCATATAGATCAGTGTCATGCAAGTCACTCGTAACATAGGAAACCTCTTCTCATGCAGAAAATTGTCATGGAAGAGACTTTTCATATAGAAAAGTGTCATGGATGGCACTGGTGTTGAGAGACACTTTTTATATTAGTAAATATCAAGAATGACTTTCCTTATTAAAAACTGTCGTGAACTGTCGTGTCGTTCATATAGACAAAGCGTATCATTAAAGACACTTTTCATATAGCAACGTGAAATGGAAAACTTTTCATGTAGAAACAACGTGTTTTATAAAACACTTTCCATACAGAAACGTACCTTGAAAGACACATTTCGCATAGAAAAGTGTCTTGAAATACACTTTTACAAACGTGTCGGAAGACTTTTTTTTCCAAATAGAAAGATGTCTTGGAAGACTCTTTTCTTGAAAAAAAGAGTCGCAAGACAATTCTCATGTAGAAAGGTGAAATGGAACCCACTTTTCGTATGAAAGAGCGTCTTCGAAGACAACCTTTTTGCAAAAAGCTGTTGAAAGAATAACTTTTTATAAAGAAATTCAATCCTAAAGAAATTTAATAGTCCTTTCCATTTACAAGGTAATCATCGAGGATAGTTTTGGAACAAACTTTTCATATAATAATCATTTTATTAGCATAAGGTTTCATATTTTATAGGCCAGCCATAAATTTGCTTTATTTGTTAAACGATACATTTGTTTTCCTATTGGATCATTTTGTTAGTGTTGTGATATTTGCGAGCCATAACACTGCCCGATTCTCATTTATAATACGAGTATATCCAATGTAATCTTTTTTTAGACACGGTCCCACATTTGCTGGCAACAAACTGGAAATGCTTCTTATTCCAAACTTTTAGTTCTTGAATGAACAATGAGCGTCATACCAAAAAATTGCCAAATAAGTTAGAGTGGTAGAATCGCCCTCTTATCATGTTATATACGGACGTTTTCCGCCGATCAAACTTAACCTGCCTAATAGTTAGGTTAGCATATATATTCTTTATGGAGTTTCCGAGAAGTGTTTCTACAAACGAGTTTACAAACGGGGTGAGAGATGACGTTTAGATTTTCTTATAAAATATACTAAATTGTTGAAAATACTTCCAAAACAAAATGCTGAAATATTTGCGTTTATATTGTTGATCGAACAGACATTTTGTTCAAAAAAATTGTCCAAACTTTCATGGAAAGGGATTTACTCTTAAAATACCCCAGATTTGACTTTCATATTAACAATTTGAGGTAGGCTACAAACCAACCTATGACATCAGTACGAATTTTCAGATGTGTCTTGGTGAATCGTTTAATCCTTATCAAATATTGATTTAAATTAAGGCATAAGACAAGAATCAAAGCTATAACTTATAGAGCAACAATTTTTATGGGAATTATCTTAAGGGGCGTGTCTAATGCAGCCCATTTTAATTCTCCGAATTAAGTTTATCAAACGCTTGCCTTTTTACTGAGACTGAATTTCGAAAAATTCGTCAATTTATATGGCTGTGTCCATAAGGGCTATGGCAATTCAGTCGATTATTATTCTCAGACCTAAAATTAGCAAAAGCTTGACTTATGACATTTTACTTAATTCAGTGCAAAACGAATCTAAAAATATAAGGTTTAAGTCGGCCATTTGCATGGTAGGTACCATGATAGGTACGTTTACTCAGCCGATATTCCTGTGTCAAGACCGTGCCAAGCTTTGCAAAGACTTTCGGCAGATACCATGTCCATCAACTAAACAATCAACCAAACAGCAATCGTAAATTTTTAAAAATAATTTGTCGTTTGATAAGTAATTTTCTAAAAAAATATCAAATTTAAAACAATAGCATAGTTTTAAAAAACTATTCGAAACAATTTTTTCTAAAACAAAAAAATTATTTGAAAAATGCTGCATTAATTAAAAAAAAATTGTTTTATTATTATTACAATTTTTAACATACAAATAAGTATCACAACGCATCTGCTTCACTTAGTAGATACAATTAGACGTACAGCAGAAATGAATGCCCACGAAAAGTTTTTAGACCTTGCTGCAACTGTCATATATTCCAGAACAATATCTTAAGTAAAGACCGACTGAGCATGACTTGTTGTAGAACATGTTCCGTTGAACACAAAAGTACTTGTCAAATTGCTATCATTCGTAAAAAGAAACTCATACCGTTCGGTCTGTTTTAAGCACCTTGGGGTGCGTTCCCTTGTTGAAAAACCATTGGCAGTTTGGTTATTACCGTATCGTATCACGTATAGCCTATGAGAGAAACATTCGTTTAGTACTTTTGTGTTGTGGAGTGTCGTAGCGATATGTGTGTGGCGTCACTCCGGAGTCGATTTGTGCTGACAACGGAATGTTTTACCGTAATATAACGTGAATTTTTGGATCCATGTGATCTCACTTTGTATACATTTTTAATATGTTTTTAATGTAAAAGAGAATTAGAAATATGTTGTTATGTGCCTCTATCATGGCGTTAAGTCGGTCTTCCGGCTGCTATGCGGTCTCAGTTGTAGCGGGTTCTCAATCCACCAACACTAACCCAGAGGACTAACAAAAAACAAATTGAACATTTAATTACAAAAATTTACACACATGGATATCCACAAAAACCAAGGACCTTAATGATGGGATCCCCTACACTGTGCCCACCCTTTCTGCGTTCACCAATCCATTTCGTTTTTGCCAGAATGCCCTTTTTCCGCACACCGCTTTGACCTTATTTCATCGGTTCAGAACCCCGTTTCCTTATTAAAAACTAATCGGACATCATCGTCACTTAAGATTTATCGATTATTATTTATTATTATTCAATACATTAAATGAAATATATGCAAACAAACAATTTTTCACAAACAATTTTTAACAAATTTGTTCCTATAAAGTCTGTAATTTCTTTAAATCCTCCAAGCAATAATTCTTGCCACAATACTCTAATTTTCTAACCTACCTAAAGGAGCTCGCTTAGGTGGTCTCACGCTGAGACAAATGTGTCTATAATGAACCAACTAAAGGATTTCAACAAAAAAAAAAAAAAACAAAACTTCTTCACAAGATAAAAACGCTTTTGAACCTACTACACTTAAACAACGACTAACGAGCTAACTTAAACTATACGCTACACTAACTACTTACAATTATTTATATACTTGTTTTTTCCTTAGCTATTCCGCCTTGGCGGTCTTCAATGCGGGTTATATTTGTTCTTTTCCTCCTTTATTTTTATTTTATGTAACTGTTTGACAATTATCCACAAATAAATTTTGCATAGCACAATTGCTACCGCAGTGACGATGTTTAGCTTTTTTTCTCTTTTAGGTTTCAAATTTATTTCACGGGTCGAATGAGATCTAACCTCAGTTACAACGAGGATATAAATTCTTAATTCTTCGTTTTCCACAGCGTTAGTGCAGTTCTGTGGTCTTATTTTCCATTATCAAGAATATGTTTTGCATTGATTTTTTTCCAAAGTTAGACTCGGCAAATATTGGGTTTTCAGCTTGTATGTTGTATTTTTTTAAAGTTAAAAATATAAGGCATCGTCATGTATTTGTTTGGTCGACAACCTTGGCTTTCCTATCACCGGAAACATACAGGCGGTGGTTAGTTTGATCATACCTGATTTGAATAGAGTTGACAATTGATCCGATCGAGATGTTGACTTGGCTCCAATATGTACATAGATGGCTCCTCTCACCTTTTCTAGGTCCCACGACTTTTCCCGTAGTTTACTTGGTTTGAGGATTATTCTTCAAAGTTGTCTCCTCACCGTCTCTCTTAACTCTTTGGTTCGGTAATTATTGGTCTTCATCAGAGTACCCGTAAGCTATTCCAAAAAAAAAACTACACTTTTTACTTGTTCATGTTATTATTTTCCATATCTTTGTTCACTAAATACCTTGAACTTGTTCAGCGCTCTGAATGTTTCTCCTGCCACTAACTGATTAGCGCGAATAGGAATACCAACCGTATCGACACGCTGTTTCTTTGTAAATGTCTCGACCTACTTTCTTGATGCTAGATTTTACCCTTTTCCGCCTAATTTTTATTGAAACAGCCATCTTTTTTTGTTCTAACCAGTTAATCTTTATTTCTGCTTTATCCTAAATTTTGTTAGTCCTCTGGGTTAGTGTCGGTGGGATGAGAACCCGCTACAACTGAGACCGCATAGCAGCCGGAAGACCGACCTAACACCATGATAGAGGCACATAATAATGTATATAAAATAATTGGCGATGGCGGTTTCTAGGCCAAGTTATCCTTTTATAGGATTTTAACTCTAAACCCGAAAAAAATACTTGTCAGAAATAAAAATATTTTATCGTATAAAAATTGTCACAAAAATGAAAGACATTGTGGGATTACCCAAAGCAAAAAAAACTCCATAAGATTGTCTTGTAATGGCCATTTGAGACTAGCCCCCTTTACTGGATCAATTTGTTTAGTTATGATATGTATTTTAGAACCATTACCAAAATGACTCCTATGTATATGGTACTTTCATGTTCCACTTTTGCTTCATATAATTGGTTGGATTTTGACATGCTCGAACAAATATAATTGATTATAGAACCGAAAGTAGAACCTGTTCTTTACCGCTATAATGCCTTCTGCAATTGGTTCTTTGTGTGTGCATTCAACTGTAGTATGTTGGACCTACCTAAAGTATTTGACAGAATTGTTCATGCTAAATTGTTGTATAGGCTGAGAAATAACTTTTGTTTCTCTAATATGGCTTGTAAAATAGCCATCGTCGTATTTAACGCATCCGGCCCACTTTGGGTCAATGAATGGTGTTCTGTCTGATGTTTTAGCCATTGCATGTGGAGTCCCCCGACGATCCATATTGGGTGCCCTACTTTTTATCATGGGCACTAATGATATTATTGACATTATTCAGCATAGATGAAAGCTATTTTCATATGCTGATGATGTTCATCTGTGTTTTTGATATCTTTATATAAATTTTACAAAATAATATCATTAAAACGTTAATTCCTGTAGATAATTGATTAGAAAATAACATTTTGTATTTGAATCCAAATAAGACTGAAGCGATGTTGTTTGACCAATCCTGGGATGAATTTACTTATTAGGGGTAATGAGACTGAAGTGTTCTTAGAGATGTAGTGTCTTGGGATAATCTTAGATAACAAATTACTTTTCGATGAACAGTTGGGTGCTCTTTCCTCGAAAGTGCTAAATGTGTTCCAAAGTTTATATTCCTTGAATTTTAACCTGCCATTGCAAATACGAAAAAGCTAAAGCTAAAGCTATCATGTAGTGTACAGAATTGATATAATTTCTGGTACTACTAACTCAAATATTACAAGGTTTGTCAGAATTTTTGATTCGATTTTGCGAAATATTTACAAATTACATCTTTACGATCATATTTCAAAACATGATATCGACTAACACTTTTAAGAATAAATTATTTGAACTCTTCTCTTTATAATCTAAAGCTTTGTTAACATGGGTTCATATTAAAAAAAAATTTTTTAATTGTCATTCACTACATGATAAATAGTGCGTCTTGTTGGCACGTAACAGTAATCGATGATTGATTTTGATAAACTGTTTTAAAGATTAAAACAAATTGGTTTATCGAATATTTTTCCATAATAAATTTGCCACGTCTTTACTTCACGACTGCCAAATATGAACTGTCAAGGCTAATGTTTATCAAAATGGCGGCAAAACAAAATAGTATACCTTCCCGACGGACTCCCTGCAGATTCTTTTTTATTTATATTTTATTTTATATATATGAAAAATTAAATCAGGTATATCAGCATAAACATATGCTCTTGTAGTAAGTATTATTGGCTTTGAAGGCTTTGTGTAACAAAATACAAAAATTAAAAAAAAAAAAATATTTTGAAACAATAGTTTCAGGCTAATGTGTCATTTTCTAAAAGTAAACGATAACCAAATGCGACTTTTTTAACACCATATTGAGAACTTGAGCCTAAAAACAAAAATGCAGACGTAGATAACTCCATTCGAACATATTTTTAAACTATGGGATGCCCGCTAAATATGTGCCGGCGAATTTTTTAATTTTATAATTTTTTAAATATTTTGTATTTATGACTTAAGAAAAATTTCTTTAACATTTGTTGCAAAAGCAATTTTTCCAAAACAATATTTATTTTTTTTTCACAAAGAACGGAAAATTTGAAATCCTGACATAATTTCCTTTCATTTGAATATTCACAACTGGAAGGTGTTATTGGGTTCCCCCGAACTTATTGTGGGGTCAGTAGCCCGATAAATATAAGTTGCCGCCAATTTTTTTTAGCAATATTTATTTTTTTTTTTAATTTGTATTCGTTCTATCGCCTAATTTTTTATTAGGCAAAACCATCAAATTAAAACGTTTTTTGATCATAGCCGAGGAAATCAACAGCCTTATTTTCTACTCTACTCTGTTATTTTTTGAGTAAAAATTGGAAGCGTATTTTCAGTGATCATCGATGTTGTGCCCGTTCACGGTAGTGTTGATTAAACTGCGGTTTCTATTTCAAATATAAATATAATTGTTCTCTCTGCTTTTAAAACTTTTCTAGTTCTTTTATTTATTTTCGGATTCAGTATATTGTTTTTTTTTTTTTTTTTTTTTTTTTAAATTGAAATTCACCCCTGAATAAAAAGCAATTTTAGGGAAATTATCTTCTAAAATTATACTTTATTTAATTCATTTTAATTATCGCTAAACTATTTTTTGTCCGTTCTTTTTTTAAATTTTCTTCTTTAATAATGTATTACTTATTACTTTTTTCGTTCTTAATATTATAATCAATATTAATTTAAAGTAAAACACATTAACTTACATTTTGGATCATGTAAGATTGTGTGTGTATGGTTAATATTTATGTTTGTATGTATAATGTTGAATAGGGGGAAGGGGACCTCCTTATTAGCATTTCAATTATTATGGATGATAGTGCTGCCATTGATGCGCGTTTGGTTGCACCTTAGCATGATGGGAATGTGTATGTGTGGGAGGTGGTGCAATTGGGGGATATGTCGAGGCATTGTGCATTAAATGCGGATTCTCTTGGCTTTGAGATGGCGATGTCAGCATAAATGATGACCACTGCGGGTAATATGATCCGTAAAAGTCAGATAATGATGTAGTGGGATGGGGTACAGGATGCGAGGGATGCGAATGGGCCGAAGCCAGGTCGGGGTGTGATGAATTGGGTGGCGTAGGGTGGTAGCGTGCACTTTGCTGATGAGATCCATATGTTGGCTGATAGTCGGCGTACTGCCCGGCCGCTGTCGCAGTCGGTTGATGGTAGGAGTTAGTACTGATATCTGCACCACCCCTTGAACTGTAAAGCTGTGTGCTGCGAGGATTCTGATGTTGAGAATAAATATAGGGTTGATGTTGAGTATATGTTGATGGAGTTTGCGATTGCATTAGCTGGGCACTCGACTGGGGTGTCGAAATTTGCTGTTGTGCATTCTGTAATTTATGTTGCTGATGTTGTTGTTGCTCGTTCAATGTTTGTGTATGAGAAAGGTGCGAATTTGGCTGTTGTGACTGTTGCTGTTGCGTCTGCTGCTGTTGCGTTAATTGCTGGCGTTGTTGGAAGTGAGCAGCGCTTGACTCGTGGTTGTCGGCAATATTAGTCTTTAAAATTGTTCTGGATTTACTATCCGCATCCGCCTTGGCTTTATTCGCATTGGACGAACTGTTAAATGCATCAACTTGTTGTGTTGCCGCCGATGAGTCGGGAGGAGATGATTCTAAAGCATGCTTTGCGGTACCTGTCATACTGACATCTGTGTTTGAATCTGAAAGTGTATGAATAGAATTAATCAATGAATCAATGAACAAAACCACTGGCAGTTCTGGCAGACATTTCTAAAGAAATTATAATTTCATTCAATATGTATTTTCTTACTAACACACCATTCGCAAACTGGCTTGAGCTCCACTCTATCATCTGACTGGGAGACTAGAAATTCGAACTTACCATTAGGTGGAATTGCAGTAGTATTTTCTGCATCGGACTTCTCAGTCTTTGAATCTCTGTTTGATATTGTATCCGATTCTCCCGTAATATCAATCACGTCACTTTTGTCACTACTGGCTACATTTGGTTTGTTAAGGGTTCTAATGGCGATAATTTTCCCACTATCCAGTTGCATGTAAATGCCTTTGGCGGACTTCAAAACCATTACACGTTGTCCAGCCTTAATGATGATTTTTGATTTGTTACTAGAGTTTGTGGGTATAACCACGTCTGAAAAACAAAACAAAAAAGGATATTGATATGTTATAAACTAAAATCTAACATATATTATGGAGACTTCGTACCCAGAGGTAAGGACATTTCTTGAGCCGTCATTCCCTGTTTTTGCCATACTTCGGCTGGTATCCATCTGGTCGATCTTAAGCCGCTGCTATTCTTTTGATTAGGCTGCCTGGCTGCTTGCATTGGCCGCACCTATTTAACAAAAAAAAAGTGATTGAAAGTAAGAACAAAATGTATGCATAGGTATTTTAATCCGGGGACAAACATCGTTTGCCCACCGCTGCTACAGGTCGAGTAATAAGTGAGCCATCCGTACGTACTGTTTGATACTGTATTCTACCGGAGGTTGAATAAATAGCTTGCTTCGAAGATGTTTTCTTTTGCATTTCGTAGCTACGATGCGCCTGTCTCTTCTCAGCCTGCGATAGCTTGTCATTTTTGCGATCCACTAATAAACTTTCATGGAAGAACGGTTGTTTCGTTAATTTAGGTTTATATTCCGTCAATATCTTCTTCATTATGGTGTCGGTGTATGACTCCAAAGGCTTCTCAAATCCGGCATTATTTCCCGTTTTCTCCTCATCGTCATTATAGTCATAGCATAGATTCGTGACATCCTTAATGGATAGGTGAGCGTCAGGATTACATTCATCGACCACGCGATCAGACATTCCTTGTTTTTTGATTTGGCGATCATATATTTTCTTTTCCAAACATTTGTCCATGACGATGCGATAAACAAAACAAGAACGTTTTTGGCCATATCTAAAAAAAAAAAAAAAAAAAAAAATTAATAAATAAATAAAAGAAAATTTTAAACCACACAAAGCGATAATTTGTATAAATTGAATTGCAGAAAATATCAGACTTTATGAATATCCTCCCAGAAATGGCAACAGTTTCGTATCACAATTTATTTATCAGTTATCGCAATGATATATATATAGTATAGTATATAGTATACATATATAGTAAGAAAATTTGGAAATCCCCATATTTCTGAAGCAAATTGGCCCTTTTTGGCCACACATTGATAGATGGGTAATATGAGTTTCATATTTTTTAAGTTTAGATCAAAACAGAATAATTAATCCGCAACATTTTTTAAATGACTAGAAAAATAATAACGAAAAAGTTTTCAGTGACAGAAGATAAAAGCATCATAAAAGATGTGTATTTGTTTTAGAGAAAAACTGTATTAATTGATTGCTTAAATTCCAGCGGATTAGTGTTCAAAGAACACTAATTGATAATAATTTAATCGGCTCCAATTATTGTAAATTTATCTAAGGATTCTGTGAAAGCAAGAAACAATTTTATTCATGTTAGTCACAAATAGCATACGCTAGATTGCATATTACTCGAAAGGGCAATATTATTTTTTTCCAAAATTGCCGAAATAAAAAAAAAAAAAAAAAAATGCCAGAACACGAATCTATGTATAACGTAAAACGCAGCTGCCAATTGACAAACTGATACAATTTTGTGCCCTCCTACGGAATCTTTTCTTTCTTCATAAAAGGTTCCGCAATATCTGACATAAACAAAATTTATAAAAAAATCGATGAAACAATAATAAAATATATTAAGCGATTTTTTTAAACTTTGATCAGGTGGTATAGGATTATTTATTTAAGCTGTTAAATACCAGTCATCTAAAGTGTTATTTATTTAGTAAAAGGTTTGCCATTTACGAATATGGATCGTTTAACAACCGAAGATGAGTAAAAATAGTTAAAACTTACTACTAATGCACTTTTCGTGCATTACGGGGTGATTATGGCCGTGACTGTGCAAGGAATTTGCAAGATTATAACGAAATTTGAGGAGACTGGAAGCATTACAGATGTGGTCAGGCCTGTGCATCATTGCAATATACGCACTGCCGAAAATGTCGCTTCTATTCGTGTGGCAGATAGTCCGAATTTCAATTTAGAGAGCAAATAGCTGTCCGTATGCATGAAAAGTTTCTAGAAAGCATAATTTCATGCTCTGACGATGATAATTCACCACCAAATCATGCGAATTGACGCCGTTAAACTTTTCTTGTGGACCTACGTCAAAGAAGTAGTATTTATTTCAATTTATGCATATTGTGATTTACTAACCAGTTTGGAACTGTAAAATTGTTAAAAAAAAAACTTGTAATTCGGGCTGACCTATATATGTACATACATATGTATATCATTCAATATCATTATTTTTATTTCCCTCCATATCGCCTACTTTTTGGTGCAGTTTATTTTGAGCGTTATAGGTAAATAGTTACTAGTTAATTTGATGTTATATTTTAAGTTATATTTTGCTTTTGTTTTCCAATTCCAGTAGTATTTATTTTATGACTTTTGTAATTTGCTTAATATTGGCCAAATGGCTTTAAATTACAAAACTGTTCAATAAATGAAACGAAATGAAATAAAAATGTTTACGCAGATAATCCCCAAAACCAACATTCGTCAAGTTATTGACGAGCGAAAAAGTTCCACTGCTGAAACCAATCCAGAGCCATTAGAATGAAATAAAAGGTTCATCGAAATCAAAGCTTTATGTGTTTTTTTTTTTTAACTTTACTTTTGAAAATGGAAAACCCGGTATAAAAAGACTACAAAATACACGCAGTCATAGTAATAATAAGTGAAATGCAGGCTTCTATCTGCGCTAAGATAGAGATTGCGCTTGCGTTCTTTATGATTATTGATGTGGATTGGCTCAAAAACAGTGTGCTGGCCAACTTGATTCAAGTGTTAATGGGTAAACATCGTCCTAAGTCAATAAGTTCCTCTAGCTTTTCATATTGTGAAGATGCCAAAATTGGTTCGTGTCACAATATATCGATTCTGTGCGGGAACTGCAACATATCGTGAGATTGAGGCATAATTGGGCATTGGTTCTACAAAGAAGTGTAGAAAAAATTTCATGGCGTTTGTAGAATATCAAAAGGCAGTGTATTTCATATTTAATTTGGGCATGAGAAAAATGTTTGCGACATTGTGTACTGCGTTTGCCAACAACAAAACAAAAACCTCAATTTGTTACTGATTCGAAGAGCCGTTTGAAGCAGCTAAAAGGATTTGTCATGAAATAATAGACGAATATAACTGGACCACTGCAATCCTGGATCGAATCGAGTCAGCTGAGTGGAAGAGAGCGAGTGAAAAAAGAAAAACGAATAGTGGGCCGATAAGATTATGGCCTCGATATTTTTAGATGCACATAGTTGTGCACCAAAAAATCGTAGTTGTACTGAGTATAACAACTCATGAATTAGTACTTTTTCTGGTGGTTAAAGGTGAACAACTAAATTAAAATACACTTGAATATGTATATATTAAATTCCCTTGCATCCCAGGAAAGGAATATAAGAGACCTTCTTGAATTCGGTGAGCTTACACGCATTCCATTTTTAGACTCATTGGAAGAGACATACAGTATAATGACGATTCCGAATATCTGTTTGAGGTGTTTTTTTCGTCAGTTCAGCGAGGTGACCGCCACTTAAAGAAATTTATTCGTAACATAAGCACGATAGTTGCTTGTACTAACTATTGCGTCACGGTTGGCCACATACAAAGGACAAAGGGAGATGCCTAGTGAAAAGTCAAATAAATCATCTTTTTGGATGTATATTTCCTTCGGGATTTCCTTCAAATTGTATTATTAAATCTACTTGAATTGTATTAAATCTACTGGAAATTCCAGCCTTCATTGCATTTCATATAGTTAATAATTTGTTAACATACCTGTAAATCCTGTAAATGGCTTGTGTGTCATGACAGGGATTCCAACTGGCATCAAATATAATAACACGATTGGCTCCTACTAGATTAATGCCCAAAGATCCAGCTTTAGTTGATATAAGGAACAATTTAACATTTGAATTCGAATTAAATTCATTGACCAATTTCTCTCTTTCCTGTGAGGCAGTTGAACCGTCCAAACCTAAACGATGCAAATCAGTATGTTTGTTGTATGCCAGAATGACACAGTTTTGTACTCACGAAAATAGTGCGTATTGTAGAACCAATTTGTTTCACCGCCAGGCATTGGAGTGGCCTGAAGATATTTCTCAATTAGATTCAATGTTAAAAGGCTTTGGCTGAACAACAAAACGCGATCGCCGATGCGTACACTTTCATCGAGTATGCAGAAAAAAATTTCCATTTTTGGCGAATTCACTATAAGGCCTGGCTCATATTTCTTCATAAATTTCAGAGCCCAGTCGTAAGTAATTTTTTCCGGGCCTCGTTTTTGTTCGCTATCTATGGTTTCTGTTGTTGCTATGGAACTGCTGAAAAGACTGCTTGTTTCAGATTTACTTTCCGTATCGTTTTGGGCACTTGAAGTTTCCGTTGAACCGCCGTCCGTTGTGGCTGCTTTGTCCAGTGAGATATTCTTATCCATATCGATATCCGTCTCTATGGTTTTGATTTCATTGGTATCCAAGTCTACTATTTCAGACGATGAATTGCGGCTATCTTCGGTGCTTATGGTCTCATTTGCACCTGATTGTTTTAACATGCAGCCAACATAGTTTGGTTTCAAAGGACTGCCCATGGTGTGCATCATGCTGGGGTACGAAAAGTAAGATGACTGCATATCTTGGCTATACGCATTGGGTGCAGGAGGGTTTAATGAGGGATTTTCAAACTGATTCAGGTCTGAAAAGAGAGAAGGGCTGCAAAGAACCAAAGATATATTTAGACAATATATCTAGATTACTAAGATTTGGGGTACTGTTGCCCGTATAATACCTTTGAAAATTGTTTATTTTTGTGGTAGTGGCGGTCTCAGCTGTTGGTGGTTGCAACTCGGTAGTTTGAGTTAGAAATTGACCATTGTTTAGGGAATCATGGTGGTCCTTCGATGACGTCGTCGTGTCATTGTTTAAACTACATCCATTTTGCAGAACAGACGTTTGCAGTTTGGAAGGTGGCGGCGGTCCAGGCACAGGAGGTGGAAATCCATTTTTATTTACACTCGTAGCTAAAGCATCGCTGTCATCTACCCCCTCTATGTCCATATCCATGCCCATTTCGGCTGCCTTCATGGCGTCATATAGTACATCCGGATGATTCCATATCTTACAACACACGGCGAAAGCCTTTAAGGGATTGGGCACGTTCTTTGTACGCACTATGTCATTCATGAAGGTGTCATAGAGCTGCTTCTGCAAGTCGGTCATGCGCGTGAGAATTACGTATTCCTGTTTCTCCGGCAGAGATTGCTGCAAAACTGTATGTGATCTTCGCTGCACAAAACCCACCAGCAAAGAGTGCAAAACATGGGCGCGATAACGCATTAGTTTGATGTCATCAGGCGTTGAATCAATGCAGAGCCCATTTTGTATGGGTCTCTCGAACATGTTACAAAACTCGGTTCGCGTGCCCAAGTAATTTGGCCGCACGAAGTCTACCATACACCAGTATTCAAGGAGATTGTTCTGCAGCGGATAACCAGTGAGGACAATGCGCCTTCGTGTACGTATCTGCTTTAAGGCCTGCGATATACCCGCCTGAGCATTCTTTATTCGGTGACCTTCATCACATATGATCAGGTCAGGTCCAGGCTTTACTAAAGCTTCGTAAACATCGTCCATTAAAGGGCTACGAGATTCATTGTCATCGAATTTTTGAGATTTCTTGCTACGGCGTTTTCCCGCTGAGCTGAGCTTGAGCGCGAGAAGCCTGAAAAGCTCATAGCCTATGAGTAAAACTCCTCCTTTCTCTTTCCACTGTAGAATAATGCGAGCCCTCGCCGTTAGTGTCTTTTGTTGGTCATTAAGTACAAACACTTCGAATTGACGAGGTCTTATGTACTCATGGTTCTCGGAATACTTTGGTACCCACATGTCAAACTCAGCTTGCCAATTTTGCAAAGTGTTGATGGGCATAACGCAAACTACCGATTTTGAAGGCGTATACCTTAGGAATATATCACAGAAGCAAACCACTTGCAGAGTTTTGCCCAATCCCATTGAATGGGCCAGAATACAACCGAAGCCACCCGCATCTTTGAACCTTTTGGTGGACTCAATGATGTTGTCATATAGGAATCTTACGCCGCCAATTTGATGGGGTTTTATGGTTCTAGCAATTTGAGGAGCAATAAATATATCTTCCTCATCTTCTGGGTGGCCCACATTAATTACAACCCTTCCCAAATGGTCGGGTACATTGAATTCATCCTTGACATGCATGCCACTATTGTGCGGATCGTCATTGTCATCCTCTTCTTCCTCCCCCTCATCGTCGGACAGTACGATGCAGTCGTCATCATCTGAACTGTCTTCTATAGTCACGACTTCAGCAGGAACTGTTTCCTTTTCCGAGGGACTTTTAGCTTCAGTGATTTCTGCTGCCGCTGACACGGACGTTTGCTTTTCCAATGCACCTTCCGCCGCCTCCTCATCTTCCTCGTCATCTCCTATGACTTCGTCTTTTGAACTTTTCTGTTGCGTTGCTTTTGCTTTTATCTTGTCTTCAATTAAAAGTTCAGAGGGATCTCTTACGCGATGTTCATTCACGAAACGGTCAAAGTGGGTTAATACTGCTTCTCTTTGTTGGTATTCTCGCAGGAGCTTCTGTTGTTCGGCCATACGAGCCAAGCGTTCGGACTCCTCATGTTGTGCCTTTAGTGTGTTCGTGTCCAACTGATTGGTATCCATGACCTCACGAATATTTTTACGTAAGCTTGATTTCTTCTTTTCCTCCTCGCGAATCTGGGCAACTAAATGCTGTTTCTTGGCTA
>JAHXMU010000030.1:1320920-1374938 GCA_019455685.1 Philornis downsi | reverse complement strand
AGGAAGAATCTACACAATCTGTACTGGAGGTTGTAATCGGAGTGCTATTAATGTCCCCCGGAGTCTTGGGATCACCATCTGCTGCTGAGGGTTCGCTCATTTCATTTTGGTTGGATAAATGCTGGTGCGGCTGAAGTTGATCTAGTTGCTGCTGTTGCTCTTGCATTATTAGATGGTGCTGCTGCTGCATGTGCTGTTGCTGTTGTATATTGTCCAGTGGTACGGGCGGAATTTCGCCCAAGTGGTGGCCCAACATGCCATGACCATACACTCCATACGGTAATTGTGTATCCAGGGGGTTAATAACTGGATTCACTACCGGATTTTCCATATAATTTAAAACCCCCTGTTTATCCATATTTGCGTTTTTTTCTTTATGATCGAAAATCCGCTTGATCGCTATACCAGGATGTTCTGTTGCTAGCTCGCTAAAAATGTTTGCAGGAAACGAACTGAAAAGTTCTCAAAACGTTCATTAGATTAAACATACGTATGTACGTACATTCTTCGGGCATCTACCTAGGCCATTTGTCTACATTGCACATACATAACGAAATTGCTGGAGTTAACGGTGTGAGCGGATTTTTGTGGAATTTCACGTTAATCTAATTAAAAACTACTTCTGCTCTCACGTTTCACTAAATTTAAGTAATAATTTTGAGTTTGGAAAAACTATTAACTTCCTTTGGATACATATTGAATACTTTATGATACAGACTTTTTCTCCACCGAAAACTCTGTTCACACCTTTTGATTTCGGTTTTAAACGGGATTATTCTCCTCTAGCTTTGGACACCCTTGCCCGATTAGAACATCACCAGTTCCGTCTTGGATTTGAAGCGTTTCTTGACATGTTTTATTGAGTTCTTTTATCAATATATCCCTTTTTTGCCTTTTGTAATCTTACTGTTAATCACAAAATTACTGCATTTTTCAGTTTTTTTGGGGGACAGAACAGAAACCGCAATAACAAAATCAGATTGACAGCTGTGAGATGTGAGAATAGAAACAGAACAGGGTGTTTCAAACACACATGCAAAAAAAAGGAAATTCGATAAAAGTATGTCAATTCCTTGAGCATCGTAATGGACCTTGACAGAAGGAAGAACCCGCTCTATTTTCATATCAGATTGAAAAAAATCTAGAGTTAAAAATTTTAAATGAAATAAATGTAATCAAAAAACAAAAACAAATTCCCTGACGTCACAGGAGATCTCGAAGGTGGCCGCTTGTCAAAGCAAACCATGATCATGCAACCGATACTTGCAACAACCTATCCATCGTGCTGTGGTCCATCACAGTTTAATTACCCCCACCTATCATATTAGCTATTAACTTGATTTTTATGGTTAAAGACGAAGTTGTATTTAAGGTAAATACAGGGTTATCCATTTAGCGGTTTCAAAACCGTCGGTTTGGTAAAGCTGTCAGCTGTTAAATACCTGTTTTATGAAAGGTTTGCCATTTAGGAATATGGATCGGTAAACAACCGAAGAACGCGTAAAAATAATTAAAACTTACTACAAATGTGGTGATTCAAACATGGACTTTCAATCGAACAAATGTTTCTTTACCGATGAAGCTCATTTCTCACTCGGTGGTTATGTCAACAATCAAAATTGTCGCATATAGGGCTCGGAGAACCCAGAAGTGATTGTGGAAAAACCATTGCATCCGAAAAAGTGGCTGCTTGGTGGGCATTATGGTCTGGAGGTGCCATTATTTATTTTTATTTATTTATTTGTTCATCATATAGTAATACTAAGCCTTTAAGGCCAAAAAACGCGGCCATTAGGCCGCATTTTTTCGAAACTACCTCAAAAAAAAAAAAAAAACACTGCTGCAACCAATCCGGAGGTGGTCATTTAAATGATGTTGTATTTCGATATAATGGCAAGGTCCGAGCATTATAATGAAATCAAAGTTTCATCGAAATCATAGCATTATGTGTGTTTTACTTAACTTTACCGAAAAATGGATAATGAATGGGTATAGTAGAAAGCTAAATATTTTATAGGTATCCAATAATTAAATAATAAAAATTGTAATGTATTTAAATCCTTTATTGTCACTGTGTCTAAAACCGCGTTGATGAAAGTTTTCATAAAGAAAAAGACTATATACGTTGAGATGGCAACGAAAATTTGTTTTTTCGAATATGGAAGGGTATAATATTATGCTACTTGGGTTATGATGTAGGGGCATCTATGACAAGATCATGTTTTTGTGTGGTTTTTCCAAAAAAGAAAAAAGTTATTTTAATTGTCTACAAAGACAATTTTTCTTTTTTCTTTTGTCCAGAAAAGTGTTCTGGAAGACACATTTCATATAAAATATATATTTCATATTAAAAGACAGTTCTCTTTCAAACAATAGTCCAGAAAGGTGTTGTTTGTTTAGAAAAGCGTCTTGGAAAACACATTTCATATTGATAAGTATATGGGCAGATAATTTTTAATAGTCTATAATCTTAAAATACCACTCTTATTTAGACAAATATCCTAAAACCATTTTTATGTAAAATAATTTAAATTTGGAAGGCCCATCATGTAGCAATATACCAGGTGTGTTCAAAAAATAGGATTAATTTTCATTATTATTATTTTTTTTATGTTGATACACTCGTCTCGAGGATATGTTGATGGTTTAATCCATATAGTATGTTTAGTTTGTTTGCGAGAGGCATAAATAAGGCAAGTGTTTTGCGTGTTCGGACAGCACAACATAGGGGACATTTTTCATTCAGAATTGTGAAGACATATGAACTCTGTAGGAAAACACTTTATAAAGTTAAATGTTTTGGAAAATATGTTTTATATTAATATAGGATGTTTTATATCTAATATAGAAATTTTCAGATATAACAGCAGACTACTGCTCTGTATGCGTCATGACTGAACTTAATTTAATTTAATTTATTTATTCAAGGTTGTAATTTTAAGCCTTAAAGCCGATTTGATTAATTTACAATATTACAACGTATCATGTCCATAATTCAATAACAAATGCATTATACAACTTTACAATACTAATGTTATAAAAAGTTTTATGAATCTTAATACGAGAAAAATATGATTTACAATATGACGATCTACTTCACTTATATCATTATTCGCCTAGAAAAAGGTTGTTAATTTGTATTTATTTTAATAAAAATATATGCATTTGTTGGACTATTTCATGTCATAAATAAGTATTTTGCATAGTTCTACCAACAAATTTTTACTTTATTACTATTAATGATTATTATTACTGTCAATGGATTGTTTTTAACTTTCACTCGTGAGTTTCAAATTTAACATTAACTAATTTTGATCGACTACGCTCTAGTTAAATATATACCACGTACCATATGATTGAACATTTAGTTAATACCGGATGCATCATTTTTTTAAAAAAAAGGTTTAAAGTAGGAGATAATAGTATTTCGTCACAATAATTTGATTGAATTGCCGTTATGACGGATGCGAATAAAATAACAAACTCTCAAGCGCAATCAACCGAATTCAGAATTGGAATCATAGTATTGGACCCAAATTAGGTACGTTAGAATCAAATAATGAGTCTTCCCTAACCGATTTAGATAAATTTTTGCGACGATATTGAAAAAATAACATATGAGAACAGACATGAGTGGTACTCAAATTATAGCTCTAAATAAATATATTTTTTTTAATTCATGGAAAAAAAACTATTAATTCGGCAGCTTCTTAATAATATCGTGGATTGTGAATGTTTTTCCCATGAATACAATGTCATATAATTTTCAAAAAAAAAAACAGAATTTAAAAATATGAAATTTAAAATTATCAAGCTATGTTATCATATTTTGTTTCATTAATACATTTATAGTTTCACTTTCAATTTTAGCAACCGATGTGAAATTTTCTTTACCAATTTCCTTTCTTCCAAAAATTTTTTCGTTACTTTTCATTTTTTCCCACCTCTTCGAACGGAACCAGACCATCTTTGTGTCAACTTTGAAACAAAAAAATTTAACTTGTATGGGATGTCTGGAACTCAATTTAAAGCTCTTTTTAAGTACATTGTATATAAATTAAAAGTTCCACAAAATGATTTAATAAAAATGCGCAGCTTTTTTAACAAAAATTATGTCACCATTTTTTATAAAATTAAAATTCGCTATTAAAGCTTTCTTATGAAAACATATAACAATTCCCAAAAACTGAATTTATAAAAATAAAATGTTATTAAAAACCTATGCCTTTTTTGGCTTTAGAATTAAATTTTTTTTTAACTTACATTTTCTTTCTTTTTTGAAAAAATTATAATTTTGATTTTTCGGAAATGTTTTTTAAAAAAGTGTTGCTTGCAAATAGTTTTCATTTCTTTTGCTTTATTGTACTTTTCCCAAAATATTCTAGGGATTCAGCGTATATGTGTTCTGACACGAGGAAAAGCGCTAAAAGAAAAGCTGTGAAGAAATGATGTTAACTGTCAGCGATTTCCACAACTTCCTAAAATAATTGAGTCCACTTTGCTGGCTAGCCGATCTGAACAAAGGCTTGAAAGAAGTGATAGTTTTTGAAATCATGATATGACTTCTTCTGACGTCTATAATACAAATTGATGGATTTGACAATCATTTTTACATATTTAATTTTGAATAAGTAAACTAAGTTTGCGCAGGATTTGGAAAGCCTTACAATGAGTTTTGATATTGACGCAGTTTATAACCTAAAACCTTACAACATTTTAAAGCGGCCCTTTGTAATTTTTTATACCATACTGTACGAACTACTAAAACTTCCAGACTACTGCACAAATCTACCGAAACCTTAGGAACCATAAATTTTTCCAAAAAGCTAAGCATAAAGTTTTCAGATATCAGGCTTTTCCAACAAATCTTATTTTAGAACAGGTTGATTTTCTAATACAAGTCAAGATGTAACAGCTGGCTTTTTTATTATAAATTTGTTCAATAAATTATAACAGATTTGTTAATATATACAAGTATATATTTTATATATCTATATATAAATTTCATCACTATTGGATAAATGGTAATGGAGCCTCTTCACCCAATACGCCTTCCAAATAAATTTGTAAAATTTTCAAACGAAATTGAGAAATTTGTAAATAATCTCCTATTTACTAATAGGAACGAAATAAGACAAAATAATAGAGTATAACTCAGCCCAGCAATAATTGTTATCAGTGATTCGAGATGACAGTTTAAAATGAAAATTTTGAATACATCAATAACAGTGATCTTCTCAATTGACTGAATGATTGTGCACAATCTGCTACATCTCTTAACATTGGGCGACAGCACATGCTTTCAAGGACATCGTTATTTGACAATAGTTAAACTGAAAATTATTAACATCAGCTCAAAATGAGCCTCCAAATGTTAATATGATTATATTATAGAATTGCTGAGGGATATTTAATATATTGCTGTCAGCTGTGTAACATAAAATTTTGGAAGAATCATTTGTAATTTCAGAACGTACATCATGTATTTTTTTGTCAAGGAGTTAGACATTTGGTCGAAAATACCCAACTTATTCGGCCAATTTTCAAAACCCCCAACTGACATGTAATAACAGTAAATCTTTCTTGTTTCATTGTCGATTCATTCTACGATCTTTTTTTATTTTTACTATTATATTAAGTCATTTATACTAAGTTTTACAGAGCATTTAACACAAAAACAAATCATCTACTACTAATGAAAGGGTGAAAGCATTTCTTTTCAATATTTTCTCATTGTTATTGCTTGATTTCATATCAATTCAAAATTTTCAAATTTGCCAAATTAGTTAGTTTACAGCAGACACTTCCTTTTCCAGCAATAACAATAACAATGACGATGACGACTGCAGCGGCAATACAGCTTTACATGACTATGGGAATAGCAATAGTATGATGGTGAACACAAAGAATAGCAGGAATCATGGTAACAGCAAGACAAATATGTTTCACACATTGTGCTGCAATGAGAAAGAGAGATAGCAGGAGAAAATATAAGAAAACAATTACAAATTGACAACTAATCGCACATTTGGGGAAAACTTGTTATGACATAAATTGATGAAGGACATTTAATTATAAAAAAGAATTGACATTTTAAAAAAGGATCCCTACGCTTAAGACATCAGACGAACTAATTTGATAAAAATGATAGACAGTGGCAGTATTGAAGCCAATCGAATGATGGGCCTTCTTATTGGATAATTTTGGATAGACCAGATAAATTTGGTGAATTTATCTTTATCTTTTAGGACGAATGCGCACATAATCTGTGGAAAAATACTCTCAGATGAATCGAAAGCATTAATCCGATAATCATTATTGATAGTAGTAATATTGGTATTTACTTGACATTGGGTAATTTTCAGCAGGCCGAATAAATTTGTCCGATTTGTATACACACATTCTACTTAAACTTACTTAAAGGGACCTTCTTTTTAATGACGGTTCTAAACCTTTTATTGAACTAACGTTGAAACTTTAATAGTTAAATTTTTGTCAGTGCATAGAAGTGACCGCCTATAATATTGTATCTGATGAGTCTGTACCTCTTCTTCAAAAGAAGGGAATATTACAGTCTGGTATTGACAACAAACCGAATTCCATTTGGACAATTTTCCCTTTACTATCTACTGGGAAAAGTATTACATCTCAATTACAATCTTTTTGACATTCATAAGATTTCAGCTTTAACAATGACAAATCACTAAACGATAACGTTCAAGACTGGTAATGAGAAACCAATTATCAAACATTAAAGCTGTTTCAAACCAACGGGGAAATGTCATAAGGCATATGTAGATGCATACAACATCGTGTATTGTACTGTCCTAGTTGTCCGAAGAGGGGTATGGGATGGTGAGCTTAGCCCCCTAGAACTTTTCAGCACCACTGAGATATTCAACTTAGGTGCACTGAATGAAATTAATGCGTCTCGGGGGCCACCTCCAGAGAGAATTTATTGCAACGATAATGCACACTGTAGACATATTGATTTGCATAGCAAAGTGATAGACTATCCGTTAAATGGAAATATGGATTTAGATAATAATTAAAGATTTATTGTTTTATTTTTCAAAACAAAATTTCAAACGAAATAAATACCAACTTCCTTATTTTTTTTAACTGAACTTTAAACTCAGCACCTGAGCTAATGTCTAAGCCCTGTGAAAACTCTAATGAAAGAACTGACCGACTATATTTTCGCAGAAATATGTCAGCAAATATGTTTATGGTTGCATTACAATGACATTACACATTTCATTATAACTTGAATTATTTACAAATTCCAAAATGCTTGTGGTGTGTCTTCAATTTCCAGTTAAGGGTTCTTCTGTATACTAACGAACTAACTATAGGACCGTAATTATTTTGAATATCAAATTGAAATTTCCTTGACCCATATTCTCTTCCGGCCTAATTGGTAATTTTTAACCCTCTCGACCATACTCTTCGTTATTGTTCATATTCTTATCAGTCGTGTTATTGAAGTATCCAACCTATATATACATTTATAGTCTGGAGTACATTTTGTTGCTATTGTTTTGTGCAACACTGTATATACTATAAAATAATTTTTATTTTATGATTTAACTTACATGGAATTGTCTAGATTTGAATGTCACTTCCGGTTATACGAATAGTTTCCTTTCGAAATCAAATTGTAACTAATGCTAAAGTTCGGGAATTTCATAATATAAATTTGGTTGAGCTATGGAAATTGCCATGGTTACCAGTAAGTTTATTGACAAAACAGTGCATGCATGACCTATATTTCATCCATAAAATAATATTATAAATATACACGAGAAATTTGAATACTCATTAAAATAATGAAGTTCGTGTACTCTAAGACGCGAAACTAATATTTGGGTTTACTAGGTCAGGAGTTCAGGTATTCTCAAAGATGTCAAGAGACAATAAGCGGGAAGGTTTACCTTAAACAAATCAAACTTGATTACAAATCAATTGTGATGGCACGTGATACGAGTAAATGGCAGAACAACTTTATGCATTTCAAATAATTCTCCTTTTTGATAACATGAAATCAATTTGCTACGCATTGCTCCTCCCCGCCTATTGTTGACAGTGCGTTTCAAGGAAATATAATTTGTGATTTCCGCTAACAAATACCGTATTGATGTGTACCATCTCTAGAACGCAGACATCGATTACACCGATATCTCTTTTAGGCACGTTTCCTTTCCTTCCAGTGTTTTATTCCATCTCTAAGTAAACAAGTACAATAATATTTTGTTATAGATTTGTATACAGACTTTTAGCATTTTCATTCAACTTTTTAATACAACCTGTAATCCAATGTCTAATCTAATCTAAAATAAACCTAAACCTTGAAATTAAAGAAATTGAACTCACTAATAGAAACGTAGTTGGAAGGACAAATGCTGAACGGAAATCTAAAAATAAACTATTGATTTGTAACTGGTTTGTACAGTGTTTTGGTTATAATAATCGTAACGTTTATTTACTGTGAATTATGTTCTCGCATTTCCATATTATCCTGTATTTGCTACTTTTTGCGGCATTACATTAAAGAATTTGTTGCTTTTTTAGGTTTTATATAGTGTCCTTTTGATTTCCTCCCTCCTGCTCCACGTGTACTGAAATGTCATCCCTTATAATGGTAGCCAAGTGGCAGATTTAAGTCACACCACAGCTGCTAACAATAGACGAACACAATATTGTGTCTGGTTTATCTTGATGAAAAACAGATTTCAGACAGTTTAGGTGGTTCGCATTTAACTCACTATCATCGTGTGGTAGTGGTGTGACAGTGATTAAACCATGGATAATATAATTTAGTTTTAATCGCAGTAGTATTTCGGTAGTGAAAGGATAACTGCAAAAAGATTCAGGTGAACTAATATACCTGCTAATTGTTAATTTTTGGTTTGGAAGAGTTCGTCTCTAATAATTTCTCTTACGTATTGCAACAGATTTTTGGTTTCTTAATGCTAGTACTTAGTGTCAGCTGGTATGGGAAATATTTTTTATCATACTATCTGTCTCTTTATTGTTCTAATTTGCACGCTGAATTTCCAGATAGTACCTTGCAAGCCGACCGACAAATTAAGTGTGAATTGCAAAAAAAACTCGTTTTTGCAAATTTCATTGCTTCTATCGCCCATTTTTTATGTAAATATTTCGAGGATAATTCCGTATTATGTTTAGTCTGGCATGTTATATTGTGTCGTTATAATGAGATATTCGCGTGTGAAGTTATATATTTAAAGTTATATACATGCTTGTGGAGAGATTTTCTGAAAAATTTATATGTAGCTGTCAGCATATCATGCATCGAAATGCGAAAAATAGGAAAATATGTTTAAGACTCATTCGGAGTCATCCTAACTTTCGATCTGAAGTTGAAGAAATAATTCAATATAAACTTTAATTTGGAGATTTAAAAAGATTTCTTACGGTTTTGTTTGCAACGTGTTATTCATTTAGTGGATACAACCAACCCAGAGGCGGCCATTTAAATGACATTGTATTTCATAATTGCAAGGTCCAAGCATTATAATGAAATAAAAGTTTCATCGAAATCATAGCATTATATATGTTTTTTTAACTTTACTTTTGCAACCGAAAAATGGAAAATGCTGTAGTTTAAAAGATATCTCCAATTAAATTGCTTTTTATTTGTAAAGGTTCTAAAAATGATCTTTTCTAAATTATATTTCTAAATATTTATGGAACTATATTCAACCCAGGGAAACTGAATCTACGTTTGTAATCTAAGAATCCTTAATAATGATATCCTAGTATTTTAGTTTCAAATTTTCATCGTTAGTCCCAATTCATTGAATAAACATGTAACTAAAGGACTTATGCCCATGCAAAGTTTTCCTCACCATGTGTTGCTACCTGTTTTTATCAGCATGTGTCTCTGCAGCCCAGAGGAAATGAGTAAACATTCGTCTAGCTATAGACGTCACTTGAGATTTCCCACTGACATGAGATCCGTAGGGGTCGAAGGCTGCCATGCGATAAGATAAGGGTAGAATAGATTTATGTAAAAATAGATTTTTGAAATGAATAAAATGTTTAGTTTTAAAATGAGACTCAGCGAATACAGTCCATTTATTTAATCGCGAATGCGAACAGTCCATTTAATAGCCTGAGCCACGCGCACGGAGAATGAATGTTGGCTTTGACCCATTTACAGATAGGGTGTTAATCAGCGGTAGTGGCTAGCTAAGCATAACCGAGGTCTGAGCAGAGGAAGATTCATTGTCATCGCAACTATAGATATTTCAGATTTCCTGGCATATTCGCGCCAAATGACTGATGCTAACATTTTTCACTACCTCTAAAGTAGAATTAGTTTGCAAGCTAAAACAGTGCTTGCAGTTCTTTTTGCCTACAGAAACCTAAACTCTTTAGTTGCGTACAGAACTCTCTGGAAATATCATAGTTGTGGAGATTTAAGATGATTTACTTTTACAAATGTTCCCTTATCAGAGTAAAATATTTTTCTGGTTCTCTGAAAGATTAGCATTTTCTTGTTCGGAATGATATGAATAATAATAATATTAATAAACTAATTTTATCCCACTCGATAGAGAAACGTAGATTTGGATTCTTTTGTGCTAAAAATAGGTTGTCAGAAGCTCCCGGGGAATACGAAAGAAATTTAATTTTACACAACAATTAAGCGCGTTTAACTCAAACACTCAAAAAATGTAAATTAAAACGAAAAAAGAATCTATTCCATCTATTCCCATGCCAATATTTTTAACTATACTAAAAAAAGAGCGACGTTAAAATTAAGTATGTAATGAACTTAAATTAAGTGAATTTATTTTTCATTATTCCAAGGAAATTTTCATTATAAACCAGAAAATTTCTTTAATGTGAGGAAAAATGTATTTGATTTTAACAAAATGCACACCTATTTCTTAATTTTTGTCTTAATTTTAAAGAAATAATCTTTGGTATTGTTCAATTTTTACAATAGAGTTGAGGAGAAACCAATTTCCTTGATTAAAAATGTATTAAGGCAAAGACTTCATCAACTCGTGTCCATCAAATTTTACTTCCTTAAATTGAGTGCACATTTTTATTAAGTTCAAGTTAATTTTTTAATAAACGCAAGGGAAAATGTACTCAGCATTGGCTTAAGAAAAATTTTGTATATTGAATTTAAAATTTTAAAGTAAATGTATACTCAATTATAGTTTACCATTTTCTTAATATGTGAATGCATGAAAAACAAGTAAAAACGCACTTTAAAATAATTAAACCTTTATTTATTTATTTATTTGTAATTCATCATGTAATACAAAAGCCCTTTTGACCGATATATCCTGAACAGATTCATTATTATTAATTTAATTATTTATTTATAAATTTAATATTAATATATATATTATATATATACAATATTAACAAGAAGTATAACTTCAAACTTATCGGTTCCCCAGTCAAAAAAATGTAAAAGCATAAGCAAAAAAGAAAAAAATAATATTTTACTTCGTGTTATTTCATAATTTCATCAAATTAAGAAAGAAACTAGACTGCAGGCAATCTAACCAAATTGGGATTTCAGAAACAAGAAAGTATACTTAATGTAAGGACTAAAAACATTTGTTACAAATGTGCATAATACATAATTCCTTTTTTCTTAAATTAAGTTCAGAAGTCCCTAGAATTAAAGAACAAATTGCTAACATAAAAAACAATTTTTCCAATATTTATCAAATAATTAAAGAAATTTTACTCTGTTTGAATAAAATATTTACTAAAATTGTTGGAAGAGTATACTTGCGGTAAGTCTTTCTAAGTGCAAATCAAGTCTATAGGTATTTCCTTTACTTCAATTGAGTATTCATATTTACATTTTAAATATTTTTTTAGCCTTGGAGCTAAATCATGCCCATATTTCCACAATATTAAGTAAAATTTCTTTAATACTTTTTTTGAGTGTAGAGTTTAATTAGAGGGTAAATAATGCAAAATTTAAAAGACGACGGTTCGAGAAAAAAAAAACTTGAAAAAATTTGATCATACAGTTGTTTTTTTTTTTTTTTTTTTTTTTTTTTTTAAAATTTAAAAAAATTTTTGGCTTTTGTTTTTTTTAAACTATTTAAACTATCACCCAACCGATTTAGAAAGTCATGAAAAACATTTAGTCAAAAGATTCCATTCAAACGCTTTCTTCAGGGTATTAAAGTTTCTGTCGAGTCATTCTTTTGGAAGAATGTATACCCAACTTACTGACTTGAATTTATTAAATAAATTTTGTGGGTTGAATAAAGCAATCATGTTCTACCACCCGAAGGATACTTTTTTTTCAAAAATTTAAAACTTTTCAATTTTTGAAAAGTTTAAACTGTTTAATACTGTTTAATACATTCACAAGTAGTATTTTAGACTCTTCTTCTTTTTCTGAAATACTTTGGCAGTAAAAGCTATATATCCTAATATATTAACGCAATACCACTTTCTTTCTCATTTTAGCTCAAACTACACGTCTACAAAAATATCTTCCCAGTTTAGATATATGAAAAATTGACTCAACATTTTTATTTTGATATAATATTTTAACTACGATTCCTTAAAAAGTGTGATAGCTCGCATAATGGTAAGTTGTTGAATCTGTTTTGATATATTTAAATTTACTGCGTCAAATCTTGTGCTTCTTCACTAAGTCTTAGATTAAATAGTCGTTTCTGAATATCCAATTCTATGGTAGATAGAAATGTCGGTGGGTATCACACATTATTTGGTCGCGAACCTAATAATACGTGTAGATTCATTGATTGCGAAAGCTCATTATACCTCTTCTTTGGCTTATAAGCGAAGCATGGGTTGTGGCCCGGTGGCTTGTATACGTAACAATCGTATGGATGAACGACATTTTAATAAGACTGATGGTTTCATATTTTATAATCCAGTTTGCTTTTAATAGTCCTGCGATATCAGTGGATATATAAAACAGCTCAACAATATTTGCTTTTATGGAGATTATCCAAAGTTTGGATATTGTTTCTAATATCAAACTTTAATGCATAAATTTTCAATTTTCAGAAATTTTTTATAGTATCACATAAACAACAACATGCAATTTTGACATCATTTTGACAGTTACCACTAAGATTTTTTGTTAGAGATAACATCTGCATGTTAGACTCAAAACTTACCGATGTGTTATATGTTTTCAAAATATTAGATTCTTTATAATTTTCATCATCCTATTACCATTCAGAGACCTGAAACTTTTGCTAATGAAGTTCACAGACCTTCAATTTCACAGGATCTATGTTCATATGTTGGTGATCATTTATTATTTTTTTTCTATTTTCGGCAATTCCTCTCAGAATGATACATTGCATGATGATTAAGCCAATAGCAAACTGGCAAAACTTTTAAACATTAAATGCAGAGTACAGTATTATCAAATTCGCATTTGAATTCTACGTTAAATAATGAGTAGGGTCCAGCGAATTTTAAAACTGTTTCTGAATAAACTCAAAACTTGAGAGAAGCCCTTGCCTGGATTTAAATTTACTTTAGCTTCAAATTTTTGCCTTCCCCAGAATTGCTTATGATTGTTACAGTAATTTATTTTTCTCCGCGGTAGATAATTTCAAAAACATATATTTCCTAGATTTAGTCATACATGTAACATAGCAGTCTGAATTTGTACGGAGGACAAAACCAAGAGAAGAAAATCTCAAAATTTTGACTTACTAATAGACATTCGTAAGCTGGAGCATATGAATTACTTTAATGGCAACTGGAGTATAAATTTATATCTATTATGCGAAGTATATAGAAGAAAATTCCAGGCACTTTTGTCTTCTGTCCACATTTTCCAATTCGTCACACAAAGTTTCAATAGGATCTTCCGATGGAGTTTAAGTCTAGCTGCTATATTTTGATGCATTTGATCACATCGACGTCGTTATACTCGTATAACTCATGATTCATACGACACCGTCGTCACACCAGGTTTTAATAGTTTATATTTCAATACGGTCGCTATTTTTTGATGTAATTGGCCACATCGATGTCGGTATATAGCTCATGTAACTCATGATTCACATGACACTCTCTGTTAACAATGATGGGTCCATACATTTTACAGAAAACTTTTCTCTCGAAGACTCCCAGAACTAATTCATTCACTTATGAGACGTCTAGATCTGTGATCTACAGGGTGGCGCAATAGAACGTGCTTATTTAAAAAATAGATTAAAAAATAAATAAAAAAGGTATGCTTAATACAAATAAATCTAAGGCATTGTAGAGTAATAAATGGAGTTTATTTTTTAAAAATAACATCATCTAAATGGTGACCCTCTCTACGACTCCTCTAACCGCAAACGAAAATTATTGAAAACTTTCTTCAGTAATACTGGTGTAATGGCTGCCATTTCACCACGGATATTCTCCTTGAGCTGAACGATGTTTCTTGGATTATTACTGTAGACTTTGTGTTTGAGGTATCCCCACAAAAAAAAAGTCAAGAGGCGTCAAGTCTGGACTACGTGGTGGCCATGGGATATCACCTCTTTTCTGGTAGCTCTATCTTGTTGGAACCAAGTTTTGGAATTCACTATCCTTGAACTTTCAATTTCTGGAGCCAAAAATCCGTCCAACAACTCAACATAGCGTTCCGTATTAACCGTGACGTTTTGGCCCCGCGCATTTTCGAAGAAAAAAGGACCAATTATTCCTCTGCCAGAGATTGCTGCCCATACTGTCACTTTAGGACTATGCAATGGTTTCTGGTGTTTGATTTTGGGATTTTCACTGTTCCAGTAACGACAATTTTGACGGTTTACGAACCAATTCATAAGGAAATGAGCCTCGTCAGAGAAAAGGATATTGTCAAAATTGGAAAATCGATTAAGCATTCATTAGCAAATGCGAGCCTTGCTATGAAATCAGACTCTTTCAATTCTTGTGTTAATTGCAGCTTATATGGATGCAGTTTAAGATCCAATATTAAAATTCGTTGCAAACTTCGTCACGATAATTGTAAGATAGACGATCTCTTGCGAGTCGACATTTGTGGATTTCCTCGTACTGGCTCCATAACTCTCTCAACATTGTCTTCGGTCATAGATGTTCTTGGGCGACCACTTGCTTGTGGTTTAAATGTTGAACCGGTCTCTTCAAAACGCTTTACCCATATTTTTATTAAATTAGCACTCGGAGCTTCACTAATTCGCCGTAGTCCATATTCAGCACAATATAGTCGCCTAGTAGCAATATATGAACGAGAGTTGCCGTCGAAGTGATTCATAGCGACTAAAACTCCATGAGCCCGCCAACCCAACGATGTAGGCGCCCCCCCGCCTGCGCCTTTCCTACCCCGCAAAAAAGATGATGCAATATGCACGTTCTATTGCGCCACCTTGTATATGAAAAACTTGCAAATACAAATCGGGTTGGCAACGAAAAGTCATCTTAGCAATTTTAAAATTCACGAGGCATAATATTGATATTTGGTCTAAAACTATTACTAGTAAAATTTATGGAAAATTGGACAATTGTTAGATTAGGCGTATTTGAGTCTAACGCCACGGTTGTTGGTAATTAATGTAATTACTTTACGAAATCCATGTTCGGCAGTGTATTTGTATAAAAATTGAGGAATAATTCTCTAATTTTATCTCTCTATAGAACGGTCGAAATTGAGAAAAGACGTACGGTATGTATGAGAAATTCAGCATATTTGGTTTTCCGTAAAACACATCCAATGACAGGTGAGTCAATCATGAATTGGATTCAAATATCGATTTTATTTGATATGCCGTTGACGCCTACATTTTAGCATCGATTCTTAAATCCTATTTTAAGAATAAATAAAAAATGGTTACGAAACGGTTGTGATCAAGTCTAGGAATCGATTAAAAAAAATTAATTAAAGAATTCAGTTTTTAAAGCAATAGCCAGCGGTAATAAGTTGTTGTTCGAGACACCTAAAGCATTAAACATTGTATATATAAAATTAATGCGTATATAACATTTTTATTGTGTCTTTTAATGTCTTATATATATTGGGTATCTGTTGTAAGCATACTTAAATTTGTAGTATTATCTACAAAGAACTGGCACAAAAGTTCAATGACCTTATTTGATTCACTTTTTCAAACCTGTTGCCAAACCTGAATTTAGAAACCGGTAACACAATGGCATCAAATCGGGATACGAAAAACGGAACCGTTATTTTTCCATAATTCTTACTTTTGCTTTTAAACAGTATTTTTGATTTATCTACCAAAAAAATCAACTTGGTAATTTTTCCGTGGTTACCGTATTTGATAGAGACCATCGCCCTATAAATCCCTTGACGTAGTATATTGTGATATGCCTTAGAGATCTCTACATGAAGACACTTATGTCCGATCTCACCACATTTTCTCCCTTCCACATAATTTACAGAAAATTAAAAAAATTTAACTTTTCATTTTTCTCAAAATTAAATAGTTTTATAAAGTTCCGATTTGGATTCCCCATAATCGTTAAATTTTCCAGAACTGCCAAATCGATGCAGATATTTTCCAGATATTTACAAAGGAATGCTTAATATATAAAAGCCGAGAATTTTACCTTAAAGACTTTTTCCTAAATTGTACACACAGTTGTTTCAGATCAAACAGCAAAATATTTGTCCCGTTTCGTGCACTATGCACAGTTGCACAATATCCAAAAAATCAAATTTTTGTTTTGAAAAAAAAAAATTATTAATTATTTGTAGATAATTTTATCGTCATTTTTGATTCATAAAATGAAAATCTAAAACAACTTCCTCACGTTCGGTTCAATTTCTCTAACCGATTGCCGAAGTTATTAGCCCGATTCTTTGTTTCAGAAATTGCATATAGTACGGTGAAAAGGTTTCTTCTCTTATATGAGTGTTATTTTTGATCAATGAATGCCTTTGACATAACTTTAAAATTTGTGGTCCGCTGAACTAACAAATCATAATGATTTTTTGACTTCTTGCCCCACCGTTGCTTACCATGTGGTTGGTGCAATTGCAAGTATACTTCTGAAAAAATTATTCATTGAAACAAGAAATCGTAGCATTCCAGTTTGCTGTAGTTATATAGTTGTGCGGACATCACTTTGTTTATAATTGAACAATAAATGTGAAAACTGTTTCATAAAAATTGCATCAAAAATTTGTCATGCGATTTGCGAAGGATTTTATATTAAACTGATTTTTTTGTCAAACCCCCTCAATTCGGGTTTTTTAATCAAAAACGTAATTTCAACGTTATTCTGACACGATCCATCTCACGAATGACCATTGACGACATACTCGTAGAGATACTTTAGCTTTACGAAAATTATAAAAGGAAGCGTGACAAATGATTATAAAGAAAATAGATAGTTTGATTTTGTTTTACTTACTTCATAATCCTCTACTATCCATAACAAAGTGCCGATATGGCTTAAGCGAAATTCTTTTGAACGTAATAAATACCAAAATATTTCCTACATTTTACTCAGAAGATTCGACACAATTCTTGTATTTGACAGTAGTAAATCGTCAGTCCAACTTCGGTATTCTACTTCTACTTCTTTAATATTTTTTTCCCTACAGGTGTACAAAAAATATTTATCCGTAAAAGCAACATCATTTCTTCTATTGTTTTGTAATGTGATATGGACAATACGCTTGTGCTTTGTTAGCCAATATGTATCATCGAATCCCCAAAGCCTTGCCAGCAAAAACCTTACCGCGTTCTATGCGACCTTGGCTAACAGTAGCCATAACTTACGAATAGCTACTAAATCCGTCAATCCACATCGAGATAAATCGACTGCGTCTACTTCTAGTCTAGTGTCGGAGCATATAAAGAATCTTAACAGTTTAGAGTCATCTACATTGGCATTTCAAAACGTATCTCTTAACTTAGGGCGTTGGGACAATCAACGTCTGTATAAATTGTTTGATTTTGCCCTAATCGGTGATACTTTTGAAGAGTCCTCGTCCAACAGCCTGGTGTGCTTAGCGACACAAACGTCCGTAGAACGTTTGCACTCCGTGGCAGAGGTGGCGCGCCAATGGCAGGGCCCCATATCCGTGGCAGTTTTTGTTGCGGGCAGCGACGAATTCACTATTCTGCAATATTACGTTACCTATCTTAGACTGTGCTTCGATTTTGTACGAACCAATGTCACATTTCATTTGGCATATCCTCGAGAGCGGAAGCCTCAGCATGAGACTGCCGATACCTACAAACTGCTCCAGATGTTCGACTGCCGTTATCCGTTGAAGACTTTGCACAGTGTGCTACAGCTGAGGACCAGCGAGACTAAACGATGGCGCTTACGAAATCTCTACCCGCAGAATCATTTGCGCAATTTTGCACGCAAAGGCTGTCAAACGAAATATGTATTCCTCACCGATGTCGATATCGTACCGAGCACCAACATAGTGCCTTTGCTGAATACTTTTCTCGCGACGGCACCGGCCAGATGTTCGTCCGGATTGTGTGCTTACGTCATCCCTACGTTAGAGATCGATGAGCGCGTGCGGTTCCCATCCAGCAAGAGCGAATTACTGCGTTTGATAAAAAGGGGGTTGGCAAGGCCATTTCATGAAAAAGTCTTCATATACAATCAGTACGCTACAAATTTTTCAAGGTCAGTCTCAGGCTAATGATGATGAATCATATAGAGGCAATGTTGATTTGATGATGATTTGCCTTCTGTATTTTTCTCTTTGTTTCTTTCGGTTCCTTCTACATGTCATTCCCCTTTCATTTACAGCTGGCTTGCCAACACTCAGACAGTGGATGGCCGAATCACCATTAGTCACCAGGTGACAAACTATGAATTTTTTTACGAACCTTTTTATGTAGCTCTGGACAATGTACCGCCGCATGATGAGCGCTTTGTGGGCTATGGATTTACGAGGAATTCACAGGTTTGTGTGGCAGCAATGCTGCTATATATTGGTGTACAAAAGTGAACATACAAGTATTATTTTAAATGTTTCCGTAAATTACACTTTGGCAGAATCCTGTAATGAGTTGGATTGTTTTTCCTTGAATAATTCAGTCAGTACGAGTAGTTGCATTATACGAGTATATTATTTGCGTATGAGACATACGAGTAAATCACTCCACAACCCAATATATGCTCTTCGAAAGCTTTTTTCATTAATATTACTAAAATGCGACAAATGAGTCATTGCATATAGTAATACACATTTTCCAACTATAACTGAAAGCTTTGGAAATAATATTGAGCAAAACACAAATGAAATTGAAAAAATTAACTTAATAGTGAATAATATTGGCATTTCATTCCATTGCAATAAATTTTCCGTTTGAAATATCGGGCTTTCCGAACAGTATTGGGAACACATCATCTAAAATTTGGAACAAATCAATACGGAGATTGAAAATAAAAATGTAAAAAATGTAAATGAAAAATGTATTTTAAAGCTGAGAAAATCTTAATTGATATTGAAAACATTATGTTTTTTTTAAATAAATTATTATTTAATTGTAAATCTTAATTCAGAAACTTATGTTCCTTAACGAAATGTTCGTTTCGAGCCACGTTCCATTCAAAATACTGTGAGAATAAAAAAATTTCATTTTGGGCTAGGTTTGTACCATAAAAAAAATGTTTTTCAAATCTGTGATTTTTATAAAAATCTTCAGTTTTTGATAAAAGTACAATAGGGCAATACTTGGCCACACTGTTCGATGACCAGGGCATAACAGTATAGCTATAACATATACAGGTTGTCCGTCGGGAATGTATACTACTTTGTTTGTTTATAATTTTTGATTAAATGAAAGAGAATGGATCTTATATTGATAACAATATCAGATAAATGTCCGCCTCTGTTAGCTTCACAAATGCCAGCCCTTTTGAGCACATTTTTCATTACATTCTCACACACTTCACGCGGTGTTTCATTAATTTCATCACGAATAGTTTGTTTGAGTTGCTCAAACGTTTCTGGTTTGTTTGCATAAACCTTGCTTTTCAGATATCCCCACAAAAGGAAGTCCAGAGCAGCCAAATCAGGCGACCGTGGAGGCCAATCAACATCACCATTTCTTGAAATAACTTGTTGTGGAAAGAAGTCTCGCAGTAATTCCATTGTAATCCTGGCTGTATGTGATATGGCACCATCTTGTTGATACTACATGTTAATCAAGCCCAAAGCGTGCAGTTGTGGCGTTAAAAAGTTGTCATTCACATCGCGATATCGCTCCCCATTGACAGTTACCGTTATGCCGTTCTCAGTTTCAAAGAAGTAAGGTGCAATGATTTCTCCTGACCAAATTGCGCACCAGACTCTCACTTTTAATGGATGCAAAGGTGACTGATGAATAATTTGAGGGCTTTCAATTGCCCATAACCGACTATTCTGTTTATTCACATATCCATTCAAATGAAAATGTGTCCCGTCACTCATTATGATTTTTTGATGAAAATCGGGGTTGTCATGGGCGATCTGTAACATCCTATTTGCATATGTACGGCGGCGTAAATGGTCTTGTGGAAGAAGCTCTTGTGTCAACTGAATCTTAAATGGAAACAAATACAAGTCCTTGTGAAAAATTGTGGCCAAAGTTGTTCTTTGAAGACAAAGCTCCTGAGCATGGCGTCGAATAGAGGTTGATGGATTGTTTTGAACGCTTTCTTGAGCACCAGTAATGTTTTCAGCCGATCTGGCAGTATGTTGTGGTCCATGCTTGGCGCCATTAACGAAATCATTCACTACACGATAAATAGTGCGCCTTGTTGGCACGTTGCTTCTCCCAAAAAATGTATGTAAATTTCTCATCGTCACAGTAATTGATGATTGATTTTGATGAAATGTTTAAACGATTGAAACACGTTGCTTTATCGAATATTATTCCATAATAAATTTGCCACGTCACGACTGTCAAATATAACCTGTCAAGACTGATGTTTATCAAAACAAAGTAGTATACCTTCCCGACGGATACCCTGTACCTTGTGACATATATGGTATTTTCGTTTATGTTCACTTTTGTACCTTGGCATATATAAAATATAATATATATAAACTTGTATGGGTTTTTTTTTTGAAACAGGTTTATGAAATGTACATTGCTGGTTACTCCTTTTATGTATTAACACCCGTCTTCACTTGCCATTGGGGTCTACAGAAAAAGAACGCCCGGCCGTCGTGGCGTGAACAACAAAACACATTCAACAGTAAACGTTTTGAAGTTTTTAAAAAGGAAATTTTTGCCAGATATAAAAACCCCGGAAAGCAACAATTATTCAAATTAAAAACTAAGAATTAATTGTGTATTGCTTGCCACCAGGACTGTTTGCTATGTCCAAAGTAGAAAACAAACAATAATGGAATTTCATCTGGAGACCTGTCTGTCAGTGATTCAATTCAAAGAAGTCTGACATCTTAAGCGCGTGTTGACGGTGACAATGGAATTTATATCCATAATAAAGCTCAGGAAGAAAGAGTCCAACTGGTGTAATTGTCTAGTGACAAAACAAACGTGTAAATAATGGCTTTTATTTGAACTCTTATCAATTTGCATTTTTTATTTTACTTTGAGTCTGACTGCATGACTAAACCATAGTGAATGCACATAAGGATAATTCATATCAGTTTCATGGGAAAGCAAAAAATTTTTATCCATTTAATTTTATATACAATGTCAGAGACATATCGAGAATTGGATCGTTAGTGAGAAATACAACAACATTCCATAAATGAGAAACTCTTGAGGAAAATTGAGAGTTGGTTTGTGTAAATGTAACAACCGCTACGCTACACATAAAAAATATTTTCACTTGAAACATCATCCTTGTATTTGGCAGTATAAATTTTTAACTTTATTAAAATTCAGTGAAATACTACCGAATTTCGCTATAAAATTGGAAACAAAAGCAAGGTGTTTGCTTTCACATTATAGTGATGGAAAAATATTCTTATTGTACTATGTTACAAACCTCCTACACTATCCGCAACTCTCATGATATCAAATTGATTTCCGTCTTCTGCTTCTACGATCTTCTCAACAAAAAAAATTGTTACTTTCGGAGCTCATAAAGGGATGCAACAAGAAAGTAATACATTTGCACCCAAATCATTTTATTTTTTAGACTAATCCGGCGCTTATTTGGAAAAAAGAAAAAACATTTTAATTGGCACACCTGGTTTTTGTGCCACTCATTATGTAAATTTCAAGCATTGATGTAAATTGTGAAATAATATTATAACTATTGCTAATAAATGTACATTACTTTGTAAAAAATTTGATGTGAAACATTTCTTTTAATAACCTCATAACAAAGTTTAAATAACAATGTAATGATCAACACAAATATACTTTCTATTGAAGGTGTTTCTATATTCAATAAAATTTGGACGCATTTATATCGGGACTTCGTGCTACCAACGAAATAAAGTAGTCTTGTATTTTGCAATTCTAACTTATTTGACCATTGGTTTTTCATATAATGTCTAATTAACTCATTGATCAATAAATCCTGGGGCTAACACTCAAGCGTCGCCTATAAAAAAATCAATGTCCTTTTTAGAAATTCACTCTGAAGGCAATGATAATCCGAAAGACTTCGTTGCCACCATAAAACCATAAAAGATTCCTGAAAATTATTGTCGATAATTGAAAAATGAAGTTGCAGGAGTTAGCTGACATCTTAAAATAACAAAAAATAGTATATTCATTATTTTGTTTCCCAAATGGGTTCCGCATTCGCTAAAAGTGGAACAAAAACCCCAACATCACAGCACTGCTGGATAGAATGACCAATCCACTGAGAGGAAAGGATCTGGTTGAGAGGACAGCTATTAAAGTTGTGATCTCCGTATGTTACGAGGTCGTTCGCTAAAAGTGGAACAAAAACCTCAGCATGTTAATAACGGAACGGAAACGGAAGGCTGTTAAGGACAATTTAAATGCAATAAAGAGAATACAAATCGTAGGTCCCTCACAGCACTGCTGGATTGAATCAGCAATCCACTGAGAGGAAAGGATCTGCTTGAAAGGTTGTGCAAAGCAGCAAAAGACGCAATAGTCACCTATTAAAGTTATGACCTCCATATGTTACGATGCGCTTTGTAGTTTATTCGATTACCTTGAAAAAGGGATGGGAACAGTGAATTACGAATATTATTGGCTACTTTCAGGTCATTTGAAGTACGAAACCAAGGAAAAACACCTTCATATGGTGAAGAAAAAGTGTGCTTTCACCAAGCCAATGTATCGTGTCAAAATTGAGTAAATTTAAGTTCGATTTACGATTTACGTCTACCGTATTCCTCGGATACAGCATCCAGCGATAATTCTCTGTTTGAAAATGAAGCCCTTGTGGAAGGCTTATAAACAGGATATCGGAATACTAGAGGGGTGTTGGTTGAACTGGCCGTATAGCTCTTGAAATAGACTACGTGGACGAATAAGATGATTTTTGCAAAAAATGTTTTTTTTCTGTTTCCTCGATCTATTTGTTATTTGTTGAAATGACGAGACAAACAACATTAAATTATTCATATGTTTTCTCTGCTATTTGCCTACAAAGTGTTTTCTTAAGAAGTGTGTTATAGAGTTTCATTCTTAAAATACGTCCCTATAATATAACGAGAATGTGTTTTTGAGCCCTTCAATAAATCAATCTAATAAATAGTCTTACCCCGAAAATAATCATTTGTGTTTGTATTTGTCGGTATGATTTTAAATAATGAAATCAAATATATTAAAATATTGTTTAAAATCTTAAGACTCCGTATTCTCTAAAGGTTGACTGACTGATATTGACGCATTTTTGACACCAACAAAAAGTGAAAATCTTGCGTTTTTTATTAAAAAGAATAAACATAAATATTTTGTTATGATTCTATTTTGGGAGTTAGTAAAATATAATTTTTTAAACAAGAAAATGTTACATTTCCTGACATCAGGCAACATTCTTCAAATGTTACACCCTAGAAGAACTATATTTGTTTTCAAGAAAAGAAACCACTAATATAAGTGTTTAAACTTTAGCCTGCCTCAAAATGAGTTTAAAGTATAAGATCCTTTTTACATTTTCATTTACGTTATGTCTCTTCCCGACATCTTCATAAATATCACCAACAGAGAAACCCAAAACATTTTTGGAAGGATCTTACTATATACAATTTTTACTTTGTAACGTGTTGGTGTCAGTGAATTGGTGAATTTGTAGAATATCCACATTCAAATATGAAAAAGTCGGCAATTGTACGAATTGCACATATCTTAAAATGCCAGGTCATTGTGAAATTTCTCAAAGCAGTGTCAGCACAGCCAGCAAGTTTTATCATATTGGAACGTGTTATTTGCGTTTAGAGAACAAAGCATTTTTTCTGACAATTTAAATAATTCTTAAATCAATGTCCACATTAATTCGAATTTTGAAATACATTCTTGCTCAGTTAATATTCGATTTTTGTAAAGGACAGGCAGGCACGTTTGAGGAGTCTGAAATAAATATTTCTATTTGTTATAGAGAAAATAACAAATTTAGTGTACTCCCTTCCTATGGAAGGGATGTAACAACAGGTTTTTAGTGTCATCAAAACATCATCAGTACGATTGTATTCTACAGCAAATAATTAAATCGTATGCGAGTATTATAGCATATTCCTAATGTGGAAATTAACCATATGATATGAGTTCATCTCAACAGATTAATTTGACAAGTTTATCCCAATTTAACATTATATAAGTATTCACATGTCTAATATAAAAATGTGACAAAATTCCCCCCAAAAACATATTTTTCAGATCCATTTGAAAAAAAAAATCCTTCCGTCTAATAACAACCGTTCTAATAACTGATATCACTAGCAGCCAACTACATTCACATTAGCATACTTATTTCATGTCATCAGTGACACAGTGGCACCACTTTCGATGTCCGAAAAGAAAATGACGACCCACTGCGCAATCATTATATAAATGAAATCGGTAATTTTAAATATATCTCATGCTGACACACAAAATTGCAATAGAAACATTAATTTATACCTAAGTTTTAGTAACGTATTTCTGGCACTCTTGCGTAAATATAAACTGGACTTTAAATTAATATAATAACAACAGCAGATATAAACATAAACTCGTTTTGACAGACCACCCGAGATTTCACCTATCCGACTTGAGAATATTTCGTTCTGCATAACTTTTTCAAATTAAAATGTAAAATTGCATTCCCTTCTAGATCATGCGCCTGTCTCTCGTCGGTAAAGTCTTCACATGTGCAGTGTGAAATGATCGAAATTGGTAAAAATGTTTATACATATTTATACTATATGCCGTATATGACTTAAACCATTTTCACAATTAAGGACACTTAAATAGCCAGGTGAGTACCCAAATAAGTGCACAGCGCACATGCTTGTATTGGACGTACTGAAATTGGGCAAAAGTCGTTCTGTTTCTATGTTCATTTTATTGGCATTGATATCATTTCAATAATTTTAATATAGTTATGAATAATTGACTATAAAAATATAAATCTAAGTGCCATTATATGATTGTCAAATGTATAAACATATATAGGTATATGTACATACAAAAATAACAACAAAACTCGTCTAATCATCGTCGCCATCTCTCGTTTAGCCCATATGCGTGGCATACTCTATCGCCGCGTAATATGTGCACTTGGTATTTTTGACTATATGGATTTGAATTATTTTTATATTTTCATTTTTTTCAAAAAGCCTACAAACATGAGTGTGTAAAATTAAAAATAGAATTTGTTATTTATTATAAATAAATTGGTTAAAAAATGTATAATGCTGCGAAATAGTAGCGCAAAACAATGATAAAAGCGAAGAAATTTTTCAAAACTAAAGAATGTAAAACACAACAATATGTTGTAAAAGTGAGAGAGAGCATGTCCGAAGAGATCATCCGCTGAGCCTTCCGCATTAGTGATTTACTGACAAACGGCGGACTGCTCTCCTAATTACAGCATGGAAAATTTTCACAATTTCGTAGCGCTCCTGAAAGTTGCAGAAAAATGTTATGCTTTTGAGTAGGAGCAACGGGCAAATGACGTGTCGGGGAGGAGCAGGATGTGGGCATCACACAATCGTCGTGCTATACCGAACAAAATGAGTGCCTGGTCTGCACATGTATAATGTGGTAGAATCTCTCGGAACGAGTTTGTAAAATATTAGAAAATCTCATGAGTAACCGCGTGAGGGATCCAATCTCCGTATGTACTCCGTGTGCACTTTCCACATGCCAACAAGAATGAAGGAATTTCATGGTATTTGGGGGAATCTGAAGGGAGGCACTCTGCCACTCGCCTACTCTGGCGATCTTTTTCTAATGTATCTACTATTTGTTGTGCCGTGTGCACTATGAAATAAAGACTACCTGTGCTCAGCATCAGTGAAGTTCATTTTAAATCGGTATTTTTCACGTAGTGGTACATCTCAGTGCGGTAAAGTGAATTTTCCAATATTTTTTTCGCTTACAATATACATGCTACTGCTTTTTGTTATTTAATTGAATAAGAGAAAACGCCCGAACATTTTGTGTGAATTTTACAAAACTAATATTGAAAATCGATTAATTTCCCCGATAGATCTAAACAAAAAACAAAATGCCTTTCGTTCCCGTTGAAACACCAAAGTGCCCCAAGTGCGGTAAATCCGTGTACGCTGCTGAAGAACGTGTCGCTGGAGGATACAAATTCCACAAGACCTGCTTCAAGTGCGGTAGGTGTACACGGCGATGCTATCAGGGTTTCCCAAAAATTTCGTAGAAATCTTGTGAAATTCCTGAAAACCACTTGTGCAGCCAAGGAGTTCCGAAACTAATAAGTGTGTTTTTACATCTCCTTTAGGCATGTGCAACAAAGCTCTCGACTCCACCAACTGCACAGAACACGAAAAGGAATTGTACTGCAAGAACTGCCATGCCCGCAAATACGGTCCTAAGGGTTACGGTTTCGGTGGCGGAGCTGGTTGCCTTTCCATGGACACTGGTGCCCATTTGAACAGAGAGTAAGTAAAACAAACACATAGAATGTGCTTACTACTTTTGTCCGTTTTTTTTCGTTGTTGTTGTTAATTTGAACAAATTATCCTACGCCACGCCCTATTTTTTGAAGTTAAAGAAAAAAAAAAACACAACCATTAGACATTCCTATCAAAAGATTTCGTCCCTTTCACAAGGACAATTACAATCCATAATCGTATACATGCATACACATATGAAGATATATGCATACATTCTCTTATATACTCGTGCATTGAACATTTCTGAAATCCGACATTAGTCTTGTATGCATAAGCACGCTTTGTATAAGTGTATATGTATGTAGTTAGTGAACATTGTATATATTAAGTGAAATAAATATATATATATACATATATATGAGTGCATAAAGGAGTTCAAACGATATCATTTAAATCTACAATGTGTCAACAATGCAGATTTACTTAATAATATCATTAATGGCATAATGTGAACGTAGCTTAAAGAGCGCAATTACACGTTACAAAGCGGACATTCCAAAGAAGCACTGTTTAAAAATTGCAGTTTGAATTGAACATTTATTTCAAAACGAATTTGTCGAAGTTGACTTCATTTAAATCATATCGTGTGAATTCTGTTAATGCAATTATAAACTATTACAACACCCAATGGAAAAAAACGAACCTATGGGTAATTTTAAAATCTTCCTTCAAAAGAGAGACATTATTTAATGAAATATGAGTTAATCAATTCAAATAAAACCTATACATGTGAATATGCATGTTACAACTACATGTTTGTATATACTTATTGACTATATATACATATCCCCCGCACACACACGCACACACACACAAATTTCTCTAGACATTAAATGAAAATGCAACTAAACATATACACATAATCTCGTATCGTATCGAATATTATCGGATCTTTTATGTATAGATGATTTAGTTGATGTATAGCAAAAAAACTGTTCAATTAACACACGAAAAAGCATACCCGCACATACACAAACACACACACACACACACACACACACATCTTACATACTCGATTCGACTATGCAGTCGCAAGTTGTTATGTATATATATATGCATATATAATTGTGTCACCGTTTATTTTTAATTACATTTTTTCCGATCCTTTTTTTAATTCTCTTTTAAATTTACAAACAAAAATACAACAAATTAACTTATTAAAAGAGGTATAAAAACAAAACACACACTTTTTCATTTTATTAAAAAGCAAAAAAGAAAACAAAAATATATATATTTTTTATATCTAAGAGTGATGATAATAATGATGATGATGACAACGATAATGATGATGATAACGAATGCATAGATTGTAAATTTCAAATTTTCGTATCATTCTGTACTGCTATCTATACACTGTAGTTACTGTTATTTTGCTATTGTTATATATTATTACCATTATTATTCATATTTCTACTACTATTACTATTAGTAATGTACTACTACCACTGCCGCTACCTACCTATTACTACAACTCTGAATACAAACACATACTAAGTTGTTATATATATGTTTCGTTTCGTATTATCACAGCAACTAAATTCCTTACTGGCGAATTCTAGACGCACCCCGATGGAATTCAGGATTCGATCTGTTTCAGTTTCAATGTTATCAGTTTCAGTTAGTCGAATTTGTTGTTAACTACTACATACTACTACTACTCCATCTCCACTCTACTACTACTACTCTGCTCGAATCTACCACCACCTTCAAAATATCCATCGTTCCCTATGTACAAATACAAATTATCTGAGCTCCTATATGATCAAAAAAGAAAAAACTGAAAACATGAGAGTGAAGTGGTATTCGTGAAAAATTTCTACAAAATGCATAAATGAGTTGTTTTTTGTCTAAACATCAATCAATCAATTACCTATTTGTTCAAATCAACAAAAAAGAAGAATCATGTTAATGAAATAATTGTTTGTGCATTAGATCATATCCATTTGAAAAAAATGATGTATTTTTTTATAATTTTGTGTAATAATTTATTTAATGTTGCGTCTTTTTTATATCTATAAACAATGAACTTTTTACATACTACATATATGATATATATACATATATATATATATTTTTGTTATGAAATGAAATGAAATTGACAAATAAAAAATAGAGATTCTATTCAACAAAAAACACACACACAAAACAAAAACCAAAAACAATTTTTTTTTTTGTAATTAAAAACAAAACCAATACCAAATTATTTGTTCCGAAAATGTAAAACAAAGATAAACGGTGAGAAAAACAACTATAACCAAACTAAAACTATAAATGAATCGCATGGCTTAGCCAAAGCATTTAAACATTAACCTATATGTTAACTTAGCATTTAACATTTTAACACACAAATTGAAACTAAACTCAAAGATAATAAATATCACACACAGTGTTGCCGTATCATCTGTCCCCTTAATGTTATTATACTGATACAATAACAACGATTTTATGTTTATATTACTACAAATTCTGGCATCATTTATCATTTCACAATCTAAATTCATTACTAATCGATAACTCACATTGTACATGTTGCTCTTTAAGTCTAGACTCTCACTGAAGCTTAGCCGAAATACAAAATTGGGATTTCGACAATTAAACACAAGGAACATGTTCATTAATGCTGTTTACACAGTGCAGCTTTAAGCATAGTTTAAGTTCTTTCATTGGAAAACGTTTATTCCAATTTTACTTTACTGAGGCTATTACTCCAAAGATAGTTTGCATCCGGACTGTACCCCGTAAATTGATTTTAGACGAGTTCCTCTGATATGATTCGGGCATGTTCACGATAAAAAGAGTTTTTCATATAGGCAAACTGTATTTTTCAGTTGGAAAATTGTTTATTCACACTATGTATCAGATCATGTAGTGAAAAAACTGATTTTAGCGTAGGGATCAAATTAATCTTAGCAAAGGGATCAAATTAAACAAGATGAATGATTTCCAGGTCAATATATTTCCACTTCGACTAAGAATAGCATTAAAAGTTAACTCTATTGTTCCCCTGAGTCGTTTCGCGAGAATATCTTACGCGTGAATGGATGTTATCGATAACGCTTATGGGTGTCTGCAATAAGCGTAAACTAATATCAAATCCAATTAAGTTACTTCATGTCAAAATGCTCTAAAGGTCATTAAAAGAAACTTTTAAATCGTCATTAAAGCGAAATGAGTATTCAGTATTCTAATATTCAATACTATGAAATATTAAATTACGAGTACACTTAAACCACTTAATTCTATGAATGGATTTCAAAATTCGCTGGCATTTTTGTCTTTTACGCCCAATATCATACAAAATGTGATATGTTATTTCTGTGCTCAAAAGAAAAAACGACTTAAGGGAGTCGATGTCTATTCATTTTTATTGTCATCCTAATGCTCTTAACTCCCCTTAATGGCTAATTTTAAACTCCATGTAGTTCAAGAGCTATACCAATTTTTCACAAAAGCGATTCTTGAAAATATCTCCCAAGATCTGGTTTTTAAGCGAGAATATGTTTTTATATTCACCACCATTATGGAATACCGTTATCCTCATTTGGTTGCTTCGTTTGTAATAACTACAAATACCCAAATGAGAGGCCATAAAATTTATATACATATTTATGATCGACTTAAAAATCTGCGTCAATCTTAGCATATATACCTACTAAGCTAGGAAACTGCAATTTTGGACGAAACTGCAAAAATGGACGAAATATGAAAATGACATACTCATGAAAGAACTAAAGCCACGCCCTAAAAAAATAGTTACTGTTTCAATAATTTTACCATTTACTCGTTAATAAAAATCAATATATGGAGGTATTGAATAAATACTGGGAAAACCCATCTCAACTGATATAAAATTATAAAAAGCCGCCCTAATTTGTTGTTCTACTGAAAAATGACGAAAAAAATAAACATTTTGAAAAGAAGAACGACATATAAGCGTCCCTTTCTGATGCGCCCACTTACCAGGCGAGCGTGGGCGAAATTGGTGCATTAGAGAAAAACCGGTCTAAACCAAATCCAGATTTTGAGCGATAGGCGTTTTTAGTGAGGAATACGAATTTTCACTGGAATAACGGACAAATTCCATATATTTTGCATGAAAAGAGATAAGTTCTTGATACCCCCATTTATCCAGTGATAAGTCAATACGTCGTCCATGATGCTATGAATAGCAAGTGTCCAGTTGGCATAAATTGTTCCAAAAACAATTAAATCGGACAAGGAATAAATCTGACTATTAAAAAATTAAAATTCTTCCGAATTTTTTTAATTTTTTCTAATTTTTCTAATATTTTATCATTTATTCGTTAATTAAAAGTTATATAAGGTGGCGGTTTGATAGTATTTCATGTATATATTTGTAAGGTCCTGTTCTAGTTGTAAGACTGTACAAGAAATATGACCTTCTACTGGAAAAGTGAGATACCTGAGACCCTCATTCATGACGATCAGTCGGCTCCTACCAACCCACACGGATATCCTAGATTTATAAGATAATGCAATGGCTTTATTTGCATCATATGTTTTATTGACAAATGCGCCCAATCAACTACATATAATTAAATATTGAACAATTTTGGTGGCCGTCGGAATAATGCCTTCCATATTAAGTGCGTTAAAACCGTTCGACATTTTAAAAGTGAAATGTTGTAACCATTGTTATGTCTTCCTTAAAGGGGATGACGCTGTATCAGATTGGTTTGATTGATTTAGTTTCATTTGAGAAAATTAATATAAAAATGTAATAAAGTTATCGACAAATAGGATGAAGTTTATCAGAACAATATGTTAGTTTGTTATCCCCTTTAGGCAGTAAGTTTCCGCAGTTCGAGGTTTTATAAAATAATTCATTGTAGGAATTTTGTTTCAACTCTAGTTGTTGAAAATATGTAACATTCGAATTATACTGGCATTCAAATTCAGTTTTCTTAAGAGAAATGAAGATTGTTTAATTGTTATTTTTACTGACATTTCGCCGGATATTTTTCTAGCCTCTTCATGGGCGAATTTTATGAAATCTGGCAACATTAAAAGATAAAGGTGTAAATATAAGCTAAAAAAAAGAGGTTATAATATATTTTGACGCCTTTAAAGCCGTTAGTTGCACCTCCACTTTTTTTTTATTTTGTGAGTGATATGTTGAAGCTAAAAATATTTAGTATACTTTGCAAATCTATTTATCTAATAATTTTTTATGAACAATTGTCATATTATTTATTTGAAAGAACTTATGTGGCTGGAAAATATATACCACAATTTCATATTATCGTTATATTATGAAGAATAATTTTTTTTTACATATATTCTGCTAATATTTTATATAAATTCGCTATGAAAAACATTTGTCATTTTAACAGTGTTTATTAAGCTTATTAAGCGGTTGTTAATCCGCATAATTACTTTTTTTTTTGATTTGTCAAAATGTGTGCATATAGAGAGAGTTCAACAATATAAGCCACTGACGGACGCTTCCGTGCGCCCAAAAAGCTAACAAGTCCGACTTTGATCATAAAATAAGTATTTCCAAACGATCATATTTGTATTCCTAATCGTTTACAGTAATCTGAAGAGCATGTCAGCAGTTTCGATACGATTTGTCACAAAGACATGTAAAAATGTGTAATCTGATTTTTTCTTTCCGGATCGTTGAAATTGATTTTTCCGTCTTTAAGTCTAATACTAATTTATTCCACGTGACGATATTTTTTCAATATTTCTGACCCGAACCCATTTTCACAAAGATTTTTTGCATCACAACTATTTTTTGGCACAATATTGAACGTTTTGTAAACAAAAATTTATTCTAAATAAACCCTATCAATAGGGTTTACAACAATTACACAATTAGTTAATTTTTTGACGTGAATGATCTTACAGTGATCCATTACAGCAAAATATGTACCTCGCACATTATTTTTCTTAAGAGGTGTTTTTAAGGGGTATCAATGGATTTATCTCCAAGAAGTCATCGACACCAAATTCCTTTGACATCTTCCTCTGTCGACAACCGTTTATACTTAGGATTTTCTCAACCATTAGACGACACCATCGAAATATACTACGTGTTTCTGAATGTGAATGATGGATATAAAATATACTACTAAAATAAAAAATGTGCAGCTTATCTTAACATTTCAAAACTAAATTCCCATATTTATATCAGTCTTTTTCATGATCTTCTTTTTTTTTCAGCGATATGGATGGTGTCCGCAATGGCGCTCGTTTGGAACCCAAGAAAATTGCTAAAGCTCCAGAAGGTGAAGGTTGCCCACGCTGCGGCGGTTATGTGTATGCTGCCGAACAAATGTTGGCCAGAGGCAGAGTAAGTTTTTGTTTAAACTTGTTAAAACGAAATGAACAGATTTACCTTTAAAAGCAACGTAAACATTTAGGGATACCACAGAAGATGTTTCAAATGTTTACTCTGCAATCGGACTTTGGATTCAACCATGCATTGTGATGGTCCTGATAGGGAAATCTATTGCAGAGGTACTTAACGTACAAACAATTTCACACAATTTGTTTCATGTTTTATAGTAATGTGTGACTACCATATTGTCAATGTGACTGGCCCCAACATTTTGGTTTAGGCTGCAATCGGTTACTAGATTTTGCAATTAATATTTTACGAAAGCAGGTCAATTTTGTGTGAAAATCGGAAATTTTGTCAAAATGGTGAATGGTTTGTGAAATCTAGATATCCGAGTGCAGCATTATTCGTTATTTATGTGAAACGTGTGTGATGTCATATACTTGATTGTAAAAGGAATCGCTTTTGCGTAAAATATAAAAAAAAATTTACGCTCTAGTTTTTGTCTACGAGAGATTGGAAATAAATTTTTGGATCGGTTATTTGATTGATAATTAATAAGTTAACAATGTAAAAGGTTTGTCAAAGTTAAGCACGAATAAGGCTTGGTTATCTTCAGGAGTTATTGAGGTATTGCGGACTTTCTAGACAGTAAAAACAAATGTTATTGGCAGCGCAATGTAATTACGAACACCTTCGCCCGATGCAATGAGATTATCTAAGATTCGTACTTTCCCTTGATAATTTTTATAAACAAGTATGTAATTTTTTGCAAATACATTAACTATTGTTAAACTTCGCAAGAATTTAACGATGTGAACAGATGATCGAGCTACCAGAAATTTGATCGAAATCGGTTCTCAAATGACAATGCAACTGCTAGTAAATTTGGAATATGCCAGATTCATTTGGTAATATCTTAATCTTTACTAAGAGAAAGATTTATTTGACAATACTAATGTAAAGCACTGATACTCATATGAAAACAAACTTCGATAATGAAAGTAACAAAATGCGAAACATTATATAGGTATAAATATAGGTTGCGGGGCGAAGGTCTGCTAAAACTAGGAAATCTTAATATGACTTCAACTTCTATAGTTTAGAGTTGTCAATTTCCCCTTCAACACGCTTTATTTTAGAAATGAAACGTCATTTTTGTCCTTCACATCATGAGTTATCTATTAAATTTATGCATAAATACAACTCTGCTTGGTTATCTGACACATTTAAACTCGCAAGAACTGTTCAGAAATAATAAATCAATATCAAAATGTTTTAAGTTTTCTGAGAGTTTTGTGATAGAGAGTATTTTGCTTTTTTGCCCTGCAATACATCATGATAACAACACACGTTTGTTGAGCTTTCTCAAATTGTGTCATTCCCCTTCACATAAAACCTGTCGTGGAGTTATCAAATTCCTACTTTTGCTCCTAACATTAAATTGCCCCTTTCTTACTTGCATTTGTTTTCAAAATAAAAAGGAAGAAATGGGCTTGACATTGCTTCTTAATTTTACAATTTTTTGGAGTTGGATTTGTGCTAAAAATCCGACGTCGCGCAAATCTGTTGAACTCCAATTCCACAGACCTGGTTGCGATGTGAAATATTTTATCTAAATAATTATTTTCCAAGTTGATTCCCAAAATATTTGTTTTAGTAATAAAAATTTGCGAATTTTAAACATTTTATGTGCCTTATTCTACATTTTGAATGTAGCTCATTTTATTCGCCACAACATTTCCTAACGATTTTTTATGCTGATGATCTCTATTCTCTGCTAATTCAATAGGCTTGGCATAAAGAGTGCTTCAAATGCGGTAATTGTGCTAAGGGCTTAGATTCAATTTTGTGCTGTGAGGGCCCAGACAAGAACATTTATTGCAAAGGTAATTTGGTGAATGCTTTACGTAGATTTCAAAAAACTCTATATAAAGCATATGAAGACATACTTTACTCTACACATATATAAAGCACATGAAACATAAACTTTTTTTTATTATCTATGTTGGAAAAAATTATTTTGATTTAGACTTAAGCTCTCAAACTTTAAATTTTTCAAAAAAAAGAAAAAATACAAAATTCTTTCAAAGAACTTGCTACATAAGCTGGACTTTTGCTGAAGCCGTTGTTGTTACTCGACAACAATTGTGAAACATTTATAAATTTTTATGTAATGTGTATGTCTTTGTATGTTTTTTTTTTTCAAACCGAAAATTTCGAAACTAACATATGTTGTAAAATGTTTTGTGTGTTATTTGTTTATTCCACATTGAATATTAGCTTGCTATGCTAAGAAATTCGGTCCAAAGGGTTACGGTTATGGTCAGGGTGGTGGTGCCCTTCAATCTGATTGCTATGCCAACGGGTAAGTTTTTATAAAATGCTAACCTAAAAAAATGTTATTTTGTATTGAGTGAACGTCAGTTGAAATAGTATTGAGAAATTATCAAATGAAATTGAGAAAAGTATAAATTAATTTACTAATCGCATTCTCCGTTATATATTAAAAAAAAAAATAATATTATATCTGATTTTTCTTTAGATATACGATATAAAAATATTATAATATTTTATAAGACATTTGTAATATTTTATCAGTAATGCTATTATTAACAATGTCATGGTCGCGAATTTCTTATTTTTACTTAGTTTAATTTATTGTTCTCCCACTATTCTCCCACTAACAAAAAAAAATCAAAATTGTCTTTTAGTTGATTGCATTGTATCAGGAGACAGAAACCTAAATTTTTTTTTTAGATTTCTACGTCCCTACGATCTTTTGCATTTCCTAAATTTTTAATAGATAATCTAATTCTGAAGTCAATTTCATTTGGAAATGGTGCAGTTAATAAATCGCAAATTCGTTACACACACTAACGGATTCATTTTAAATATTCTATATATCTAAATGTTTCGTAGAAAAATGTAACTTTAATTGCACACAAATAATGTTAAATCTGTCAGATAAAACCGATAAAGTGTCATCCCCCTTACGTAAAAAGTCATCGGCAATCATTTATCCAAAGAATTTGCTATTCTGATATTCTTTTATGACATCCCATGAATTAGATTAAATGATTATGGAAATAAATCTGACGACAGCGACAAATGGGGTGATGCATAAATCAAATTTTTATGCTTAAGTTTTTTTATGCAAAATTAAGTTTTTTCTATGGAAAACTTTTATTGTCATATTAGTGATTGAAAAAAAGCCCTTGTTTATTAAATTTGTTGACATTTTTTGGCTGCACTTTGATAGTATCAACTGTTTTAGAGAATGAGAACAGAAAACAATAGAATTCTACGGAAGTTTGAATACCGTATAAGAGATTGTTCGCATACAAAATATGTGGTGACATTCTTTTGCCACACCAACAATGCTTTTGAAGCATCTTTTTTATAATGTCTGTCTGCCAAATCAGCTGAAACTTATATAAAAAGTTTTACTTTGGTTCCGTTTACGATATCCGGATCAACACTGTAATAAAATATTTGATTCTGATTCCGTCAACCGAGTCAAAATTATAATAAATTTAGCTTGCGTGATTCACTTGGAAATTTTCAATTCAAAAAATAAATAAAATTTTTAAATAGCTGTGAACAAATATATCTTCAGTTCAACTTAATTGCTTACACATTTGGTTTGAAGGATTTCTTACTTACTCTAAAAATTAATTTTTTTTTTAAACTTGGCATAGAACCGTGTCATAATCTTACTAAACGAATATGTATCGTATTTGGATACTATTTTTGGTCATCGTAAATTATATTGTAGTATTTATTCATGGAGATATCGCTTTCGACATTTATCGTAATTTCGTTCATTGGAATAGTACAAATAAATAAATGTCACCGAACTTACATATAGTATGGAGCTTAATCTGAAATTCGAAATTTGACTCGAAATTCCTTACAACGACCGTGGCATCTATATATATGTAAATACAAGAGGAGAAGAAAATGATTGGAACATTATTTTCTCGCGGAAAATAATCAGTCTGGTTTTTTATCTTTCATGACATTAGCTTTTGTTAAAATGTTCACAAACATTTAAAATACATACATTGTTTTTTAGAGTTTCACTGTCAGCATAATAAAAATCTGGAATGTAAAATGTTTTAGCAAATGCAATTTTAAATTTAATATGAATTACATTTTGTTTACTAGTCAGAAGAAAATTTCAAGTGCACGAATTTAGCATAGGGTTCATCTTGGAATTAGAAGTATAATACAAATTTCTTCTAATCACCTTCGCATCTATATATAGGTAAATATGGAAAAGGCGTCCTTTACATTATTAAAAGTGTTCCGCAACAGTTCATGTAATCATAAATTCGTGAAGATATCAATTTATTTCCCATTGAAACGATTAAAAACCTAATGAAATTGCTAACTAAGCGTCAGATGTGAAGTGTATCTTCTTATTTATTTGATGTGATACCAAGGCTTCCATCATAAGAAAGTTTAGTTTGAATTCGAAATATGGTACCAAATTCTATGTCAATAAAAGTGAAACGTTTAAGAAAATTTCAGCAATTGTGAATTTCCGCAACATTTTCTGTACTACAGTAACGTGCGGTAAATAAAGTCTGTATTTGCTAACACAAATCTCTTGCAATTTGTATGTTGAATTGCAAAAAGCAAAAATGTATTTATAGGAATAGAAATAGTGCCAAATGTATGAATGTTTCGTTCTTGTCTTCTTTTTCTGTTAAATCTGTATTACTAAGTAAGCAAAATCGACAAATTCATATCATTAGATTAACAAATTTTAATCTTAATTATATTTAAGGTTGTTACGCCCAAAGATTCGGCACTAGAGGTTACGGCCATATAGGCATGTCATCATTAGGTCTCATGTCCGATATTAAAGACTCCGAATGGCAAAGGTATCTATATAAATAATATTTCGGTCTATTTGTCTGTTTGCGTTTTTGTCTGTCCCATCGATATACATAAATAGAAATCCACCTATTTGTGGTTGTCACTTCTGAGAGTACAATTTTCTGTTTTGTAAGTCTTGACGTCTTGATGTTGTCCATATTCATTATTTTTTCTTTTGGCATAGTCCAAGAGTTGTATGTCTATTTGCGTGAATTCATGTAGATGGGTACTAGATATATATGTATGTATAATAAACGATCGCATACAAGTGTTTTTGGTGTACATGTATATATGTACATAAATACATGTACATGTACATATATATATATATATATACAAGTGTATATATGTATATATATACGAGTATATAGTCGCATATCTTAAAGATTGTGATGTTGTCTCTACACGGATGATTATGCAGATATTTTTAGTTTCTTTCATTTCATTCATAGCCTCTTTCTCCTCTGAAGAGAACAAATAGCAAGCAGGCATGAGAATCATCACCACCGATGAATGTTTTTGTTAATGTAAACAAGAAATGGGTCATTCTTCATGCTAAATAGACATCGTCTTTGTATTCCATTCGTTGGAAATATTTTACAACCAGCCATTTAGGTTAATGGTTTCTCTATTTCGGAAATTTTATGAGACTTTGCCTGAAACTTCAATAACTGCCTAACAATGTGCGTAATATTTGTACATTTGTATCTTTTTTAATGTAATTTCAGGTATGATCGTTGTTCATCCGCTAATAATCACACCTACAAAGAGTTAAGAGATGTGAATGAGATACAGCGGAAACATTTTAATTGGGTTGAGATAAACCATAGATTCATTACATGATACTACCAAAAAACATTTAACCTGTTGCGCTCATCAATTTCTTAATTCACTATGAATCTTAAATTAGATAAGAACATTGCGAGCATTAAATGTTAAAGCTTTTTCTGTTATATATCTACATTTATGAAATTGCGAAAGTTTATATTTCACGTTATCATCAAACATATGAGATAGACATGATAAATGCAAAATGATCGATAACCCAATACAGCAAAATGCGATTTTATCTCACCTAGGATCGAAATCAGAAAATGGACGAAATTATTTAAAATTGCTGATAATCCGTTTGGTGCTTAATGTCTAGTATTAAACTCAAAAACAATTCCGTTTAAACAATGTGGACTTTATACTTCTTTCTTCACTTTCCTTTGTACGATCTCCTTGAGAATTATTTATTAATCTTGTACTTTAGAAACAAACAAGTACACTATTTCTTTGAAATGGTAAATTTTTTAACAAAAGCTAGCGCCGAAAGTTCGGTCACGGACTGCACTCCTCAGTATCAAAGAAGCGCGGCGATCGATTTTGTGATTAAATGTACAAAGAAATATATTTTTAATACTTTTTAAGTAACCACGCCTGTAATTTTGGTGGTACCGTTAAAATGTACAGTAGAACTCCAATTGGGACCGAACCACATTCGGATAATCAAAAATTCGGATAATTGGATTTTTTCTGAAAAAAGGGGATTTTAAAGTAAAAGAGCTTATTTTTGGCATTGTATGCATTAGTAAAGTAAAAAAGAAGTAAAAGTACATAAAAAGAATATATGTGTTTCCTATACATCTCGGTCAAAGTAAGCTGTTTTATCGTCCTAGCTTCGCGGAACGAAAGACAAAAACGATTCGGATAATCAGCGATTCGGTTGATCGGAGTTCGGATAATTGGAGTTCTACTGTATGTGTGAACTGGTTCCTTTCCATGTCTATCTGTTTCCCGTATATATTGTTCCTAACTAATGAATAAGGTTTAAGAAAATATTGAAATCATTTAAATTTTTTCCAGAGAAGGATTTGTTCTGGTAAACGGAAAGTTATTTTTTCTATGTCATTACTATTTATAGCAATAGTGAATGTGTGAAAAACGACTTCACGTCATATTTATTATGTTGAATATCTAATGAAAAATAGTATAATAATTTTTAGAACTACCAACTACCACTCACAATTAAGGCAGTCCATAAAAATGTACATAAATTTGACTGGTCCATTTCCATCTTTATGTATATATATATATATACATATTGTATATACATATATATGTATATAGCATATTGCTTTTAATCAAGCAAAATGTTAGAAAATATTTAAAAATGACTTATTTCCAACTCTACTAATTTGTTCCGCTTGGGACACCCGAGTGTCATAACGATGTACCAAATGATCGCCATAGTATATCGACTTTGCCCTCCTTTCTACAGAAAATTATTATTTTACGCCTACTGTTGTGGCAATTCCGTAAAAAGAACATGACTTGGAATGATCTTTTTCAGCAGTTAAACACTACCACATCATATTGATTGTTGAATAAATTCCGAAATAAGTCAATTTTTCTGGAGGTAGTTTCAGACATTGTATCGTAAGTTTTTTTGTCCACCGGGCCGATTTTGCCCATATTCGAACTTAACTTTGCCTACAACAATAACATGTTTTTATAGAAAAATTGCAAATGGCATGCAAATTTAGCAGAAAAATCACCTACTTCCCATATAAAATGTTTTTTTCTACATAGATTCAAGTTGTATTTGTTAAAAATTATCATTTGTTTTATTTTAAGAAAAAGTTGTTTTAATTTTGTTCGAAATATATAAAAAAAAAAAAAATCAACGAGAATGCATATAAACAGGAAAGTACGAGTATAATTCAATTCAATAAAATTATTTTCTACTTCAATTTCAAGAAAAAGTTGCGTAAATATCCGCGATGCTCTTTTGCTGTCTCTTTTGTTCAAGCACTTTTAAAACTGCTCTCTCCCGTAAATCCCTTAAAACTCTAAAGACCCATTGTTGTTGTTCAACCCTTTCACTTTTAGCTATGGTATGTCCAATCGGTTCTAAGCGCTGTATTTCTTATTCTAATCAATCAAACGGTTTTGAAAATACTACATTTAACACAATTCACTAACCAACCGAATAAGATTTACACCGGCCCCTGTTTGATATAGATCCCTTACAAATGTACCAATTTTTACTTACTTAAGATCATCCAAATCTTTTAAAAGTAATTGAATTGTCATGATTATAAGCTAACTGAATATATAGGTAGACACGCGTTGGTACACTCACTCATTCCATTTGTAATACCTAGAAGCACTAAAAATAACAATATATATTTGATATGTGTAACTATTTGAGCCGATTGAAGCATGCCCGTCCTGTCTGTAGATAGCGCGGTAAGGCCAATCCATTTTTGCTAAAAGCTGAATGCTTCAACATACCCTATAATCACAGGCAGATCAAGTTCGAATTTGGGCAAAATTTGTCCAGTAAGAAAAAACATTTTCACATTAAGGCTAAAGCCAACTCTTGTTTCTTTTGATTTTAATTTCTTAAATTTTTACACATTTTTTTTAGTTATTTAAAAGCGAAATACGGTAATGATTTATAGAGGTGGGAAGGAATCATGCCAAATTACATACATGGGACTTCCCCAATTGTAGGAAGGATTGTTGAAAAATAACAAATAGTACAATCGTTTCATTGGTAAACTAACTAAGAGAGATCAGAAGATGAAATTTTTGGGACGCCTGCTTATCTGGCGAAGAATCAATACATCGTTCACCACAACCTGGACCGTACTATCTACAGTGGAGAGTTTACAAGTTGCCGAACTTAAAACCGTTTCAACTTCACATAAGAAGATATTGGGAAAGTCAGTTGTTTGGCTTTAATTCAGTTAGTTAGTGTAGACAAAATGACTGCAATCAGACAAATAATTGGTATTAAAAGTTGGCCGAACTTAAAGCCGTTTTAATTTCACATTAGAAGATATTGGGAAAGTCAGTTGTTTGGCTTTAGTTCAGTTAGTTAGTGTAGTTAAAATGACTGCAATCAGACAAATAATTCGTATTAAAATCCTTAAGGCCCAACCTAACAATTCGATTAAAACGTACATATGTATGTACGTACGAAGTGATAGAAGTAATGACTATAAAAAGTCTGCATAGTTTTGAGTACTTTAACCGATTTTGTGAGACAGGATATATTTTAAATACATATTTAAGTTTACTGCATCTATATATATATATATTGGTATATTAACATAATTGCATTATTAAATCTCCAATGTGTTTAATGTAATATGTAAATGATTTGAAAATCTTAGGCATTGATTATGACACTATATTAATTCCTTCTTAATATCGTTTACAGTGAGATGGCTCCCCGTACCGCTGATATCGACGTTAGCAAAATTAGAGCTCGTCCTGGTGAAGGTTGCCCCCGCTGTGGTGGTGTAGTTTTCGCCGCTGAGCAAGTTCTGTCCAAGGGTCGCGAATGGCATAGAAAGTGTTTCAAGTGCAGGGACTGCACCAAGACATTAGATTCCATCATTGCTTGTGATGGCCCTGACAAGGAAGTTTACTGCCGAACCTGTTATGGCAAGAAGTGGGGACCTCACGGTTATGGTTTCGCTTGCGGTTCCGGTTTCTTGCAAACTGATGGTTTAACGTAAGTAATTGTATAAATTTACAGAGACATATTTTTTTTACAAATGAAATTTTATTACAATAGCGAGGAACAAATTGCTGCCGGTCGTCCTTTCGCTCCTCCAGACACCACTTCCATTAAGGCTCCTGAAGGTGAAGGCTGCCCCCGTTGCGGCGGTGCTGTATTCGCTGCAGAACAACAATTATCCAAGGGACGCATGTGGCACAAGAAATGCTACAATTGTTCCCAATGTCATCGTCCTCTTGACTCCATGATTGCTTGCGATGGTCCCGATAAGGAAATCTACTGCAAGGCTTGCTATGGCAAAAATTTCGGACCCAAGGGCTTTGGTTATGGCCATACTCCCACTTTGGTATCCACTACCGGTGAATCCACCATCAATTTGTAAGGCTTGCATAACAATACGACAACTGGGCGCATAGACTTATTCAAATTTTGCTTACTTTGCAGTCCTGAGGGTAAACCCTTTGCTGGTGCTCGTTCGTCTGGCGGTTGCCCCCGTTGCGGCTTTGCTGTGTTCGCTGCCGAGCAAATGATCAGCAAGAGCCGCATTTGGCACAAACGCTGCTTCCACTGTGCCGACTGCCGCAAATCGTTGGACTCCACTAACTTGAACGACGGTCCCGATGGTGACATCTACTGCAGAGCTTGTTACGGTCGTAACTTCGGTCCCAAGGGTGTTGGTTACGGTCTTGGTGCTGGTACTTTGACTATGGCTTAAACGTGAAACCCCAAACATTTCCATATTAATCGCCAACGAAAACTACCACTACAACGACGAAAAATGACCAAAGAAACGAAATGAAAAGTAGTTGATTTAAAATATAACTTTGAATTAATTCAACGAACAAAAAACGAACACTAAATGATAACATTTCAGAGATATATATATCTTGAAACACCAACATGTGAAATGGAAGTTACGACCCAACATTAAACGAACATTTTTATATAATTTTATTTTTGCATAATTTCTTGTTGAGGAACATTTAGGGAACAAAAACAAACAAACGATTATTTCGAATTCTCTTATATATAAATGTATATATACATCTATATATAAACTTTTTATACTTTATATATAATTTTTATAATATGTTATAACAATGAAAGAAACCAACCTGACTAAGCAAACCCAAACCCAAAACAACATTTGCATACATGTATAATTAAGCGTATCTATCAAATGAGGAGACAATACCTGTACTTACTACATACTACTGTTAGTAAACTATTATTACTATTAAAAATATATACGATATGTTCTATTACTATATATAGAATAGATAAACCAAAAATGAAGTGCATACATATACATAGTTTTATATACAAAAAAAAAAAGAAATTAACACTGAAATAAAATCAAAAGCAAAAAAAAAAATATTGTTTGTTATTCTTTAAACAGTGTTATGTTTCATTCTAACAGAAATATTGGCAAACGCCAGTATTTGTTTAAATGGGTTACTCGAATGGATACGAAAACACATTTCAACGGTGGCCAAATGCGATCTTCGTCCGTCCATACATATGATTTTTCCAATGAATTTATAATTTTTTTGCGTTTAGATAACTCGAGTGTGCCCATCTCCAACAATGCTCTATTTGAGCTATAGTTTTTGAAGATAAGGTTCATAGACCTTTGGACAACTTCACTTTGGCTTGGTTAATTTTGTAAATACAATACAATTTTCAAATATTAGACTTTTTCAGAAACTTGTTTTTCGAATTATTTGAAAAAAGCACTAAGATCATTCATCAAAAAACACACAAATATTATAATAATAAACATACAAAACAAAATAGGCAACGCTCTTCAAATTTGCATTCCAAACCATATCGAATTGGGACCAAAAATTGGGACACTGGAAAAAATTATGGTTTGAAGAACATATGAATCGAAAATAAAAAAAGATGATTTATTTGAAACCTCAATGATTGTGCAAAAAAATATAATTTCACTTCACAAATTTTTGCACGAAATTTGACAGGATATCACAGATAATGCCTCAGACAAGTTAATAAATAAATTATATAATAAAAATGTAGAAGCAAAGTTGACAAGACTTGTTTATGTTATGAAAGCATTTAAAAATATAAATACAGGGTGTCCGTTGGGAAGGTATACTACCTTGTTTGTTTATAACTTTTGATTAAATGAAAGAGATTGGATCTTATATTGATCAATGTTTCATTTAATGTCGGCAATTATGAATGGAATACAATATCAGATAAATGTCCGTCTCTGTTAGCCTCACAAATGCGAGCCCTTTTGAGCACATTTTTCATTACATTCTCACACATTTCATGCGGTATTTTATTAATTTCATCATGAATATTTTGTTTGAGTTGCTCAAGCGTTTCTGGTTTGTTTGAATAAACCTTGCTTTTCAGATATCCCCATAAAAAGAAGTCCGGAGCAGTCAAATCAGACAACCGTGGAGGCCAATCAACATCACCATTTCTTGAAATAACTTGTTGTGGATAGAGGTCTCGCAGTAATTCCATTGTAATCCTGGCTGTATGCGATGTGACACCGTCTTGTTGATACCACATGTTAATCAAGCCCAAGGCATGCAGTTGTGGCGTTAAAAAGTTTTCAATCATATCGCGATATCGCTCCCCATTGACAGTTACCGTTTCAAAGAAGTAAGGTCCAATGATTCCTCCTGACCAAATTACACACCAGACTGAGACTTTTAATGGATGCAAAGGAGACTGATGAATAATTTGAGGGTTTTCCATTGCCCAGAACCGACTATTCTGTTTATTCTCATATCCATTCAAATGAAAATGTATCCCGTCACTCATTATGATTTTTTGATGAAAATCGGAGTTGTCATTGGCGATCTATAACATCCTATTTGCATATGTATGGCGGCGTAAATGGTCTTATGGAAGAAGCTCTTGTGTCAACTGAATCTTAAATGGAAACAAATGCAAATCCTTGTGCAAAATTGTGGCCAAAGTTGTTCTTTGAAGACCGAGCTCCTGATGGATTGTTTTGAACACTTTCTTGAGCAGCAGCAATATTTTCAGCCGATCTTGCAGTACGTTGTGGTCCATGCTTGGCCCTATCAGCTACAGACACTCTTTTTTCGTCTTGTTGGCACGTTGTTTCTCCCAAAAATTTCACGTAACTTTCTCATCGTCACAGTAATCGATGATTGATTTTGATAAAATGTTGTAACGAATAAAACACGTTGGTTTATCGAATATTTTTCCATAATAAATTTGCCACGTCTCTACTTTACGACTGCCAAATATGAACTGTTAACACTAATGTTTACCAAAATGGCGGCAAAACAAAGTAGTGTACCTTCCTAACGGACACCCTGTACTAAAGTTTTCAAAAAAAAAGTATAAAATATGTAAGTTTCGCATATATTCATGAACATTTTGAGAAGACTTGGTAAAGAATTACATATAAATTAATTACTGAAAAATAAACTTTTAAATTTACAATTAAGGAAGTTCGAAACAAAAAAGTATATAAAAAAGTATAAAATGAAATTTAAATGTCTAATTTCAAATTTATGCTGCAATTGAGAATAAAATATTAAAATCTCCGACTATAATTAAAATTTCGCTTCGATGACGAAACTTTTTATTTAAAATCAAAAATTCCACATTTTTAATAGGACTGAGATTTCATAATCCAAAAAAAAAACATTAATTTAGTAATGGGTAATTTATAAAGACAATAATTTTTTATTTTATAATAGAAATACTACAAAATAAATAAACTATTCCATGTGACAGTTTTTCCAACGGCTTTGTTTTAATACGGTTTTTATAGGAACTGGTTCGGCATATTTTTTCTCTCAGTACGGTAATACATTTTTTAACGGCATTTGCATTAGATGTTCCTTTTTGTCAAGTTCAGTGACATGTTTTTTGGACCAATGTTAACTGACAACTCAATGTTAAACTCACACGCCAATTCCATATGAGATTGTCAGACCTATGACCAGATATCGGCTTGGAAACAGGCCAAGAAATTGAGATGCAACTTCAGCTGCCACAAAAAGAAGGGAATTAAGAGTGCTTTGAGTAAAATGTACTGAAATTTCACAGAAATTAGATCACATAATCGCTCGATCCGCTATAGCTTTTACCTATAGCTGCCTAACTAGGTAACTAACTGGACTTAGGAACTATAAGATACAACCCGATCACTTCAAAATTTGTAAAACTACTTTCATTTACGTACAACATGGTAAGATAGAACAGTTTCATTGCTGTAGTCCTATAGCCAATGTCTGCTCGCATTGCGTTTATTTTTTATATGCTCATAATTCAAATGTTATAAATGGCACCGTTTCTTTATGCGAAAATGTTTGGAATAACTAATTTAGATATTATGGGGATATTAAATGCGTCGTCATATATTAAAAAATATATATATCCGTCCAAATTTGCGCCCGTCAACTTCTATACATCGTAATAGAAACAAAATTAGCACCGTACTTATTTAGAATGTTCTTATTGCTTGCAAATTCTTCTTTCTAGTTTCATCAGACATTTGTTAATTTGATTGCGTTATTTGTTTATTTTTGTCTGTTATCAATTGGCAAGACAGTGTTATGTCTTTTGTAGTATTACGTAGTGTTATAATCTATTAAAATATTTAGCCGGTTTCTTGACATAAGAGTATTATGTGCTTTAATCGGTAACATCGACTTTTTCAATATCCTATACCATGATTATATTGAACAGAGATTAATAAATAAACGCCTGATGAATGGTAATATCTTGTAGAAGTTATCAATTTGAACTTGGCAACAGCATACATTTGACAAATTGCTAAAGAAAAAGATTCGTATAACGTCCTTGCAAATGCATTTTACTCTATTTAAAATGGGAAAATTCCATGATTATTTTCTAACACCAGAGAAGATATATGATAATTTGTTTAATACCACTAAACATATTTTCGTTAATTTATTTTGTATGTGGTAAAACTCTATAGAAACTTAGTGTAGTTACTCAAAACATTCTGCATCAGACATTAGTCACGCTTTATATCTACTCGTATTTGCCGCTATAAACATTTCGCCGCTTCCTATCGAACATTTAGACGGAATTTTGGATCTCAGGAAATGTCATTACATTTAGTTGGCTGTAACAAAGCAAAAATAGAGTATTTTTTCTAAAATTCAAACTTTTTACAAAACTACATTTTCAAATGTAATCAAGTGAATTTAAGGATTTAGCGCTTTTCGACATTTGTCATGAAGGCATCAAAAAGATCAATGACCCATGTGAGAGAGGGTAAAGCTCGGATATGAGGCACAACTAAATAAATTGACCGTAGTTGTAATTCAATGTACTTGAAGGGATGATCCCCTACTACTCCACCAAACTCTCTCAATTACTACAACAAAATGACCGTGATTCTGATGTTCCTGACACACAGTGGCAACATTCTGAGCATTCTATGATTACTACTACAAAAACCGTACTTGGGTATGAGAAACCGCGAGCAGACAACTCCTGGTGAAATGAGAAATGGTGCATAATGTAAGATTCTGCATACAGGGCAACGTTGCAGCCAATTGCAACGCGGGCCTTTAGGAAACGCTATAAGTAGAAGAGCAAAGAGGCAGGCCGGCTGTGGAAAGAGCGAAAGAGTAAGGATATACAAAGATATTGCGACAGAAGTGAATCCCGAAAATTCTAACAAAAGATGAGAAGTGAAGGCTGTGGAACAGAGCTTCCCTCTGTAAGGACAGCAACGGAAATCTGTTTACAGATGCGCAGTGAACTGCAGTTATGGAGAGAACATTTTTAGAAGCTTTTATTTCCGGATGGTAATACGATTGAAAAAAAATACTCCCATTACCGACGATTGCATAAATTACCTAGATTCAAGTTAAAACGAGATCAGAATACCAGCATCGCAGCTTAAAAACAACAAAGCTGTAAGCGCTGATGGCCTGTCGGGAGAGCTGTTTAAGGCCGTTAGCGATGAGCTAAGAAACAGCATGGATCATGGAGTGCATGTTCGATAATTGGAATTTAAATATACTGTCTTGTGTTTAAAAAAGCGGATGTATATAAGAACTATTGCGGCATCAGTCGTTTACCCATTGCTTATAAGATCCTGTCGAGTGCGATATGTGAGAGAATAAAGCCGGCTTTAGCTAATTTGATTGGACCTTATCAGTATGGCTTTAGACCTAGTAAACCAAAACGCTACGGCAAATTCTGTAGAGGACCCAAGAAAAACAGATCGATACGTACCACATTTTCGTCGATTATGAAGCTGCTTTCTTGTCCGACTTTTGAATTCCCGCGAAACCTATACTAAGCCTTTGTAAGATGACGCTGATTGGCACGAAGTCTTCAATACGGCAGGCAGGAATCCTAGTGAGCCTTTTTACCCCAAACGTGGATTTAGATTAGGCGACAGTCTATCGTGTGATGCCTTCAACTGATGATGATGATGATGCGACTGTCATCATCTTTAACAAAAGCCATGTTACTCGCATATGCAGACGATATAGATATTATTGGCAGAAAACTGCAGGAGGTTACTGCAGCATTCTCAAGCATTGAGAGGGAGTGTGCAAAAATGGGTCTGGCGGTAAACGGGAACAAAACAAAGTAAAAGTTCAGTGATCCCTATGGGAAAGGAGGCAAAGGTCAGTAAATCCACATTGCAAATGGGCGAATGTAAGTAACATGGTGACAGAGAAACATGTGAGCGATTCTTTGTCCTTGGTTAAAAAATCCAGAAGAGGTTTAAATTGGTTTATATTTTCAAGATTTTGTTTTAAATAGTAAATATTTTGTGAGATTTCCATATTTTTAGTTTAATTAGTGTAATATTTGCTTAGCGGCATGTCTGAGGTTACCACCCCAGATCAGTATGAAATCAAAAGTTAGTAACCGTGGTCCAACTTTTGACAAAATCCAGTAGTCTCAGAGTAGGGAAGATCGAAGGTCATTGGTCTAAGTTCAATGGGAGGTGGAGTCAAACGTCTATCCTTAGCCACGATGGATTCAAAATACATTGAGCAGAACTCAGCACATAGCCAAACGTCTTTGCTTTGGTTTGGATCATAATAACAGGACTCCAGAGGTCCGTGCCAAAAGTCTGGTAGAGGGACAATGGCTGCTGACCTCTTTATGTGAATGCTTTCAAGTATATTTCAGTAATGCTTACATTTTCAGAAAAAAAGTTGTAAAAAAATAATTTTAAACAAAAAAAAAATATTTAGAAAAAAAAAAATTTTTTTTTAAAGATTAAATGTACGTCCCTATGAATTTTTTTAGAAAAAAAGCTTTTTTGAAACATTTATTTTTTAAACATAAAAAAAAATGTTTAGAAAAATTACATTTTTCCAAAAAAAAAAATAATACAACTCTAAAAAAATTCCAATAAATAAATTTTTTTGAAAAAATTATAATTTTTAAAAAATTTGTGTTTTAGAATTTTGTTTGTTGTTATTTTGTTGATTTTTTTTTAGAACAGATTTTTTAAAGTTATGTTGCAAAAATCAAATTTTTTGAGGCAAAATTCTTTAAAATTTACATTTTTTTATTTTATGTTAAATTAAATTTTTTTCAAAGATTTCAAAATTATTAAACAGAAAATTTGGAATATATGGAAAATCTCTTCAAAATTATTTTTTTTTTAATTTGAGAAATAAAAACAATAAAACAAATTGTATTTTTCAAGTTTTCTTTTCTACCAAAGAATTGAAAAATGGAAGTAAAAATTAACACTTATTCCAAATCGAATAAATATCAAGGAATTGCCCAAATAATGAATTATTAAAAAATCAACATATTTTTTTATCTGAACCCAAAATGATGCACTTGGTCATGCGAGACGAATTTCTCATATTACAACCTATGTAGATAAGCCCAAAAAAAAATTATTTAATTTTACATACTTGAAGAATCTGCTATCTTGCCAATCTTGGATATTACTTTGATGTCAAAGACTGGTGGTGTTTTGAACTGTTCACATGAGCAGATGATCTTGAAATATACATATAAGAAATCGCGACAGATATAGCCATAACATATGTTTCAATCGGTGTTTCTTTTGGTTTACATAAGTCGCAGATTCTGTGACCTAATATTCGAAGACATAAATATATTTCCAAATATTCTGAGCGCTTTTTGGAGAACTCCCTTTATTCCCATTTTCTCACTGCGGTTTTAATTCAGAATTTTAAAAATCAGCATCAGCACAAAATTTATCTTACTACCGTTTGCCGGGTCAGCTAGTTTTAAATATAATTACGTTACATAATCACTACATATTTTAATATTACCTTATTTCTAGTTTGTAAAGTTGATGTATTAATTTGAAAGTCCGCCTAGGTTTAGTTCGAACACTCTCGCATTGAGATATGAACAAATAAATGTGACATTTGTACCCATAGTAATTTATTGGCGCACTGTTGTTGTTGTTGTTTTTAAAGCAGCAAACTGAGTCAAGAATCATTAAGCTCCTTTTTTTGTTGCAGCATATGATTCGGTATTCATAACCCCACTATGCTTCCGAAATTACCAAGATTTGCATGAAGGATTGCTGACATACTCGTATTTCGTCAAAGCTGTGCCTCTTAGAGTGGGAATGTAAAGAGTGTTCTCATTTTGTTTTACCCGAAATACACTATCCCGTGATTTAAAGTTGCTTGAAGAATTCGAACTCGAACTTTTCACAAAATTATATACTGAAGAGGTTAATTTTGAAGAGTTTTCGACCAAGCATCACGCCACTACTAACTGTCTATGAACACTACTTCCACCGAATGATTAAAGCTCTGCACTAAATCAATTACAAAAATATATTCCAGGTCCAAAGGATTTTGTTATAAAAAATTAAAATCATCATATTTCGTTTTTATATTTCTCCCAGCCAATTAAAAACAAAAATACTATGTATACCTCTCGATATGATGCAAATTTATCGCGTAACAACTCAATGTGTTTATTGAGCTAAATCCAGTTGTGGCTATTCTTTTGGCATTATGCCCACAAAAAGTTCTTAGTCAATTATCTGATTACGGCATTCCGCCATCAACGATGTTAGAGAGTTCATATTAAAACCGTCGATTGAGGAATCCACATATTAACAACAGAGATGTATTCGCCGTAAAACTCCCACACCAGGAACAGCTGCTGCCGCCAATTTGTGTTCATATCACATGGCATATCTGAGGAAACTAATGCAAAGAATAACTTTGGGCATACATTAAAACAATGCAATGGGATTGTTGTATATGTATTTTTAATTTTCTTTTTCCTTTATAAGTAGTATAAAAGGGGATGTGTGTATATAAATTCTAATATTTCTGCAGTTGACATATCAAAATTACACAAATATTCTTTTTTTTTTTGTTTTGTTTTTTTAGTATAATATGGCATATTACTTTTTGTTGTTCTTGTTTTTCATTCATTTATTTCTTTGCGATTTTGTCTTGTTGTTATCCAGAAAAATGTCTGCAAGATTTTCAGTTTTATATTTATTGTTTTTTAATCATTATTGTTTTGTTGTATATTTTACAATTATGTACGTTGTTGTTTTTGAATAACATGCAACATGTATGTATATATATACTATATAAAAATCCTACATTCCACATTTAAAATATATAGATATCCTTTGAAAATGTTTTTTAGGAGTTTCATTTTTATGCTTCATTTTTCAATTTCATTTGTTTTTTGCATTTTCTTTTGTTTCTTTATAGTTTCATTTTCTTCTTTACAGATATTTTACAAAAATATTTTACATTTATTTTATTCATTTCAAGAGCTTTTTTCGACTTACAGATTAAAACGTTAATAAAATATTGAAAATTTTTTAAAATCATTTAAAAAAAAATATTTTCTCATCAATGCCTAATAAATTATTATTTAGTATTTTGTGTGTATGTAGCGGGAGGAGGGGGAATTCATTATACATATAATTGTTATTATTACAAATTATGTTTGTATAAATGTTGTCTTCACTAGACTTTCCAATACGTTGTATGTGAATGGGTTAAATAATTGTTTAAGAAACAATTGATAGTCGATGAATTTTGTTTCGAAATAAAATTCGTTTCTTCAAGACTAAACATAAACGAGAATAATAACACACGCTTACAGTTAAAAACGAAAATGTAAGAAAACGACCGAAGCATCCAACAAATATCCACATACTCTACGTACTATAAAATTTATTTTAAATTATATAAATGTAATTGATATTGTGCTTCCGTTAAAAGAAACGTGAAATAAAAAGAAATGCCCTTGTGGTGTAAGTGGTACAACAACAATGAAAAAACAGAAACGAATCACTAATAAAAATATACAAAGAGGGACATTCTTAACAGCCATACTCAATAAAATGTATGGATTTCATTCAAAATTTCATTTAATTTAATCATTAAATTATCTAAAATGACCTGAAGATGAATGGAGCAAAATTATAAAAGATAAATGAAATAAAAGATAACATGAAGTAAAAACCTATGATTCAACCGTGGAGTCTTACTGGTAAGTACTTTCAGGAGAGCATAATATAGATGTTTTCAAAGCAGCGTAGCAATGCTGTTAAAATTATTTGAAAGATATGGAAATGTGATCATAAACATACATACATTTGCTGTGATTAGCAAAAAGCTAAATCTCTTATAGTACGTCTCTAAAAAAACAGGAAAGTTAGTAACATTTAATGGCAGAGATTCTAAACAAAAGTTCAAACCATTCCCAAACTATTCGAGAAGCTTATAAATATTCTTAGAGATCAGCAAGTAATGAATTAAGACAAATTGCTTGGGTTTGTTGATAATTCCATATAAGATTAACTACTATTGCTGCTGATAAAGCTTCGCCAGGCGCAAACAATTTTGAGATTTACCTAAATTTCTAATGTCTCTTTGCTGAAAATGTCGGGATCTTACACGAAATTTATAAACAAAATCCGTACCGTTCTCACATGTCTAATGTCTCATTCATAATGGCTCATTGCTGGAAATTTCCGGATCTTGTACGAAATTTGTAAACAAAATCCAAATTGTTCTCAAATTGCCACTTCTCTGGATTTCAGTATTTCCCAAATTCCATATGTATCTGATTAAAACAGAGTTAGGACAAAATCAAGTTTAGTCATTATTATTACTTATTCTGATGCATATTTACATCCAATTCCCATTCCGGATATAGTTCAAAAGATAAAATAATTTCCTAAAACACTAAGTTTTGACAAATTACGTAATATTTATAATTAGTGGCATCACTAAGAACAAATTCTTATTCTTATTATCGTTTGTGTCCTTAAGA
>JAHXMU010000030.1:1269384-1307065 GCA_019455685.1 Philornis downsi | reverse complement strand
TGGATGTTATCTTACCTGAAATGTTTGATGATTTGTAAGCGAGTACATAACGATAAAACCGTGACCATTTTTGATATAAAGATCCCTCATTGAGGCAAATTGCTCTGTGCCCGCTGTGTCCAAGATTTCTAGCACACATGGTGAACTGTCGACCTAAAATAGAAAACACAACAAAAAGGGATTTGAAATTACATATACCTACATATATGTATATAAATAATATTTTGTATGACAATATATAGCATAAATACTGCTGGTACAATTTGTTATGAGTCATACATATGTTTGTATTGTAGGTACCATTTATACGTCCACATACATTATATGCATATATATGTATGTGTAGCAACAACAACTTGTTCCAAAGCAACTTTAAAATAACGCGCGTGATGATAAAAACACCGACTAATTACATACATACATGGTTCGCATATGTAATGTGTGGTAAAATGGTAATCAAATATTAAGTTCGTATGCATACATGTGTGGTGGTCATTTTAGACGTTCTCTGGATACGGATAGTTAGGGAGGCAGTAACACAGTGTACTCGTGTGTATATATTTTTATAAATATATTGATATTTAACAATATACTCGTATAATATATTGAAAGCTGTGTAACTGCAAAATAGATGCTAATAAATTCTGCACTTGTTGTGTTACCGGCAAGTTTAATAATTATGATTGTCACTACAATTGAGACGATACAAAATGTTCTCTGTATACGTATGTATGTTTGCTACTATTTTGTAGTGCTGAAAATATCAGTACACTAATAATCTTAAATGGAACAGCTATGGATGTTTTATAAGAAACAACAGGGAGGTCGGTGATTGTCTTTTAGTAATAAATTCATAAATATGTGATATATTAAGCAAATAAAAGAAGCACATGGCAGACCAGAACAAAATTATAAATCACTCTTGAGTAATAATTTAACGATTTGCCGCTCGTTGGCCTAAGCAACTAAACAGCAATTATATACCGTGTTGATCTTTAGTTTTATGATCAATATTTCAAGCTGCAATTAAAGAAGTGAAATTAACTGGTTATTCATTTAAAAACGAGCAAACGTGTTACATATTATTCGAGCAACAAGCAATAATATTAGGTTGACCAACATTTATATGTACAAGGTTGATGGATACTTGAAAATTTTACACCGCTGATTTTATCTATAACCTATATTGAATATGAATGATACTGTCTCGCCTTACAAGACACATCCAATCCGTACGTTAATCACAGATTGTTTCATACGAAAGATATAATATTTCAAATTTGAAAATAAATGAACTAATAGCAAAACGAAGTGATCTAAAGCTGTCCAAGAGGCAATTGTTTTCTATTTACATAGATTATTTTGTTATGATGTAAAATCTTTCTTTTTCAGTAATATTTGCAGATATTATTTATTAAAAGACGACTTTGCTCACTGATTTAATAATAGATCACTCAATACCTAAAGAGAACACTATTTAACTTAGATAATTTTGAAAGTTAATGATTTTCATTAGGAAGGATGGCAAATGTAGTTATTGTCCTGCAACAACAAATGCCAAAAAGTTTCATAAACAAAATAATTCACAAAAATTTGCCTTCAAATAGAGCTACATGAATAAGGAACTTCTAATCAACTAAAAACTTTCTTTTCATGTTATCACTTTTCATTCCACGATGTTTGTATAAATATTATGCCACATTTTCTTATCATTTCATTTATTTTTGTATTCCTTATTTTTAAATAACTTGTTAAGCAAGCGAAGGTTACGTAAAAGCTATCAAATCTCTATAAGAGAAAATTATTTTTGTAACCCTTATCTTGTGCTAAAAACGCAAAGAACACGATATCTGCAGGAGTTTTTGCAAATAATTATTCCTTTCAAAAGACATTGATATTAAAAGTTACACACATGATGCAGCATTAAAAAGCATTGCTTTTATGCTTTAGTTAAGTTTGGCTCGTAAAGGTAACCCTTTAAAAAACTATTTTTAAAATTTTTTTTTAGAAATGTGGGAACTAATTCAAAATGTGTAAAGGTTGATCTCTTTCTGAGTGTTCTTGGACAGAACAAAATGAGTATGGCAGATGAACTGACTAAAAAGACCATGAAAGATAATCTACCAGGTAAGTAAGAAAGCATTCCGTACCATTTTTAGAGCTAGATACGACCATCGTCAGACGATTTTAGGGCATCACCACTAAGTAAGACAACTTTTAAGTCAGATAGATAAAAGCTTCAGGGCTACAATATATAAGGTGCGTTTTACAAAATCCATTGAAAATCCAAAAAAATATAATATTTCTAAAGTGTCTGCGGTTCATTTATGTTTGCCTAGTTCCAAAGATATCTTGGAAACATTTAACATTTCATATGTGGTTTATGTTATGTTTGACAATAATTTCGTTGACCATTCTAAAAAGAAGTGATCTTAACATTTTTTCGAAGTGCACCTGGATAATTATTCTGTTAAAGGATTGTCATGTGCTGATAATTACGAAACTGGTCTCTGCAGTCTATTGTTAACAGTGTGCACTTTACAACTGCTGTTCGTAATTTTTATAATTTAAAGGGAAAAAGATCAGCAAATCATTTGTATGAAATGGCGACAAGTAGAGGTTACTTACGGTACAGTGATCTACTAACGAGAAGGAAATATCCATAAACTCGACCAATTAAAAAAAAACTCTCAACACTTTCCGTCTAAATACTATAACGTTAAGCGCCGATTATTCATTTTTATTTAAAAAGAGAAAATACCTAAAGCTATTGTAATGACAATCGGTTGTGGCATTATGTCTAAATATAAACTGAACTGAACTGAACAAAATAAATGTGGAAAATATAAAAATATAACATAAAAAAATACTTTTATGCAATCTTCTCACAACAGATCTTTTTAAGCAATGTTGAGAGAATATAATTATAAGAATTTGAAAATAACACTATCGTGAACTTGTCGAAACATTCGTAAATAAATTATATTACGAATTTGTAGTGCCCCGCAAGGGTGTAAAGATGCAAATACCCTTCATTTCTCCTTCTAGGTCCACTAAATGGAGCCTAGAGTTTAATAATTATTGCGAACAACAGTTTGAGGATATGGATTTGTCGTTTACTCAACTATTGTAAATGTTCGCCTACACATTGGCCCCCACAACCGCGTTTATATGCACGGTAGCCACTTGTACTAATCATATTACCAAAGTCGGTCACAATTTGAAATACATTTTTTGACCTTTTATCAGGATGGAAAACAATCTAGTTTTAATAAAATACAGACCAGACAAAGAGTTAGGCTTCAATCCAATAGTGATCTTGGTGGTACATGTTGGCCTCAAAAATCAATTCATAAAAATGGCCGGATATTATACAGAAGGAACTTATTGTTTTTTGTTTCCATTTTACTGTTCAGCAAAAGTAGACAAGGAAATTCATCGTATTTTTTAACTGTACTGTTTTAGAAAGTGTGGCAGATACCTAAAGTACTGCTTAACAAAGTCCTATTGCTATTGGACGATTGATATAGAAATTCGCACAGTGCGCACTACAATGCACCTAATTTTATATGTGACCCTATTAACCAGGCTAGTATGGAATGGGTTATGGTCCTTAATAAAACCAATAATAAAAAAATGATTAAAAAAAATCAGTTGTTTTCTTTCCCCTTATCAGCGAATATCACTATTGATTTTAATTAGGGCAAATTTAGGGTTTAAAGATATACTCAATGTAAAATTTGGTTGTAATAAAAAAAGACTATACTATTGACAACGAATCCTTATGCCTCACGTGTTATAGTTATACACTGAACAAAGAGTTGAACTAGGAAGTCCTTCATACATATATTTCATAATTTTGTGGAAAAATTATTCTAAAATAGAGCTTTTATGCGTTTTTGTAGGTTACGAAAGGAAGCTGGTTGGGTATACTCATGACACGTAAAATCTAATGGCGTAAATAAGTTTGAAAAGGTATACAAATTTAAAAGTAAAATATGCACAAAATTTTTCTTTAAATATGTTCGGACAAAATGCCACTGTTTTGCATGGTCTGGCATAATCAGAACTTTAAAGCATGTGCCAAATTCGACAATTTTGAAAAATTGAAAATTGTTTTATTTGCGTGACAGCAGTTAGTGCAGTTATTAAAAATGTCTTTTGAACTGTACATAAGCAAAGTAATTTTTGACAATTTTTTGTTGGCATCAGATATAGCACCTTTAATCTTATGTCGCCAGATTTAGTTTATCCAAGATAAAAGGGTTGTCTGGAGACCAAACCGACAAAGGTATTTGGTCGATGAGACTTCCAGGAATTAAACCTGCAGACTATTGTATCCAAAAACAGACATCTGTCGTCCTTTATTTTTAAGTTTAGTACTAATAGATGATACTTTACAAAAAATATATCCAGTATAAGCCGCCTAAAAGATAAATATTAGCTTTCCTAGCTCAGAGGATGTAGTGCCGAATTCTACTCAAAGGCTACCATAATTTTTGAACAAAATATCTCGGTTTCTCCGGATAAACAATAGCTCATTCTGGCTAATTTTAACAAACCGAACAGACCAAACAAAAATGATTGCTGTCTTTAAAAAAATGTCGTAGAAGCACAAAACCGTTTTCTGGGGACAAATGACGGAAAGAACACACATCAATATAACCTATTCTGGATACATCGAATGATTATAAAAATAGTAAATACGGTGGAATACGTCTAACATGTGACATGTGTGCTACAGTAGAACTATTGCTGCATGGATTAAATAACATGTAATCAAACTAATCTGAAAGATTTTGATATAATTAAGCTGCGGTATCGTCGTTATCATTGAACAATTTATTTGGCGACACCTACACTAATCAAAGTCCTTTAAATAAGGTAAATGCTTACGATTAGTCTGGCTTTCTATCCGATTTGGTCTACAAATCTAAGTTTCATAACTTTCTTTGGTATAAGTCTTCTATCCAGATTGCAATTTAAGGTCCCGGACGAAAAATCATCAAAATGAATGATATGATGAAAATAGATATTGTTTTGTACCACTTCCAACTAGCCTCTCACATAATCGGTGAAATTTCATTACAATGGCTTCAAATATCAACAATATCCAACATACCGCAAAAATACATAAAAACGAAAAACAATCGAAATGAATGGTATTCGTTGCAAAACGAAATTTTTTGTACCATTTCTAACTAGTCTCTCACGTAATTGATGTAATTTCAATTGCAATTGTTTTAAATATCAACTGAGATCATTCTATTATGCGCCAGATGTGTATAATTTCTACAATATCCAATAATCCATAATATCTAGGGGCGAAGCCAATTTCACCTATTAAATGAACATGTTCTTAATGTGATACTATTATGTTTATGTTATGAGATTAGAAAATCGATTGGATTTTATATTTTATTTATGACGGCATTTGTGGAGAGCTGTCGAAATTCTCCATATTTTAATACGGGATAGATTACAAAAAGCGCTAATATCAAAACACTCTGGACTCGAGTCAAGATTTATTCTATATTATTGATATACATTATAAAAATGATCAATGGTCATTTTTCTAAGCTAGCCTCCTCCAAAGTTGTGAAAAAGTTATATTTTAAGCTATTCTGAAATCTATGGTCTATGGTCTATTTCTTTGTTTTTTATTTCGGTTTTCGTATTTGTTATTTTGCCATTGAATTCCGTCTAGAAAATACTTCTGAAACTGTAATCAATACCCTTAGACTGTTGGTGATTCTTGCAATCGGCCTTGGGGTATATAGATGACATGCCACATGTAAAGGTCTGCATTTATAAAGTAGGAATACGTGTATAGCAGGTGCACTAATAAAAATGCCTTATAACGATAACGATATAACGATTTTAAATATAGCTCTATATGAATCATGTTTAAGGACATCGTCAGTTTCGTAGTGCGTGGACTATAATGCTCAGAAGATATCATGCATTTTTCTGTGTCTACAGAAAATATTTCAACGCAATATTATGCAGCATTACGGAAATAATGCAGACTACATTGGAGAACATAATCAAATGAAGCCGAAAGTTTCCAATAAAACTACATATGGATTTAGTATGTAACCGCTCTATGGTATGCAACTAGCTCTACTTTTAAATTTTCAATATTTCGGTGTCCTCTTTTTGGACGAATCATTTACCATGGACAAATATATAACGTCAACAGTTTGTTGCATAGAATATGGACTATAACAAAATACAGAAATTATGTTTCATAGAATATAGGCCCAGTGTGGCATTTTAAACTCCATCCGAAAATACGACCAAAAGTTCATTATTAAACAGTTTAGGAGACGTCGTAAGGGTCCTAAATTTGCTGCAATCATTCTTTTATCAGGGCTTACATTTTGGTATCGGGTACAAAAATGGTTCTTTTGCATAAATAATATCAAGTACTATTAATATTTAATAATATTAATATCTCAACGTTATACCATTTCCACTCGAAAAGGATTCTAGTAGGCAAATAAATCCAATTGAAATTCAAAATTTCTATCCAATATTAAAAACATATCAATTATAATTTCAAATTTCCATCTGAAAATCAAAAGATTCGATCAAACATCAAAGCACACCTCTTTAAACCATAATTAAATAATAAATTATAATATGGTTTGCATTTGAATTGTGGTGTTTAAGTATGATTAAATTCAAATGTTTAACTAAAATAAGAACAGCTGCATCGCGATTTCTAATTGGCGTGTTTGAAGTTCGATTGGTATGCTTATTTAAAGCAATTCAATTGGTGAATTTTAATTTTCAAATAGGATGTGACAATTTAATTTAATTTTATTTTTATTTTTATTCACCATTGCAAGTTTAACCCTTAAGGCCGATTTGATTAAATTACAATATTGCAACATATATTCTCCATAACTTCCAAAACTTTACAATACTAATGTCTAATGATATAAATTAATTTAAATTCGATTTCAGTTAATGCTTTTCAATTTTCCAACGGAAAATTACAATTTCAATGTAAGTATTTTGAATGTTAAATGGACATTTTAAGATTTTTAGCACTTTCTTTTTCACCGATCGGTCCTTTACAAGTTTCAGATTCAAGCTGCCGTATACATATATAATTTCAATTAACGCTTTTTGGACAATAATCACAGACATTCATATTCACAAATTTGTAAATTTAAGCAGACAATAAATTATTGTGAATGTGCAACATTGTTTGCAAAAATGCAACACAAATAATCGATAGTCCTTCCAGTTTATGTACAGTCGAAAAAAATGATAAACGGTGGTTACACACACGGTGGTCACAACCCTGCTTCCTAAACGGGAAAATTATTGAAATACGCTCAGAAGGAGGTATCAATACCTAGTGAAATAATTGAGTTTCGGTATTAGGCAAAAGAATTTTTACCATATAGTACGTAGTAGAAACGTTACCTACTTGATATATTCATATTCATCTCACCATTCTGATCAATGTTTCCAAGCGACGTCTAATGGATGCAGGACATTCTACATACATTTTAAGATTTTGGGAATCATATCTAATTTAAGGAATTTTTTACTTGCACTCGTACGTTGGCTCCCATCTATTTCGCACGACGTTTCGGCACGATATGCATTAATTTAACAAAAACCCATTTGCCATGGATTGTTGGCTTATTATCTTTGCTCAGACTTTTGTTAGCACTTCAATACATAGAAAGCGATAAGATCTTTAACTGAAACCGCTATTTGATGATATATTCATAGGAAATTATGTAAACTCATTTTATGTTTAATCGCCTCAGCACTTGGAATAAATAAAATGTGTTTTATAAAAAGCATAAATGTCGCTATGGTGCTTGTGATAGATCACTTTAATCATCAAATTTATTCCCTGCACCGTGTTGAATTCATATATTCGCATTCGATAAACAATATTTGGAAACTTTAAGCGTCCCATTCATTCATTCTGTTGTTTGTTGTACTTCATCAATCTGTCTGCAAAATGCAACAAAAATTCAAATGCTCCTAGAGGGTTGTTCCGTAATGAGATTTCAATTCAATGTTTTTCCTTTTTTTTTCTTTGTGGCTGAAAATGCAAAGGAAAAAGGAAAGTTTTGTCAACCTACCTCGATTTCTTTGCGATAGAAATCTTCTATTGTGGGATCATATTTTTCAATAAAACAGCCAGAGACAAATTGCACAGTCAAAGCCGATTTGCCAACACCTCCAGACCCCAGAACGACAACTTTAAATTCACGCATAGCGGCTGCTGCGTCTGCTGCGGCGGCTGCTACTGTTGCAAATAAGGACTACGAATGACGTCGCTGATAATGATGACGATGCTCCCTAATGACTATGATGATGATGATGACGATGGAGGAGAGTTTAAAGCAACGTTGTGGCAAAAGGTTGCTGACTGGCTGGCTGCTGCTATTTCTGCTATGGTTAATGCTACTGTTGTTGTTATTGTGCTGGTGCGGATGATGTTGGTGGTGGATTCTTAACTACATCAACTTCTTAAGTTGAGAGTTAATTATGTTTAACTTTTCGGTTTGTCGCACTGCCCAGCAAGTTGTTTTCACTTTTTCACTACTTTTATATTCTTATAACTCATGGAAAAGCATTTCAAGAATCTCCAACTCTGCAACTTTAATTTGCTTCTTAATCTCTATATGGTTTCGTTCGTTCCTTTATCTTTCGTTTTTTTTCTTTTCTTTCTTTCTTTTTACTCTATTTGTTCCGTTCTTTTCTTTGTAGTTTTTTTTTTGTATTTTTTTGTTTCGTTTTCCGTTTTCTTTCAACAAAAATTGCAGTGGTGGTGGTGTAGTGGTGGTGTTGGTTGTTGGATGGATAGCTGGGGTGTTGGTGGAGTACGATATATCTTTTTACGTAGAGCAAACGGGGGGCTTACAAAACACCTGTGTATTTTTATGAATATTTCCCGATACATCTGCACAATTTATGAACATTTTCATTTACACTCGTACGCTATTACGAAGTTTTCACTTCTCTTATAGTTTTTTTCTTCAACGATAAAAGTAACACAAAATCACGATCCGCTTTGTCTAAAATTTTATTCATTTCATTTCATAAAAAAATCTACACGAAATGTGCGATGGTGCCAGACTGACCAAGTCTCCACTCCCAGAAACGTTTTTTCACTGCCAGAAAAATGTTAATTGCCTTCAGTGTTGAAAAGTGAAATATATGAAAAGAGTAGTAAAATCACTACTAGAGTACTTCAGTACCAGATACACAGTTGAAATTCATGTTTTTGGTGCTACTGAAAATTTCAACAATTTTTCGTTATCCAAGTGTTTCGTTCAGAATGCCTAACACTATTTTTCTAGATACTCGGTGTTGAAACCTAACTACTCAATAATTTGAAAAATTCGCAGCACTGTACATATTCCTTGAATGGAGGACAGGATCACGATACAAGTTTAAAGTTGGCACGAGCAAATTATGGAAAATAATCGGTACCAAAAATTGGTTTCCTTTTCTTTTTGCTTTACCATTTTATTATTCATATTCATATATATTTATTAATCAATCAATATCTAATTGTGGGCTACACATTAATAGCATTACAATTTATGACTTATATTGACATAAAATGTTATGAAATGACAGATGTAGTAATAGCTTAGAGATTACTTGTTCACAAATTAGTGCTAGAAATTTTTGCTTCACATAAAATACACATGATTATATGCTGTCTGGGTGCATCAGCGCGCTTCACAAATACTAAGCGAATGTTATTTGAAAATGTAACTACAAAATCGTTTGTGTCTCAACTAAAAACTAATGTTTTAATGTAATAATGCTGCTTTTATTTACAACGAAGATTGATTTTTGTGAGGAAAACAAACTGATCTGATAGATTTGAGCCTATTGATAAACATTTTTTTTTTAATTTTCGTACTAAATGTTTGACAATTTTCTGAAATAGGATTAAATATGTCAGATTAATAATGACTCACTAGAAGATTGGTTAAGCCTATTTGAGAAAATTAAAAACGTTTAATACGGAAATTTTACCAAATTGTCTACAAATAGTGTAAAATCGGCAAGATCGATCTGTTGGTAAGTCATTCCCTTTAGGACTATTTGAGTGGGAAACGCAATCATAAGCCTTAATGCAAATCTGTCAACTCGACTATCAGTAAATAGACGCAAAGTTCATTAAATTCATAAACAAATGTATGTTTGGCATATTTACTGAATAATTTTGATTTTTTAGCAAAACCAATGAACTTCGTTCACAAATTATGAAACGAAAACTTTTAAGTAAGGCATAACACAATAACAGACTGATTTATCTTTATTTGTGTGTACTTAACTATTTGTACTAAATGTTTGACAATTTTCTGAAATTAATGGTCTCACACTAACAGATTGGTCTGACAGATATAAGCTACTTTGGGAAAATTACAAATGTTTAGTATGAAATTTTCACCATACTAATATGTGAGGTCGGCCTGTAAAGTTGTCTCCTTTAGGACTATTTGAAAGGGGATGCGACTACAATTTTTTCTTTTTGAAATCAAAGTTCATTAATTAATTAAATTAATATATCATCTCAATTGTCAGTAAATTCAAAAAAGCCGAAATTTTTACTTCAATTTTGATGTATTAGTGTGTTTAAAATTTGTTGTTCACTTCAAATAGAATTTCATTTGACCAATTTTGCTACTTTTCTATACGGCATAATATGGATGAAACTTAAAACAGCTGATGTTCATTCATATTTTTTACTAAAGTTGTTTAATCAAATTTGACATGAGATCAATACTAACTTTAATGCACTTTTTCCCAAAAGTCCTGCTCCAATTATTAGGACAATCTTCAAGATTAATGTCAGTCTTCTAAAATACAAAGGCAATGAAAAAATTTGCCAACGATATCCCTTTTGTATGGAAAAAAATAATTGTAATTTCGTTTGAAGTCAATAGCAGCTGCGTAATCGGTTATTTGTTTGCTGCTATTTCCAACGCTAACAACCACCTTTTTTATGTAACTGCTTCTAAGTAACGATTAGCTGTCATTATTTTGCCTTGTAAACATCCGAGTTTTCTACTGCGAGAGATATATAAATCGTCATATTTTGTTGAAAATACTATATTGAAATAGCGCAAAAAGGCAGAAAAGTGTTACCATCATAAAGCTAAATGTGTAATTTGTAAAGAAAACCCTTAAGGCAACAAAGTAAGGGGAAGAAATATGTAAAAACATTTCACACACATGTACAAAAATTTATACTGTACCCACTTCTCTGTATACCCTAAAATACAACATCAGTTTAATTTCCCATCAAATTTCAAAACTTGTTTGATTCCTAAGCATCTGTCTCCGCTTCTCATTTTAAGCTTTTAAAACCCATCGAAAATGTTTGATTCGACCCAGGAAATCAGTTTAGAAGTATGGCAGAAGTGGATTTTGGATGCTATCTCAAAGATTCGCTCGCAGAAACAGAGGCCCAGTGTGCAACGTATTTGTCAAGCCATTGGGACGCATCACAAATTCCACGAAGACATTGTAGCCGAGAAGCTGGAACAAATTGTTGAAACTGGTGCCGTCATCAAGGTGTACAACAAAGGTTTGCATTCCTATAAAGCGCCCATGGCCAAGAGGGTAATACGGGTGGAGAAGAATACGAATTTGTGCAAAATTGTCGCAAGAGCTGTCCACGATTTGGGCGAATGCGAGGGGTCCAGCATTAAAAGTATTGAGAATTATATACAAAAGTTTAATAATATTGAGCTCATTGGAGAGGCGGATTTTAAAGCCGTTATAAAGCAGAGCATAAAAAAGGCCGTCGAAGCCGGTTTTCTTATACAGGAGGGGAAGCTGTACAAAAAGGGACGTTCACTAACAACGCCAAGAAATTCAAATGCTTCGGCGGATGTTCCAGTGCAAATTGTAAGTAGCTTTTTTGACAAAAACACAAAAAAAAAAAAAAAAAAATGGCGAAGTAAATTAACATGTTAATAAAAATCTATTTTAGTTTTAGCCGTCGTTTTTAAAAACTTAATTATAATCGTTGTTTCTGAGCGTTGAATTAGTTTATTCAATGGTACAAAATATGTGAAGGGATCAATTTTAAAAAATCTAAATTACTTCAAGTTAGATTTTTAAAACTAAAGAATTTTAATCATTTAAGGGTTTCCAATTATTAGCGTTTGGTTTTTAACATATTAAAACATCCGAAATATTTCCAATATTCTAGTTTGTAACGTATATATCATTTGATATGACAAAAAAGTAAACTCCAAGGAGGAAGTGTTAAAAGTACAAATAATCTTTTGACCAAACGCTGATAATAAATGTCGCAAACCTCCTTAGGACTTGACGTAGGCTAAACTTCTGCCAGATCGTAGCCAGAGTTTCTAAATGGTCCATATAGACCCGCCCATTCAGAAACCTGCCTTACACATTTTCATATTTATCGAACTTTAATTTTTCCCTTGAAAATTATAACTTGTCTATTCCATGGCATTGTAAATGATGTGCAAAATTGCGCCAACCAATTAAATGATTAACTATGCCCATGGCATACAAATAAGTAATTTAACCCATATATTCTGCTGTTAATATCTTTTATTCAATTGCATAAAATTCAGTTAACAGCACAAGTCAAAAGTTCGTTAGAGTAATTTTTGAGGATAAAATTGGATGGCGCAGCCACACCCTTCAGATAACTCCAATAAAAAGTTTACCGATTTGCGGAATTCCCTATTTTGCATGTAATTTCTAACCGGTAGACCACAGCAATTCTCTCATACAATATATCTGATAGGATCATTTCAGTAACTTATAATTTTGCTTATTTTATTGTCGTTCATCTGGCTGGAATTTCGATATTGTTATATGAAGAGTCGCTGTTTTTATAGATTAAACCTTTAAATGACCCGCAAATCTATTAACAGGAGAAAAATGTCATTGAGTTTTTAGTGGGCATGAAAATTTGATATATATATGTATGTGTCATATGTAGAGGCTGAGAATCAAACAAAACATTTGTTCTTCCTACTTCTCGAAAGATAGATTTCAAAAATATTGCTAACTTGAGTGAATCGTGTATTTGCAAACTTATATCAAGTTATGGGAAAACGCAAATCTGTTTACACAACACATTTCGCTTTTTAATTTTCAAATTTTCGAATGTAATTAAAACATCTAATCCAATATTTTGTAAAACTGTTCAGAGTTAGCTTTAAAGTGTATGTTAGACCACTGTAGAAGATAATCATAACTGACCCATTTTTTATACTTCAACGATATATCGAAAAATAATATATATGAACCAACGAAGTGCCAAAAGCATTTATACGTGAATATGGTTGTGAAAAAAATTAAAATTAATTGTTATTACTTTATTATAGTATTATAATTTAAAGAGTCGCCTGTCTAAAGTGTTGTTTAATACAAAAGAGCTGTACGAACTTTATCTACACTAAATACTTTATATCGGCCAGTGTCATTTTACAAAGACATATCAACCAACGTCGATGGGATCCCGAACTCGATCAAGACCTCATATAACTTTGGTGCACAGCACTGACGAAAGCAGCTTCATGGTAAGGATGCACTTATCGATCTGAATTTTTTGGGCATTTTCCATGATTGCTGTAGAAAAAATTCACTTAAGATACGATTAATAAAGGATAGTTGTCATGTACAGTACAATAAGCTGCTATTCGTTTCGTTTCGATGTGTCTGGCGACCACTTTAAGTAGTCGAGTATTTGACAAATCTGGTAAATGTTTCTCAGACAGTGAACTTCGGAATCATCGTTAAACTTTAGGTCCTGTTCATTGAGACCAAAAATAAAATGCGTGTAAACTCACTAACTGTGAGAAGCTTTCCCATATCTCATTCGTGGGAAGAATGGGAATTTATTATTTGCTGATTTCTTTTTTTTTCTGTAGTCTAAAGGGATAATTTATATAGATACTTGCACAATTAAATATAAAAACCTCTAAATGAACATTAGTTATTTCATATTAAAAATTATTACAACATAAATTTAAATTTATGAAATATAAGATTTTGAAACAAATTTGTAGTTTTTTAAAAGTGACAGACAGTAAACAGATTTCTTTTGATTGCAACTTGTGAAGTCTATGTTTAGAATATACAACAATAAACGTAAATCGGCCATAGGTGACTAAAATATCGTAAGATAAAACTGAGTAGAATAAGCATAATAATGAGAGATCTGTAACGAGCGTGTTCAGCTTTTTAACGAGAAAATTTTTTAGTTAAATTGTAAAAATTCGAAAATATTCCATAGAGAATAATGCGTTTTAGATATGCACTACAAGACGTTATTTTGTCCGACAGTAAAATATCTAAAAACGAATCTGCCTTAGGATGCTTTTAGATGAAATATTTAATCTAAAAATATACAGATATGTACTTTTATAAAGATATTTAAAACATATCAAGATCCTACATGGCCTCATAATCTTATATATATAATTTCTACAAAATAATGTTGATACTGTGTAGAATTTTGAATGGAGGTAAATTTCCTAAAGTTGTTTACAAAATAAAAATTGAGCTATTTTTGTCGACAAAATGCTACACTGGAATTAATTCGCATTTTGGAGAAATTTCTTCTTAGGTTACGTTGCGTAAATTTATGTATTGATAAAATTACCATATAAATATATTGAAGAAGACCTCACAATTACACCTATTCTCTGTTTTTCAATATTTTGTTCCACAACAATATTGTTTTTCTTTTTTTGCAGGGTAATGACATTTGCAAGCATTGTTCCGGTAACGCTCAAAAAAATCTAAATGGAATCCCAGAACCATTGAGCTCTTGCAAACAGTGTGGCATATCATTGCATACTACATGCGCTAATATAGCCGCCAAATGTAAAACACAGTCCTTTGTTCTACTCTATATGCTGGTCACTAAGGGCACATCGTGGTATTGTGAGAATTGTGTTAAATGTTGTGCCTGTGGAAAAGGCAACAAGGGCCCGTGTCTATTGCAATGTTTTGTGTGCCAGAAAAATTTCCATTTGAATTGTTTAGATACCATACCAGATAAGAAGCCGAAGCATCCCTATCGATGCAGCACATGTTTGAAACTAAATACCGATGTTTTTCGTATGGTAAAGGGTAAAGATGCTCAGAAGAAATTGCAACTGACGAAAAATCGGTAAGTGTAAAAATTGAAAAAAAGTCATCTACAAATGCTAACATTTCTCAAATTTAATGCAGTAGTGAACACAAGACTTATAATCGTTTTTCATTATACAGAAATTCAATCGCAGCAGCCAGTGGTAAACAAGTGACAACGTCGTCACCTTCATCTCGCCTGAATACAACTGATGTTTCAGTACCACCGCCCACTAGTTCTCCAGAGAAGTACTGGCCTGTAGCAAAATCAAAGGCGAGCAAAAATGCACCGGCAAAATATTCGGCTAACGCATTTGATGTCGCTACGCCTTCATCCGCTTCGCTAGCAAAGATGAGACAACAGGTACAAGTCGAGGTGGCTTTAAAACAACAATTGGCAACCTTTAATCATGAGGCGTCATTGAAGGGTCTTAAGGGACGCAAAAGGACTTTATCGAATTTATCCTCTTCAAGTTCATCCAGTGACAGTGATGAGGAGCAAAATAACGAGGGCGATGATAGAGATAATGATGATACATCCTCTTCGGATTCTTGCTCATCAACTAGTAGCAGTGGCTCGGATTCATCGGAAAGTAGCAGCGATAGTTCGGATTGTGACGACAATGACGAAGATAACGATGATGATGACTACGACTCGGAGAATAGTGAATCGAAGTCGAATGTCATGCTGGCTCAGATTTATAAGAAACAGAAGTGCGAAAGTTTAGTCAATGCATCTTCGCCAATATCGAAACACTTAAGTTTGGTGCAGCCTAAAAAAGAAGAGGAATGGGGATTTGCGGCGGTAGCTAAGAGTCATCCTGACATATTCGCTGCCAATTCGAACAGCAACAGTGGTGGCAATAAAAACAATGATATTATAAAGAATCTGAAGCCCACAAAAAGGAAGTTAACTGACCATTTTACACCTATTTCAAAACAAGAGAGCAACCAAACAGGACCTACCGAACATCAGCAAAGATCTACAACGCTATCTTTCGGTTTGGTGCAGGATTTAAAAACTGCATCACTTGAAAAATGCAGAGAAAAATCTTCACCAACCACCGCCACAACAGCTCCTGCAACCGTAATATCTGAACAAAAGCAAACAATGGTTATTAAATATAAACCCAAACCGTTGCCAGAAGGATCTAATGCGAAAAGCCCTGTGGAGCAGGCGCCGGCTCAGAAGAAGACAGTCTTATTGAAATCAATGCCGCTTGAAAAAAAACCAGATCCTAAGGCAGCCGCGGAGGAAGATGAGGATGATGAAATACCTTATTTATCTCAAAAGAATGTAATCAAATATAAAATGCTGGAGGATATAAACATAGCAAAGAGCCAGGAAAAGCCCGAAACACCACCACCTAAAGAGCCAGAAGAAAAACATCCATGGGAAGTGAAAACTGATGATAATCCTTTCGATTCACAACCACTGCCCAACGGTGTCTCGCAGGCAGATTTTGATATCTATAAACAGATAAGGGAGAGGGCTCGCAAAGCCATCGCTGGGGCAATGGAAAGTCCCAGCAAGTTGATAACAAAACCCACATTTGTAACTTCAAATGAAGAAAGATGCCCGGGATCGATAGAGATAGGGAAGTGGCATATTGAAACCTGGTATTCCAGTCCATTTCCTCAAGAATATGCAAGGTATCTACACAAACTGTTTAGCTATATTATAATCATGTTCTATAAGTTTTTTTCTTTGTTTTGTTTGCTATTAGGTTGGCCAAATTGTACTTGTGCGAATTTTGTTTAAAGTACACGAAATCACGCTCTGTGTTGGACCGACATCAGAATAAATGCTCATGGAAGCAACCACCAGGCACTGAAATCTATCGCCATCAAGATTTATCAGTATTCGAAGTTGATGGCAATATTAATAAGATCTATTGTCAAAACTTGTGCCTGCTAGCCAAGCTCTTTTTAGATCACAAAACATTATACTACGACGTGGAACCTTTTCTATTCTATGTTTTAACTAAAAATGATAGCAAAGGTTGCCATTTGGTGGGCTATTTCTCCAAGGAGAAGCACTGTGCCCAAAAATATAATGTGTCTTGTATTCTAACAATGCCTCAATTTCAGAGACAGGGATTTGGTCGCTTTCTTATCGATTTCAGTTATCTATTAAGTCGCGAAGAGGGCCAGCTAGGAACCCCCGAGAAACCGCTGTCTGATTTGGGACGCCTCTCTTATTTCTCATACTGGAAGTCTATTATATTGGAATACATGTACGATCACAGGAGTGATAAGAAAATCACATTCAATGAAATCGCTTTAGAAACCGGGTTAACTGTGGTTGACATCGCTTTGGCTTTGGAACTTTTGAATTTTATAAAATTGCGTAAAAACGAACATGACATACGCTATCAAATTAATATTAAAGTCGATTGGGAAAAGGTTAACCAGCATCATGATCGGCTGCAACGAAATAATAATCGCATACAGATAGTTCCAGAAAGGCTTAGGTGGAGTCCTTTACTAACCTATGTTAAAAACCAATCAATGGATCTATCTGGAAGGCAAAGTTTGTCGCCTCGAAAACCCGTAATGAAGATGGAGGAATCGAAAAACGCTGCAACTATTAAGAGTCAACAAAAGCACCCAAAGGTGTCTGCCGTAGCGGTGACACCAGATAATAAAATACGAAACAATTCTCCAAATGACGAGGAAAGCTTGAAGAAGGAAATTTCGCATGTCAAAAATTTCAATGGAGAGGCTACAGTCGCAGAAAACATATTTCATGGACGACAAGAGGACCCAGTAGTGGCCAAACGCAAAAGAACCGTTAGCCCTTCTCCTTCCCGTGAAACAAATACAGAAGTTCCAAAAAATCAGAACAAAGAGGAAGAAAAGCCGGATGACAATGGAGACAACTACAACAGTGAAAGTATGGATATATGTTCCACGGCTCAAGAACATTCAAAAAACCCCGAACCAGTTGGTGAAGAAATCAGAAAGAGTGAAGTAAGCGGAGATACCGCTAATCCTTCGTCAAGCAGGTCTTTACGCCTAGCCAATCGGAAGCAATCCACAACTTTACCACCACTAAAGAGAAAACATGATGAGCTGTCCGATTCGGAAAATGTTACTGCTACCATTGAGGCGCCCACCGTTTCTGATGAAACCACTAACACAATTGAAACAGCTACCGAACCTGTTATAAAGGAAAAAATTGAAGATGTTATTGAACAACCGATGAAGAAAGAGGCTCCTGTTGTGAAGGAAAGCGAAACTACTGCAGTTGCGTTAGCAGAAAATGACAAACCAGCTGTAGAACACCAAACAGAGCCAAAAAATGACAAGCGTGTACCAAATTTATTTCCAAAGTTAAGAGCTAAAAACTCTGGTAAACTTAATGAAGAAATCATGAGCGACGCTATGGAAATGGATTTGGCCAAGGAAACACCGACCGACCAGATCCCTAAAGAAAGCAATCCCGTAAAGGAGAAAGATGAAGTCAAAGAAGATGAAAGCAACATCATTAAGGCCTCGCCAGTGAAGGTGGAATACCCTTCATCCGCGGCTGCTATTAGTGCCAACTCTTCCAGTACTCCTCCAAATTCGGTAATTAAAACTACAGACAACGAGGACAAAGTACTTGAAGCCGTGGCCAAGAAAACGAAAAAATCACTTTTTAGTGATAATGAAGCCGTTGTTAAGCCAGAGGTGGAAGTAACCGTTTCTGCATCTACAACACCACCGGGTATGGAGGACAGCAAACCATTGGAAAAAGACTTGAATGAAGCTAATTGTACAGACACATCGAAGGAAATTCTACGGTCAACTGTGGCTCCAAAGGTTCCTTCCGCAAATCCCAATAACAAAATGCATGAAATCATAACTATGCCACAAAAAGAACCCGACAGCAAGCCCCTGGAACATAAAAATGTTTCGGTTATTGAAGAAAACAAAACTAAACTTGAAAAGGCAGAAACTTTGATTGTGCCTCTTACAAAAGATGTCAAACCGCCATTACAAAAGGAGGAACAAAATACTTCGCCAGAAAAGAAGGTGAAGCCGGAGCCCTTAAAGGAGCCGGAAACGCTAAAAACTGAACAACATTCCCCTTTATCAAAAAATGCGAATGAAAATGTAATATCTGCACAACAGGAGCCGGTAATCACTATCAATCATCTATCTGCTATTTCCCCAAAACCAAATGAGAAAAATGCTGTAGCAGCTATCTCTTCAAAGATTGAACAGCACAGGGACGTGAAGCCTTTAGAGCAGAGTGGAAAGCCAGCGCTTGTTCCTAGCTCCAGTAGTGTGACGACATCATCGGCGATAAGCGTGGCTACGAACATCAAACCAGAAATTACACAGCCTATAATTCCAGCTGCCTCTGTTGCTATACCAGAGCAATTGGTCCTAAAAAAAGAGCACCAACCAAGCAAAAGTCCTATAAAATTGGCTGGATCAAGTTTATTAGACACTAAGCCCCTAGTTACCGAGGCACCGCCTCTGAAGGCGCAAATGCCGACAGCTGAACAACAACTCGTCCAGCAGGCACAACTACATTCGGCTATTCAAAGCTCTATTCAATCTGCTTTACATCAGGGCACGACATCCGCGTTGTCTTCAAGCTATTCTAAAGGTCCCAATGAAAAGTATAAATGTAAATCGGAAAAATCATTGGACTCTACAGGCAACAGTGATAAACATGTGGCTGGGTATGAAAAACACGCCAAGTCAAACAAATCTAAAGATAAAATGGACTCGAAGGGCAATGAAACAACAAAAGTTAAATCGTCTCTACACGGTGGAAGCGCGAGGGATAAACAAGAACAGCAAAATAAAATGACAACTCAAAGCCAAGCAGTAAAGGGACTGCATGGCCCCATACAAATCAAAGAGGAAGATGCCGCCAGAATGATACAATCATCTATGGCCTCAGCCACGGGGGCGGCATCCGTTCATGATAAGCTCCACTTTAAATCTACAGCAGAGCACAATCTCAACACAATTGACTTAAATAAAATTGCACCACAGTTTCCATTAAATCAACTGTCCAATTACCACACCTCGGCCCAGTATTGGCAATGGGACTATTACGGTTATAATCTTTCTCATTTGGATCCCTCCGCACAGAAGAGTCAAAATAAATTCCACAAGGATTTGGCCACCTCAATGGCATACAATAATTTCACTCAAAACCTCTATCAATCGGCGAATCTTGCAATGCAGCATCATGCCCATCAGCAACATATACAACAGCAGCAACAGCAGCAACAGCAGCATCAACCACAACATCATCCAAAAGATAAGCTGAAAGCAGAAAGGAAAACAAGTCCCTTGAAAAAGGATGATGCCATGAAGGCGAGCTCCACTCATTCAGCGGTAAACAACGAAATGATGCGAGAAGATAATGCGGCGGCAACAGCTGCATGCAATTACAACCAGAGTCATGGTTTGTACACTGGGACAAGCGGCACATCGCAGAAGAATCGGTCGCAAACAGACCATATACGTTCCATGAATAGTCATCAGAATACCAACAACAACAACAAGTATCACAATGCACAACAGCAGGCAGCGGCAAATTTACTAAACTCACAGCAGCTGCAACAGCAGCAACAACAAGCTGCCTGCCAGAAAATTAAGGCCGAACAGAATATCAATCAAGGCGGCAACAGTGCAGCATCTGCCACCAACCAGATACAGAATAGTGATGATAATAATAAAATGAAATCTGGCGGATCTTCGAGTCTCTCCAACTCGACACAGCAGAATTCTTCGCAACAGCAGCAGCAGACCACCACCGTAAGTCCTGAGATGACGTCGCCCATGGTGTACAATAGCAGTAACAATGAAAACTCGGGCGGTAATAACAACAATGGTTCCAATAATAGCAATAACAACACCACTGGCAGCAGTGCCGGCAATGCTAACAATAATACAGCAATGCATCACTATGCAGAATGCGGTCTCAGTGTGCCCATTGGTATGGATTCACCGGCCAGTATTGCCAGTGATATCACACAAAATTCTTCAGATGTTTCAAACGGCGTACATATGCAGCAACAACAACAGCAGCAATTTTCAAACTGCTCTATGCAAAATCAGGGCACCAACACCCCAATGCATATGGCTATACATACACCGCACATACAACAGCAGCAGCAACAAAATAACATGAATATGAACAATCAGACACTTAACACTTTGGGAACTAACCAACAACAACAACAGCAGCAGCAACAACAACAACAGCAGCAGCAACAGCATAACACGCAACAGCAGCAGTCGCGTAAAATTAATCAAGTAAGTATTGCAATGGTTCCTTCTCATTCGCCCACCTTACCAGTAGTTAACAACTGCTAACTCTGTGTTATAGACGCAGTTCTATTTCATGCAAACGACAGCGAATTTTAATATTGCAGTATCATAAATTTGTATTATTCTCAATAGCAATCCTGAACAAAACACTTTCGTACTGAATTAGTTCTATACTGATTCCCAAAGGAGCAAGAACAGATTAAGTACGGACACTGTCTCATTTAATATTTGAGTGCTCTAGGGGGGCGATAAATGTTACCAATACATTTCTTTGGACCGATCTTAAACTTGTTTCAATTCAAATATTTCATAATGAAAACAAATCAAAGTTACGTGCATCTAACGAATGGAATATGGAAGTCTTCCTTGCATCCGACGGTGTTACAGATATTTGTTTCGATTAGGTATAATTTACTAGATCTGTCGACTAATCGCAAGCGTAATATTTATTCAAACATCGAGGTAATCGCCCCTCAAGGAAAGACAGAGTGGATCAGGTCTGCAGCTGGCAATTATATGAGCGATAGTCGCGTGTGCTGACCATTTCGCCAAAAGTTGATCGCAGTGTTTAATTTTAGAAGCATCTAACGCAATTCACAAAACAAATGTTTATTTATTGTTCACAAACGAGCGTTTGCTGATTTGGGGATACGAAAATATAGTTCTAAAATAGTTGAAGTAACTATTAAGTCCTTTGTGGCTTTCCACTTTTGTTAGTTTGAGTAAAATCAGCAGGCGGTTTGATATGAACTAGTTAATATGTGACCAGTACAGGCGAAACATTTTCGATAGGTTTTAAAGAAGTATTATTAAATCTAAAAACCTCTCTCCCTTTGCAGAACGAAAATAGCACATCTACAACCAATAGTGTCCAACAACGTTCGACCACTCCTAAGCTTATGAGGAACGCCAATGCATCATCTAACAATGCGCACAGACAGTCAAAGCAACAGCAGCAGCAGCAGCAGCAAGCCTTAAACAGTAATTTAGCGCAACAACAACAGCAGCAGGCTTTGGGTAACCACAGCAGCCAAAACGCCTCTGAACAGCAACAAACTCAACAAGAGCAATTGCATAATATTCAACAATTTGCTCAGTTAAATGCGCATGCCCACCACCAAAACATGCAAGGCTCGGATAACATCTACATTTCTCATTTGGGCCAGAATTATCCAAACAACACGTCTAATTCGTATGACATATCCTCGATGCCGGCTGTCATCCAGCAGCGCATGTCAATAAATAGCACCATTAACACGCACGCTGGTTCGGTGCGTGTAGAGCAACCATCTCCTTCGTGCGCTGTAAACAATTTCTATTTGCAAAACAATTTGAATTCGAATGAATCTATAAACAACACAGCGAGAGTGCCTATTTCGATTCCATCCGGCGGTGGCGGTTCGTCGTCTGGATCTTCGTCGGCTAATGAACACCTGAACCAGCAGCAACAGCAAACACGGGCGGAGTCACTGCCTAGTGCTCAATCAGGCTCGCCAGCTGTGGTCGGTAATCTCAACAGTTTGTCTAGGTTACAACAGCTTACAAATGGTTTGGATATACCACCCTGTAACACATCTCCTATTGGACAGGTCGATATGACCCCGCCGCCACAGCACGGAATAGGGAATAATTCAATGACACCACCGCCTCATCTGATTGTACCACAAAATCGTAACTTGAATACATCACCGAACATGCTGCAGTCTCAGATGGCTTCACTGCAGTATCACCATAAGTACTATCCGGGCAACATGAATATCGCCCCCATAACGACCACTTCGCAGGCGAGTATTAGTCGATCCGTACGCAACACAGCATCGGCACCGATCCAACATATTTCATCGTCCCCCTCCACGTCGTCACCCAACAGTAGTCGGCCTGCTAATGTGCACATAACCCCCAACTTGATGACACCCTACAGTGCCATCAATAGCTACAGAATGTCCACGCAGCAGGCGCCGTCGTCGAGCTATTCTACCGGTGGAGAATATCCCAACTCACAAATACCCATGCAGATGGGGGTCATGAATATGCAATCGCAATATCAAGATGCCTGTGCTATACAAAGGGCGGCCCAGCAGAATTCAATGTATCCCACATATTCTCCATATATATCATTAAATGCCCCTATGAGAAGATAAGTTAAAAAGAAGAAAGGTTAAAATATTGAATATTTTAGCCTGATGAAGTACTACATACATTGAACAGGAAAAAGAATAATACACAATCACATATACACAACATGCATACATACATATATATATACATATATTTATATATATATATATCACTCTATACAAAGCGTAATAAGCGCTTATCTATTATGGCCCGGAAGAAAGGGAACATTTTTACATGCAATCATGGAAATGTACATTCACTTATCACTCTTTAATTTAAAATTTTATTGTATTTAATCGTCCTAGACACTTCAGTTGTTGTTTTAAAGAATTGTTTTTAAACTGTTGTTGGCGCTAAATTTTCTATGTATCTCCAAAAATGTTTTTCTTATTTTGCAAACTGTCCATACCAAAGATAATCAACAGAAGTTTGGAATGGGGGATGGATGTGATTTTCCCTCTCGTTTATACAATAACGTATACGTTATTCAGTACGAGTACATTTGAAAAGAGACAAATAATCAGTGCCTATAAAGCGAGTTGATTATAATGGATGTTTTATATATAAATAGGAAAAAACGTTGCTTTTTTTCCTTAATAATATCTACATATATGTGTATATCTGATATTGATGAAACTTTAAACGCTCTGTTCTGCAAGTACATTTCTATGTTGTATACATTATATACCTAATTATCCCTATAAATACATAAGTTTATGCTAATTATATTCATTGGATGTCCTTAAAAGGGGATTTAATAAAGTTGTAACATTAAAAAAAAATATGTATATGTATAGAATATGTGTATGTATTTATAATATACACACAAATAATTATATTTACTAGAGAACAGTGCCGATATCTATGGGAGATTTTTAAATATTTTTAAATTTGGAGTTTTCTGTGAAATCTAGTTTTAAAATCTGCCAGCCAAAGGTTTATACTGGTTAGTTTGGCCTTGATTTGACCGGTAAGTAATTTTCTCCATAACTATGTGCTGTCTTTTCTTTTATGGGATTATGTCGACATGGAAATCTGTCCTTCTGATAAAAAAAAAAATAGATGAGTGTCAGTCATACTGTTTAACCTTAATGAAGAAGATTTCGATTACAGACTTGAGCACAAAATGCAGAATGCATTTTAAAGGGGAAGATTGGAGGTAGTTGAAGTAGTAATTCTTAGGCCACTATCTTTTGTACTTATCGGAATTTGATTGGGCGCTTAAATCGCTTATATTTGCTGTCATTTGTTGCCCGTGCGTTTAGGATTATTGGTGTTATTTAAGTTTCTTGCACTAACTTTCCTCCAAAAGTTAGCGCTAACAGTTTCTAATATATTTTTCTTTATAATGTTGGAAACCTTCTTTCTTGGTCTTTATACAATCTGATGGTCAAAATATTAATGACAATGACAAGGTTGAGTTATTTTCACTCTTGTTGATGAAATTCGGTGATATTGGGAAAAAGATTCATATTGAGATTTGCTATTTGATGCTTAGAAGAGAAAAATTGAAAGCTTAAACATCAGATATTTTTTTCTCAATATCAATGAAAAATCTCTATCGCTGTTGATATTTTCTGAATATGAAGCAGTAATTTCAACTGAAAATTTCTCAATGATGCGACTTCTCATTTTCAAATAATATCTTCTGATATTAAATATGAAATGTCATTCCGATTTGTTCTCTTCTCAATAATATAATTTGAATGCTCATCTTCAATTATTTTTTTTATCAATGTCTAATTAAAATTTCCAATTCCGATTAAAGTTTATTGAGTGATAAAAACTTTACTTTTAATGGAAGTGTTCATAAATTTCAATTGATTACTATGGAAAAAGTTTTGGCCTTGGAATGTTTGAACATTTCTACAGTGTCGATACTTTTACCACCACTTTTACCATAATTTAGTAAGATTGAAACGATTGAAAATATGAATATGGCTGTTAGGAGGAAGATAGTTTGAGGACGGAAACAATACTGACACTGGGCATAAAGTCGGGTAAATATAAAGGTATAAATAAAGTTGGAGGTTTAAATAATTATACTATAATCTGTTAAATATAGGTCTAATGAGGCATTACCTCCAACTCCTCTATACGTTATCCTTTGTGGGGGATTTTGCCCAAATATCTCACTTTATCTTGCAATTAATACAACACAGAATCTGGCGTGCCATCGCTCAAACTGTGAGTTAAATGAAACTATGAAAGTCGTTTCATTCATGCCAGTTCTGTCCCAGTAGATTTGCCAAACCGATTGCTGGTTATGAATTGATCGAAAATCCAAAACTGCTCCATTATTATACCTTTCCTGTTTCCACTAGTTTAGTTTAGACGCCGTACTGCTAGTGTTGGTCAGCACTTATTGCAGTTAATGTTGATCGGCGACTTTATTAGTAGGATGGGCGAAAATGTTATCTGCAAAAGTGGTTCCCAGACTATTATTCAATATTGGGCGACATGATATCTTCTGAATTTTTGTACGTTTTAGATGAAGTCATTGGTCTATATCGATAAACTATGAACGATTGAACCTTGGAAGCCAATATTGATTGCCTCATTCGTTATATACATCCGCAAATCAATTAACAATTCTCTCGTACCGTTATTTTTTGCGCGTTTTATTATGATTTTGATTCTAAGTAAGTGAGCGCTAACTTACTTTTATAAAAAAAAAATAAAATCACAAGCGCTTCGCTCTTCTGCGCTCCCAATTCAACTCGTGGTATACCACAGTTTTGAAAGTATCAAAGGTCTAATTTTTTCCAACAGAATTTTGATTACTCTCGTCCAGCGAATTTTTGAGTCCATTCACAGGACAGCAATTGCAATATTTTGATACGCTTAACCACGTCGATGTTGGCATACAGCTCATGATTCATACAACGCCTATATAATCTCCGTTAACGATGACGGATCTTATATTTTTCGAAGAATTATTTACATTTTTTTTTTTCGTTGTGGGGTGAAAGGGGCCTTAGTAGTGTTTGCAATACTCTTTTACTCGGAACCGAGGTAGATGAATTTATCCACCAACACAAAGTTCAACAGCGTCCCAAAATGAATAGATTATACATGTGCTTGTCGAAACAAATAACTTGGTTTTATCCCTGTTTAACAACATTTTTATGGCTTCTTCGCAATGTTTGATAAGGTTGCAATATTTCCACGTTGACAGTTTTCTGCCAACGATGTCTTATCATCAGCGTAAGCATGTATAACTTTAGCCACAGGTGGTACCAGTTCCATGCATTTTTTTTTTAAATTTTAGTGTAGTTTCAAGCATTTGGTAAAATTAAAAAAAAAAATAAAAATTTTGTTAGTCTGTTATATTTTTAATTTTAAAAACTTGAAAATTTTATTTTTCAAATTTAAATTTAACTACAATTAAAATCAGAAAGTTCACATATAAATATTAAATACGAACAAGAAAATAAAAAAAAATTAGGATAATTTAGGTTTTATGTTTCTAATTTTTACTTCTAACTTTATTAAGTTAGTAATTTATTAGTTAATTGAAATAATTTTTTCAAACAAATTTAATTCACAAAAATTTTGGTTTTTTAGTTTTTTTTATATACATACGTGTATATTTTTTAAATTCAATTCAACACAATTAAAATGTTGCAAATTTGATTCACGGGGTTACAGGGTGTAAATTAAAATGTAGTCGCTCTATCCTTTCGTGGGATGTATTATAGGCTTTTCCAGTTTATACAATCTTTGAACAAATAACGTCTATAGTTAAAAAGATACACCTATATGTATAAGTAATAAGTAAAAGTAATTTTTTTAGTGGCAAGCATGCGATAAATCGCTTTATCTCTCCAACAATTTTTTTATTGAATGAATTGACTAGATTCAAACCGTACATCATAAATAGGCAAGTGTGATCTAAACTAACCTTACCCAAAGTTGTGTTATTTATACAATGGGCATATCAAATTTTCTTTCTCTCTTTCTCTCTCACTCTCACTCTCTACGCTTTGCTTGTTCGATGTTAACCCAGAAACAATAGACGCGTTAGAGATATAAATGCTCTCACTTACAAACCCAGAAACCGGTTATTTTCTTTCTTTTTTTTTTTGCTCTATTAATTGGACTGTTACTTGTTGTGATATTATTGTTGGGGTATATTATACAGGGTGGGCCATAAGGGTGTTGGCGGTTTAAATATTCAATTAAAAAAAAAACTACGAAACATAAAAAAAATATATTTGTATTTTTAAAAAGTAGAAGCATGGGAATTTTTAAGACTTAAAAATAATGTTGTCCAAATGGCTTCCCTCGGCTGCTTGACACTCTTGGAACCGAAGTCGCAAATTTTGGGTGGTTAGCAATATGCTCTCTACACAGGGTGGTTTGGCTAGAGCAACGGTGTTTGCTTCCATAGCGTTTGCTCGGCGGAGGGCTACTGTGACGTAGTTGGGGGAAGTGGGTCTGCTGACCTTTTCACGGCAGTCTGACCTGGGGGTTGAGCGGCTGTGGGACTGTTCGGATCATGCTGATCCCACAATCCAGTTCAGCTTGATTGTTGGCAGCTGTATGCTCGTTTGCGGGGGCACCAGTCGCTGGGCCGCAAGGGGTTGAAACTGGAAGTAGATTTTCTACAGAGTTAGATTATCTACGAAGTTTCACCAGAGGCTTTGTCTGATACCGGGGGTGATAGGGATACACACGTGCAGGTCTCGGGTTCGTGCCCTGTCATCTGTATCTTGTTGATCTCTCGGGGGATACGGACAGGCATGGGGTCTTCCCTATGTCTATATTTCATGGTTGCCGTTCACCGTCGCCGAACGGAAGGGGTTTGGAGTTTTCCCCGCCTCCCACCGGTGAGGATACTGCATCCTTGCAATGTAGTATCGACCGTTCCATCTGCCTGGGGTCTCCGTGCCTGCAGGTATGTAAAAATGTCCAGTCTGTATCTCTTGCCACAGGGCGACCAATCCCGTGAAGTATGCTGTATAAATCACGATTTGGTAGTAGCTTAGCCATATGCTTTGCTGCGCAGCTCCAACCGGTGAGTTTGGCCGGTAGCGTGGGGATCAGGAGGCCCCGGGACTGAGTTCCCGCCTGATCATTTGGTGTAGGACCCCTAGTGGGAGCATCACGCGGGTTGTGGTTGATACCAAAATCGCTGGTAGAGACTTCGTGCTCGAATGTGGAGTTGCATTGCAACCGGGTGCTACAGACCCATAGAGTAGCAGAGGTGGTAAGATAGGCCTAACCTCCGCCAATGGGGATTATGTTCCATACTAGCATAATCAATTTGGTATCTCCTGGCTGCGAAGAAAGGGCTGCCAATATGTGTTAATAGCACAATTGTCAGCCCCTTTTCCTAGTTAGCTAAGTTTACTTGGCTGTCCCAGGGGGGCGTTGGCAATCGCATTGTAATATGCCCAGTGTGTCGCACACCGTGGGTAAGGCCTTCACGGCGAGACTCACGTTAAACTCTCGTGGACTTCTGTCTGCACACCCTTCTAGGCAGAAATTTTTACAAATAATTTTTACACTAATTTCACGTCATATTTTACACTTATTCAATGACGATCATAATGACGTCTTCTTTTCTAGTTCAATGGAAGTTTGCTAAGGTAATCCCAATTAAGAACAGAAATTACTCCTGTGATTTAAAAAATTTGAGACCAATTTCTTTAGTTCTCATATTGTCAAAGATTTTAGAATACATTTTAAAGTATCAATTATTGCGTTTCATTGAAAGTGAGTCGTTGCCGAATGACTGTCAATGTGGATTTCGAAATTGTAGGAGAAGTACCATTGGACTACTTATGGGAAAGGAGTTTATGATCAAAAGGTTTGTGTATTATTGTCCTTGGATTCAGAAAATCGTGCTGATTATGGTGTTTTGTTAGATAAGTTATACACCAATTTTAATTTCGACGTTAATATCTGTCGTTTGGTTTCTTCATACCTATATGATAGGAGTTGTCAATAATTCGTTATCTTCTGTGTTGCCTGTCCAAAGTGGTGTTCCTCAAGGTTCGGTACTTGGTTCAATACTTTTCATTTTGTACTTAAATGACCTGTTTAGCATCCTTGATGGTACATGCATTTCCTATTCATTTCCAGATGATGTACAATTGCTCTTTAAGGGAGAATACGAGTTTTCTGATGTCCTGCAAAGTAATATTTATTATGCGTTAAATTTGATCTGCTCATGGATGACGGAAAAAACAAACAAAAACAAAAGCTATGCTTTTTTCTAATCACGATTTAAGCTTGAGTTTGTCTTATCATGGCACACGTATTGAAGTGGTCCACAGTCTACATTGTTTGGGAGTAGTTTTAGACAAAAAAAAACTAAGCTTTAATTATCATGTGGATAACGTAGTCCGGCGTTTAAATTACACATTTCGAATGATTTAGTGTTGCCTATATCGATTAAGGAGAAATTGGTTCGTGCTTATATCATGCCTAGTATTCTATATTGTTTAGAGCTATACTCCCATAGTGATATTAATGAACAAAGTATGAGGAAAATTCAGATGGCGTTTAATAGGGTCATAAGATATTTGTATTCACTGAGGCGTCGTGTTCATATAAGACCGTATGTTGAGCGTTTCTTTGGCTGTATTTTAAAAATCATATCGATTTAAGGTCTTTATTCTTATTTTATAAAGTTGTTCGAATGTGTATTCCTCAATTTCTTTTTAATTCGTTTAATTTTTCACATTAAACTCGTAATAAGCAGTTTCTTATTCCTAAAATAACCACACTCATGGGTTGTGCTTTTGTAGTAAGAGTACCACAAATTTACTATTTACATGTCCTGATTCTTACAAAAGGCTCATTCTGCAGCACTTTCAGACTTTCTACTAAAATTTTGTTTTCAATTACCCATTATCTTATATTTCCAGATTATATACCGAAGCTGGCAATTATCGGAGAAGTTGACTACTTTCAAAATAGGAAACAATTTGTGCAAGTAAACCATTGTAAAAGTGAAATGGTAAATGTTGAATGTGGAGTACCACAAGGTAGCTGTCTAGGGCCGTTATTATTTTCAAATTTTTTTAATGATATTTGTAATTTGAACCTTGTCGGTAAAATGTATATGTTTGCAGATGACGTTTGCTTGTTCTATCCATATAGTTACGATTTGACTTTGAAAATTAACATGGAACGGGATATTGCCCTAATAGTTGAATATGCTAGATTGAATAAAACTGTTCTGAATCCAAATAAAACTAAATTAATACTGTTCAGACCACATGCCAATATATTAAATAATCATTTTAGTGTTTTAGTTGATGGTAATATAATTGCTGAAACCCATGAAGTTAAATACTTAGGGATTACTTTGCAAAGTAATCTCTCTTGGGATTCACATATAACTGAAGTTAAATCAAAAATAGCACCGGCTATTGGTATATTACACAAAATGAAATTCAAATTGAATGTGGAAACTAAAATATTATATGTAATTTATCAAGCGCTTACTCAAAGTCACCAAAATTACATGGCGTTAATATATGGTTACAAAAGGACAAATGTTATGAAATCGTTACAAACTATGCAGAATAAAGCACTGAAAATAATTTACAATTTACCAAATTTTCATTCAACTATATCTTTGTATGTTAATGTTTGTAAGTCCATATTGCCTATTTATGGACTTTATAGACATCAATTACTCTTGTATGTTTTTAAGAGTTTGAACAATTTTGACTATCGTACCATTAGTTTTTCCCAGAACAAATCGTTTATGTGTACAAGACATCAACAAAATCTAAGAACACCTAGATGCAGATGCAGAAACTACTAAACAACGCATTGAATACATGGGTAGTTTACGAGTACAACAATTTGCCCTGCAAATATGAAAAGAATAAATAGAATATCACACTTCAAACGTGAACTAAAAAGTGTCCTTTTACAGAACCTTGAAACGCTTCCATATGTAATTGCGGAATAATCCTAAGAGTATTTTACGGATTCAAAACATGTATGTTTTCACATAATTTTTTATACACTACATGTTTTTTTTTTTGTCTCTTCTTGAATATACTTTTTTGATCATATTTCACTTTATAATAATCTTCTATTTCAGAACATCGCAAATTAGAAATGTAGAACCAATGACCAAAAATCTTGAAATTTATGTTATTAACCGGTTAGAAAGATTTAGTTTCCAGAAAATTCCGAAACCAGATTGGTAAAAAAATCCGGTTTTTTTGATACTCTATTATGTTTATCTCTTCGTTGCTGCTTTAGCCCCGTGCGTACTCCGCGATATCGCTCGTTATCAAATGTATATTTAAATTTCATTTATTGTAAAACATTATGATTATTGCGGGGCGGTCTTGTTATCAGTAAACTAGATTATTGTTAACCCCATTGATTCGTTTGGAATCGAGGCAACAGATGTGAAGATTCATTCAATAAATTCAGCTTTCAGTTGCTAAAATGAAACGAGTCTGCATAGTTGGAGCAGGTACAGCAGGGCTTTGTGCGGCACGTCGAGCTCTCGATAGCGGCTTTTCCGTTACTGTGTACGAGCAGACCGAACAGATTGGCGGAACATGGGTATTCACGGAGCAAGTGGGTACCAACGAATATGGTCTAGATGTCCACAGTAGTATGTACCAGGGGCTGAGGACTAATTTGCCCAAAGAAGTAATGGGATTTCCAGATTTTCCTATCGAAGGCTCTGAGGAGTCATATGTGCCCTCGCAGATTATTCTAAAATTTCTCAACGATTACTGTGTGAAACATAAAATAGAGGAGCATATCAAGTTCTTGCATTATGTAATACGAATAATGCCAAAAAATAATATGTGGCAGGTGAGTTAAAGAAACCAATGTAATTTAAAATAAGTGGAAGGAAGAAATCATTTTACCACCTCTATCTCAAAATTAGGCAGTCATTTCCTTTACAAAGAAAACGGATTCTAAAATTCCACCTTAAGTAAAAAACAATAACAATTTTAAAGTTTTTTTTTTATTTTTTTGAAAGAGCAGGCTCTCTAGTCTGCACACAATGCTTTTATACAACAGAAACGTTTCGAAATAGCCAGGAGCCAGATTTACGGCCTTAACTTTCCCATAAAGATATGTCGATTAAATTTCACCCAAATTTGTGGTCACCTTTCATTCTGGGGACACGTAGGATGGGTTTTAAAAGAATGCAAGATTCATAATCTTCCACGTAGTGAAATCTAGACAACTTCATTCCGTGACGTCAAAGCGACTGCGACTGTTACAATCAATAATGTGAATCTTGTCTCGCCGCTTAAATTTGTAACTTACCGAACAGCCACAATCAGTATCAAGGCGAAGTATTTGTTATCAGAAAGCATAAATTCCAATGTGGATTGGCATTTGACATTGCTTACACTTCTTGTCTCGCTGCTTAAATTTGTAAATTTGAACAGCCACTATCAGCATCAAGGCGAAGTATTTGATATCACGACGGAAGTCGAAAATGATGAGACAAAGATAAATTTAAATTTATTTAGATTCATATGACCTCTTACCCTGGCCATATCAATAAAATTGTTCTGAGAAATGTTAATACAAAAAATTAGAAAGGAGGAGGAAGGAGGAATATTCATTCCTCAGCTTCGTTGCAGCTTAAAGTGCGCACAAAATTAAGCAATGCGAGATATGTAATCAACCTAACATAAAGAAGAATATCGATTTTGAAAAAAGGATGCGGAATTGACGATAACTTAGCATCCAATTGTAATTACTACGAAACAAAGAGAAGAAGAGGTAGGCATACTACGAGGTGTGTTCAAAAAATAAGTGGACTTTTCGTAAATTCGACTTTCGAATCCAAATAAAACTAAATTAATACTGTTCAGACCACACGCCAATGTATTAAATAATCATTTTAGTGTTTTAGTCGATGGTAATATAATTGCTGAAACCCATGATGATTATTTTTTTTATGTTGGTACACTTGTCTCGAAGATATGTTGATGGTTTTATCCATATAGCATGTTTAGTTTGTTTGTGAGAGGCATAAATAAGCAAAGTGCTTTGACGAATCGGCTGTTTTCTGCTATCGAAAAAAATCAATCAAAGTTGTTGCATCAAATTTTGTGTAAAAAATGGAATTGAGTGCTCAAAAACACCTGAAATGTTGACAGTGGCATACGGTAAGAGCACTTTGTTTACAAGTGGTTCAAACCTTTCACAGAAGGTCGAAAGGATGTGAATGACGGCGCTCGTTCTGGACACCCCAGCACATCCACAACCGATGAAAGTGTTAAGAAAGTGAAGAAAATTGTTCCATAACAATTGGAGAATCGTCGAATCACAATTACAGAAATTGCTGAGGATGTCGGCATATTGGTTGGCTCATGCCATGCAATCTTTTCGGAAATTTTGGGCATGAAGCGTGTTCGGCAGCGAAGTTCGTTCCAAAATTGCTGAATTTTGAACAAAAACAATGTCGCATGAGCATCGCTCAGGAATTGTTGAATGACGTCAACGATGGTTCAGATGTGCTTAAAAGGGTCGTAACTGGTGACGAATCATGGGTATGTGGTTATGACATCGAAACCAAAGTCCAATCGTCAAAACGGAAGAGTCCAGCAGAGCCAAAACCACAAAAAACACGCCAAGTTCGATCAAATTTCAAGCTTTTGTTCACTTTTTTCTTCGATTATCATGGTGTAGTGCATCAGGAGTTCTTACCACAAGGTCGTACGGTAAATAAGGAGTATTACCTTGAAGTTATGCGCCGTTTGTATGAAGCAATATAAAAAAAAAACGCCCGGAATTGTGGAAAAAATTCATGGCTTTTGCATCATGAAAATGCACCTGCTCACTCATTTTTGATTGTGAGAGATTATTGATTTGATATGATATGAGATTATTTGGCCAAAAACAACACCGTTATCATGCCTCAGTCGCCATATTCACCAGATTTGTTTTTTCCTGTTCCCAAGACTGAAGAGACCCATGAAATGACGGCGTTTTGCGACGATTGAGGACATAAAAACCGAATCGCTGAGAGAGCTCAAGGAAATACTAAAAAGCGCATATCAGAACTGCTTCGAGGATTGAAAAAAATCTAGCACAAGTGTATATATCGGAGGGGGACTACTTTGAAGGAGATAAAATAGAAATTGATGAATAAATAAATATTTTTTTTTAGAAAAATTAAAATTCACCTCATTTTTAAGCACCCCTGGTATGTTTCTAAACTTTAGAAATATTTGTGTAAAGAATGGAAGAACGAAGTTATGGAAATGTATCGAGATAGATAGCTACGCATTTTTTTTTCACAGCGTTCTAAAGCGTTGCAAAGAAATCAGCTATAGTGATTTTATCAAGTTATTTGTTTCAGTGAACGGGGAGCCTCCCAATCTTGGATGATGCGCGAATCTTTACAAATTGAACTTTGGAATTGGACGATATAATAAATAATGTCAACTCGGAAATTAGCAGCGGACGCAAATATTATTGTGCGTCACGCTACTGTTTTTAAAACAACGGACTCTCGGTGAACAAAACTGTGGATACCAGTCTAACCTGTCTTACTGTACAGTTCAAAATCTTGGTAGTCATCGAGAAAAAAATATTCTGTAAAATATATTTATCCATCACCGTTAACGCATAGTATCGAATCATTAGCCTTATAAAATATAAATATACCGGCATAGAGGCGATCAACTACATCACATGCGTTGAAACTTCAATAATGCAAAATTTGTACATCTATTTGGAACCGAAGTAATTTTGAAACTGGTTAAACTGGTTTAATTATTTATTTTAGGTTTATCAATCGGCGTTTTATGTATTTCTTCTTAGTTAACAGAATGTTTGGAAAGCCCTATAAAATGTGACATTTTATTGATTTTCAATAGTTTGAACATTGTTAAGACAGATTTTAATGTGTAGATTCCCACCACATTTTTTGAGAAAACTTGGAAAATTACATGTATACTCATATTTTACTGAATTTTTTATTTGGTTTTGCAAATTTTTGTCACTATGTGAAGGCTCAAATTTTATTCAAATCTTTAGGAATCATTAAAAAAGAGTTTATTTTCACAATTGGATGCCCTGTTTTCTAGATATGATGATTTTTCTGATTTTTTCACATTTTAAAATAAGAATGGTCTATGAGTGATGTGTAAAATGTATATAATGGGTAATTACCCACTACGGACAACTAAATTTGTTTAAATACCTTTTGAATTATAATGTCCTCGAGCATGCAGTAATTCCATAGATAAACGTGTAAGAAATAGGACAAGCATAAAGTGATTAGAGTGAAAAAACGTTTTCTTAACAAATATGGTTTCGCTTTTATAGAATATGAATAACAGATGTTAATTTATTTCTAGGTGATTGTTAAAGATTTAAGGAACGAAACCGTAGAGTTTCTAATGTACGATTATGTAATGGTATGCAATGGCCATTACCACACTCCTTTGTATCCCAGCATCAAAGGATCGGAAACTTATGAAGGTCGTCAAATACACAGTCATGATTATAAGAACGCTAAGCAATTCAAAGGTAATGTTCCAAACTGAATGCCAAATATTCCAAACATATGTGAAATATAATATATTATAATTGTTTCCCGTAGACGAGACGGTCCTTATTATCGGCGCAGGTCCCAGTGGAATGGATTTATGTAATGAAATTTCAAAAGTTGCCAAGCGTGTAACCCTCAGTCATCACATGGCTGAGAAGCCGAAGACAAAGTATAATTCCAATGTGAATCAAAAACCTGATGTGGCCCATATTCAAGGCTTCAACATCTACTTTACCGACAATACCCAAGAAACATATACCATCATTTTCTATTGCACTGGTTATAAGTACTCTTTTCCCTTTCTCTCCATCGACTGTGGCATTCATGTCGACGAAAATTATGTGCAGCCATTGTACAAACACTGTCTAAATATTGAATACCCCAGTATGGCATTTATAGGGATACCATTCTATGTCTGTGCCGCCCAGATGTGTGACTTACAAGCTAGATTTGCTATAAAATTCTGGAGTGGTCAAAAAGAATTACCTTCCAAAATTGAGATGATACAGGATACCTGTCATGAAATGGAACAACGTTTTGCCAAGGGTTATAAGAAACGCCAAGCTCATTTGATGGGCAAAGATCAGGTAAACTCTTCAAACATATGTGATAATGGCAACATTAACATTGAACTTTATTGTAATCAATCTATGTATTTGTTTTTATAGATGTTATATTACAATGATTTAGCGGAGACGGCTGAAATTGAAAATTTAAAGCCTGTAATGTCCGCTTTGCACAACAGAAGCAGTGACCGTTTCTCAGATGATCTATTACATTTCCGCGAAGAAGTTTTTCGCATTGTGGACGACGAAAACTTTGTAAAGATTAAATAAATTCGTACCCATAACATTTTGCAGCATGAACTTTAAAATAGCAATAATTTCTTAATAAATATGCAGTTTGTTATAACAAGTGATATAAGTGCCAAAGGTTAAACTACATTTACTGTTTTCCATTTCAAGTCTATTTGGGATTCCAATCGAACTATATTAATAAATCCTATATATGTAAGTACACACCCGTACTCATATATTGACTCAATGTGTGCATAGTTATGTGTTTGTGCAATTCGAACACTTGGGTTGCTGCTTAAGCTTATACATGTACAGTCTTATAATACTACTACCAACTAGTGTTGGTGTATTATAGATCATTAAATGGACCGTTCATTGTAATGAACTAATTGGTTTTTTTAGTTCACCAGTTAACTTTAACATTTCAGTTAAATTAAAAGTAAATTTTATGTTTGAGCCAATTACAAATATTCGTAAAAAGTGTATAAGACAAATATTGAATTAAGCATTGTCAAAATGGTTAAAAATAAATAAGAATACAAAATTAAAAAAAAAAAGCTTGTAACATTCATGAAGGCTTCACTTACGTAACAATGCGTTTCTTACGGCATTTCGAATTTCTATTTTCTATTCTCTAATTTCTATTGATTTGAATACTTTGAAGAAATTTATCACTTAATATTATTATACATATTACTAGTGGACCCGGCAAACTTTGTTCTGCCTTCAAAGATGGCAAATTAATGACTTACAATTTTCAGGATAGATGGTTCTGTATTTAAATTTTTGTTAGAAAAGTTTGGTTATTTAAATGAATGCATTTAATACTTTTTTT
>JAHXMU010000030.1:1122085-1249588 GCA_019455685.1 Philornis downsi | reverse complement strand
CACGAAAACTGTCTCTCCAGACATTTTTCTACACGAAAACTGTCTCTTCAGACATTTTTCTACACGAAAACTGTCTCTCCAGACATTTTTCTACACGAGAACTGTCTCCTCAGACATTTTTCTACACGAAAACTGTCTCAGACATTTTCCTGTACGAAAACTGTTTTCTATACAAAAACTTTCTGTCTACCTATAGATATTTTTCAATAAACTTGTGGTCAACTAACAGTTTCGTGACAGTAGTGCTACCATTTTTGGTAAGAATGTACGTTATTAACAAATTTTGAGTTTCCCATATCCAATTTGTGTACAATTGAGTCATATTCCTTCCCGGTACTCGGAACTGCACCAAAAGCCCCAATATGGCGTTTTCTTAAAAATTGGTTCAGATTCTGGAACGTAGAAGTCATGCATTGCGCATGGTTTTATCCTGAAGACTGTTTGTCACTCTTAATTGTTAACTGTTTTAAAAAATTATATATATTCAATATTAAACACAAGATTGACTGCCTATTAATGTTCTTGGCAGATGACAAAACTACTGAGTGACTCAAACTTGCATTAAACAAAAGTGGAAATGGTGGGAGATCTTATGTGGTCTTTAATAATAATAATAATGATTGTCAAATATAGATGATATAAATAAGAAAAAACGACAAATACATACAACAATCCGTTTTGATATGTATGTTAATGACCGGTTAATGATGATGGTAATTTAGAGTACACACTCAAAAAAAAAAAAAAAAAAATAAAACTTTATTTACAACAGTTCTACTTGCATGTATGAGATATTAATAAAATAAAACATAAAAAAAAATAAATTCCCTTGCATCTCATGAATGAGACATGGGAGAGCTTCTCACATTCAGCGAGCTTACACGCATTCTATTTTTAGATTCACAGAAAGGAGCCTATAGTTTAATGACGGTTTCGAACGTCAGAGTTTGAGAAGCATTTACAAGACTTGTCGATTACTCCTGTTCGTCAGACACAAATACAATTCGATTTGGAAAGGTGGATGACAGCAATTGGAAAATCATATTAGATTTTCTGCATCTCCTATGGTTAATGAGATATCATTTAGGTAATTCGTTCAATCGACTACTGACGCTGATGATCCAATCCATTACTACGGATAATAGGGATCATAGATGAAGACCATTAGTTATCATCAATTTGTTTCTTAGTGTAATTATAAATTTCAAAGATATTGCAATAAAACACATTGAGCGCCTTTGTAAATTGGATGCAAAATTTTAATGTTTATTAGCAATCGAAAGATGCTTCATACTTTTTTTATCCATTGTGGGGACATTTGGACTTATACAATATCATAGTGCAATTTGTTTATGTTGTAACTCGCTTAGAGCAAGCGCACAGCCAGTCAATCTCTGGTGTTGGATGAAATTGTTGTGTTGTATTGGTGCGCTGCTGACTGAGCGTTGTTGCTGGTATCCCATCAACAACAACTACTCCGCCGCTGGCTGGCTAATGTTGTTAGAGCTAGCTAAGTAACAGCTATTGCGGAGCTTTTGAATGACAGTCAGTAGTAGATTGTACACAACAGAGGCAGTAGTAACAGTAACAAAATCGGCAACAAGACCGCTCCAAAAAAACAAAAACAAAAAAACGCAAGTTTTAAAACAAAAAAATATTAAAAACTCGTTGTTGTTATATACAACGTAAAGAAAAACAAAACTATTTGCCAGATACTCCATTAAATAATTATACAACGATACTTTTACTTTAATTTATGCGTGGCCATAGTCAATAGCCGTTATATATTTACACATTTGGCTTCGAGGTAAAGTTCTTTAAGAGTGCGTTACTTGAATAATCGTTATGTATTATAAGCCAAATTGTATGTGGCCAAAAGTTCTACAAAGCGAGAGAGAAAAAAACGCAATAAAACTATAAAGCAACGCTAATGTTAAAATTGTTGTTCGATTACGAGCAACATTGAAATATCTGAGTGTTTCTGGCATTTTGTGTTTTTTTGTTTTTTTTTTTTTTTTTTGTACGTAACCCTCAACATCAACATCACCATCATCGCCACCACCAGCTACTACATAAGACGAATGACTTCTTCTCTAGCCTTACTTGTATAATGACCAAGAAGAAGTCCGTTCACAGAGTCGACGTTAATATTTCAATTTGAAAACCAAAATAAGCAACAGAAATAATATAAATATAAAGATATGTTTGAAAGTACATAACCTTGAGTTAATGTTGGGTTGAACAACAATTATAGCAGAAAGATATAAAAAAAAATCATACATACTGGTGGTATAATAAAGAAAAAGTTATATACGTTCATATATAAATAATAATAATCCTAATAATAATAAACACTCATGGCAAAGTACAAGACAAACACATATTGGATTCTGAATTGTTTATTAGCCGTGAGTACTATGTATGTATGTGTGCGCATGTGTTATGAAGATGTGTGTGTGTGTGTGTGTAAGTGTTTCAAATCCTCCTAATTAATCAACGGATAAGGCCCTCAGGGTTTTGATCGCTAGAGATCGGTCAGCGGCAAACAACAGCTTAGTCAGCTCGATCCACAGCTATTCATAACGTTTGTTATAATTTCAGTTACCTATCATTAATTGCGGTTGTCGCCTAATGATCTCCTATGTTTTGTCGTATTTTTTTTTTACTCCATTTTCAGACAAATTGCTTGTATACCATTTACCAATGAATTAAATTATATTTAATCATCAGTCCATCAAAGCATCAGTCCATCAAAAAGCAACCGACGATCGAGATACTACTTACTACTTACTTAATCTAAACGTATACACAATGAAATACTTAACAATCTTTGCATTTTTATTATTAAATGGTAAATATGATTATTAGTAGATTTACTAGTATGTAGAGGTATTTGGACTCATTCATAAAATTGCTTTTCAGCTTACTTTGGTCTTTCCAGTGGTGGTGACGCTGGTGTCGCTCTATTAACTCAAACCATTTATGGATTTTTGGATTTCACTACCACAATTGGGAATACCGTTATGGTATTTTCGCCACAGAGTGCGCCTCCACCAGGTAAGGATACACAAAAATTGTTCAGCTACAAAAAAAAAAAAAAAAAAAAAACAAAAAAAAAATAAACACATTGGGAAAAATTAATGAAAAACAGCACGTATATGCAAAAATTATTTTTAAATTCGACACAGATTGCGGAATATCAGGGCTCAAAGTTGAAAATATTTTATACAGGGTGTCCGTCGGGAAGGTATACTACTTTGTTTTGCCGCCATTTTGGTAAACATTAGTTTTGACAGTTCATATTTGGCATTCTTGAAGTAGAGACGTGGCAAATTTATTATGGAAAAATATTCGATAAACCAACGTGTTTTAATCGTTAAAACATTTTATCAAAATCAATCATCGATTACTGTGACGATGAGAAAGTTACGTGAAATTTTTGGGAGAAACAACTTGCCATCCAGACGCACTATTTATCGTGCGGTGAATGATTTCGAAGAAAGAAGGTCTATAGCTGACAGGGCCAAGCATGGGCCAATACGTACTGCAAGATCGGCTGAAAACATTACTGCTACTCAAGAAATTGGTCAAAACAATCCATAAACCTCATTTCGACGCCGTGCTCAGGAGCTTGGTCTTCAAAGAATAGCTTTGGCCACAATTTTGCACAAGGATTTGCATTTGTTTTCATTTAAGATTCAGTTAACACAAGAGATTCTTCCACGCCGTCCTACATATGCCAATAGGATGTTACAGCTCGCCCATAACCCCGAGTTTCATGAAAAGATCATAATGAGTGACGAGGCACATTTTCATTTGAATGGATATGTGAATAAACAGAATAGTCGGTTCTGGGCAATGGAAAGCCCTCAAATTATTCATCAGTCACCTTTGCATCCATTAAAAGTGACAGTCTGGTGCGCAATTTGGTCAGGAGAAATCATTGGACCTTACTTCTTTGAAACTGAAAACGGCATAACAGTAACTGTCAATGGGGAGCGATATCGCGATGTGAATGACAATTTTTTAACGCCATAACTGCATGCTTTGGTCTTGATTAACATGTGGTATCAGCAAGACGGTGCCACATCGCATACAGCCAGGATTACAATGGAATTACTGCGAGACCTCTTTCTTTATTTCAAGAAATGGTGATCTTGATTGGCCTCCACGGTCGCCTGATTTGGCTGCTCCGGACTTCTTTTTTTGGGGATATCTGAAAAGAAAGGTTTATGCAAACAAACCAGAAACGCTTGAGCAACTCAAACAGAATATTCGTGATGAAATTAATGAAAAACCGCGTGAAATGTGTGAGAATGTAATGAAAAATGTGCTCAAAAGGGCTCGCATTTGTGAGGCTGACAGAGGCGGACACTTATCTGATATTGTATTCCATACATAATTGCATTTAATACTTCAAAATTTTGTCATTCTAAAAAAAAATACCAATGCTAAATCGAAGATATCTGCGAATATAATGACATACCTTTTTAAACACAAATGTTAATACGACATTGCTGTTAGAGAAATCGTACGAAAATGCAAAATATTCGCAACTTATCCTCAATATTTTGCAAACTACTCGTATATTGCCTTTCGATCAAATGAATACACATATTTTTATTACAGCGGCCTAGACAATTACTGATACCTGACACTGATGATTAACTGTTTCGACAAATTTTAAGTTATCCCTACTATTATACCATACTGACATATTCAAACTGTTCCTGTTCCTTATTCCATCTCCATTGGGAATAAGATTTGGTGTAATTCATTTGAACCATCGTGGTGTGATGGTTAGTACACACGACAATCGTTTGCATGATCGCAGGTTCAACCCCGCATACAGTCAACTATCATTATTTGTGCGACGTTCACTTTGATGTATCTAAAGAACACTTTGAGCAATCGAATAATCGACAAATCTTGTAAATGCTTCTCAAACTGTGACGTTTGGAATCGTCGTTAAACTATAACTCCCCGTTAAGTGAATCTAAAAATAGAATGCGTGTAAGCTTACTGGATGTGAGAAGCTGTCCCATTTCTCATTCATGACATATAAGGAAATCTTTTTTTAACCATCAATTTGAAGAAAGATTATCTAGAGGGTAAGGAATATATGACGTTACCAGGCAAATTATTACTAATGGACATTCCCCTACATTTCAAATAAAGTTTTACGTTATTTGCGTATTTTGTATACCAATACTGAAGAAACAATATAGGATGACAAAACACCCCTCAGGATCAAACTATATGGCATACATGGATTCCTCCAGAAGTTCTCCAAAAGCCCAATTCCATTTACGCAATTGCCAGACATATAACATTTTCAGAAGTTTCCCTTTGTACTCGTATACCGTCCTATAGAATTATACTCCGGTTGAAGCTATACGAAATAATACTAAAATTATTTACAAATTGAAATCGAGGAATTAAGAAATGGTATTTGTTTATGATTCACGGCGGATAAATCGACAGTAATCTTGCCGAAATTAAAGTTTGTGTCTAAATGGAGCAATAATTATTAATTATACCGAAAATAGGGATCTCAAATGTACTTTGCATGAAATGAAATCAGACTTTATTTTCATGATCAAATTTGTTGGTTTGAGTTTGGTTTGTTTTTATTTCAATAATATAGATCTGTTCTAATGTGTACTGTTTTCCACTGGCCATATGAAACCCTAAAAGTGATAAAAGTTTGAGGGAGAGGACAAAATCAGGGCTCTAAATCAATATATTTTATTAGAAGAAATCTCCTGAAGAAATCGCCTTAGAACAAACAAAAGATTTAGCAAATGAAAAGTAATAACAAGATGGATGAAAATAGTAATAAAGAGAATAATTCAGCTTTTACTGTCTGCCATTTTCCGTTCCGTTACTTTTTACAACTTTATCCATTTTATTATTAAGGGAAATACTGGAACACACTTGTATGTTATGTGGTATTTCGTAAATCGAACAAGTTTCGGAATATTGTGTCATTTTAACACAGGTCCAATTTATTACCACGGAATAAGTTTCAGTGCACGTATAAATAACATTTTGGTAACTTCAACCGAAAATTTCCAAGAAATATGACATGCTGGGTCTAACTAAGTCTCAGAAAAGGCAAAGATTTTATAATCAAAGTGAAAGTTATATGCAAATTATTTAACTTCATCTTCATACTCCTCATACTCATACTCATAATTCTTTATAGAATTATTTTCGGTAAAGCTTTTTACTTTTTTGAATGAGCTCAAGAGACTTGACAAAATCGGCCTGATGGGGAAATTTTAATAGATCATCCACAAACATCATCAATGAAAAATCTAAAAAAATGCAAGTAATGCATATTAGAAATTGAATCTCAGTAGATGACGTAGATTTTAATAAATTAAATTAGTTAATTAGTTTTGTAAAAATCTGGAAGAAACTTTTCGTATTTCTATCTCAACTATGAATGTTCAATTATACAATTGTATCAGGGAAATTTTGATTTAAGTTTTGGTTCTCATTTTATACACATAGGAATAACTTCTTTGTTTTAGAAATTTTAACAGATGTTAAATATTGCTTTCGTGTCGTATTTTCTACATTTTTTTCTCTCAAATATTTCATCCGTTCGTTATTTTATTTAACTTATTTGATTATGTACAAAATATCATACATCATTATATTACAATTTTCATTACCTTCTTAGCATTACATCCAGAACCGACCACGGAAACACCTGTCATTACCACAAAGCCATTAGAAACGGTTGCTCCTAAACTTCCGGAGACTACAATAAGCCCCACAAAATTAAAACCTTCGACCGTAAAACCTGACATTAAAACAACAAAAGCAACAACGCCATCACCACCACCAACAACGACAGTAAAAACTAAAGAAACTGAAACGAAGTTACCTGAGGTTACGTCATCCAAACCTTTAGTAACAAAACCGAAGAATAAACCCCAATCTAGTGTTATTGCACAAGTGTCACAAACGTCATTATCGTCATCGCCATTACCCCCATCATCATCAGACCAAACCGCGTCATCGTTACTCATTGACAATGTTGTCCATGATCCCGAGTACGATTTGCTCTCACGTCAACCGCCTCAATATGTAGAAGAAAATTATCGGGTCGTCAGCTTAAAGCCCAGCACTAAAAGTTCGCGGCCGGCAGTTGTTGTTACGCCTGAGAAGAATACCGCCACCAGCAGTGTACTCGCCACAAGGGCTGCAACAACTTCGTCATCGTCCCGGCACCACAAAAATAAAAAAAATAAAATCAGAGCCTCAAGCACTTTGCAGGTTTTAAAAACAGTCGCTCCACTGCAACAGCCGAAAACAACGCCCACTTCTAAACCTCCAAGTCATAGCAGATCATCGTCAAGAAAAAGTAGCAAAAAGGGCTCCGGACACCGATCAGCGACTACTACAACGACGCCTAAACCCCAGGAAGATGTGGTGATTGTGAAATCGACCACTTCCAGAAATAAACCGAAAAGGTATGTGTTGAAACATTAATAGCTAACATTTAATTTAATATTTATGTTTGCTTTCACTCATTCATTTCCTACTATCCCCGATGTAGGAAAAACAAAAACAAAAGCTCTACAACATTGAAACCCAGATACCAAACTACTACTACAACAACCACCACGGAGGCAACTGTAAAACGTGCATTCAAACCTAAACTGCAAGTCTCTAACTCCGATTTAGAAAGTAACAATAATCTTCACATTACAAAATTAAATCGAGCACCAGGCCGATGGCAGTACAAAACGTCGCCTAAACCACGAGTAGCGATACGTAAGCCTTCTGTGGAAGTAAACGGACCTTTGGGTTTGGCTAATGTTTCTTCGCCCAGTGTTAACGTTTACCCAGAACCATCACTTAATGACAACATCAATAACAATTTTTTGAATCAAAATGTAATCTACAATCAAAGTGATTTAGACTTTGAGGGATCGCAAAATGGTGCCGTTTTAAATAATATCGATCAAGAAGGAAAACAAAAGTTTTTTACTGAGACCATAAACGTGGAAATATCTACACCGGCAGATTTTAAAGATACCTACTATGAGATAGCAACCATCAAGAAGCCATTCATATTTCAGGTAAGAAATGTACCATACACTAATTAAACCTCTCAAAAGACGACGTACATTTCTAAAGAGAATTGGCTAATAAGATTCTAATATCTACCTTTTGAGAACGAAAAGCTACGTCACGGTATAATACACATTGTCTACTTTATAGGCATCCGAGAGCTTCTTAAATAATTTTAGTTGCAACAAACTGCTACATTAATATTTTAATTAATTCGTTACAGGCCGGTGTTTTGAAAAAGACCCGTTACATTACCGTGACATCAACACTGGAAAAATTCCTAACTTCTGAGGCTGCAGTGGAACCTAGGAACGACAATCAACCTCTTACGGAAAATATTCTCGCTACTAATGAGCGGCCCAGCAGTGGTGTGTTAATGGGTAGTATAACCACCTTAGCGCCCATATACGTAAGCAGTGACTCACATACCCCTTACTTGGAAACCGTAACGGAATCATTTAGTGTGGTCAATCAAAAACTAAAAACACAAATTCTTCCAGTTATTAATGAAATGGAAAACGAAACGATATACCATACATTGGTGCAAACAATTGATTTGACTAGTTTGATTACTATCACCAAGACTGTATCGCCGGATATGGAAACGAAAAATTTCAATGGATTCCAAGATTTTGTAGGTAACCTTGATGAGGCGGGTTCGGAAATCAATTTAGATTTGGAATTCGGCGACGAAGGAAATCACGAGGCTGGCAGCAGCGAATCAAATAAGCATTCTGATTTAGATGCACTGTTGGGGTTACAAAACAAAACGTCAGTTATACATGCCTTGCCCACTCAGACCTCCGATATACAAAATCTGGCTACAATCCCCAATATCATTACTAATTCGCGTCCTGTAGTTAAATTGGAAACTCTTTGGGAGTCATATGTGGTGCCCATAACAAATGGGCACTCTACCTCTTACCGCACATTATCCAAGGCCAAGGGTGTGGTAGAAAAGACAGAGTATGTTGTGGATACCACAACAGTACCTCCCCAAATATTGCCACCGACAACGCTAAATCCATTCCAATTGCCTTTCCAACAACAATTCCAAACTATTACAACACCCGTGGTACAACAGACCATAGTAACTGAGACTCAGAGTAAAGTGCTGAAATTGACTTTTGGTGCCAAAACTGCTTACACCACTTTATACTCAACTCAGGTTGTGCCCACGGTGCAAACAATGTATGTTACTACGTCGGTGCCTGTGCAACCAACTGCCAACCCCTTCCCTGGTTTCTTCCCACAGCCTTATAATCCATTTGCCTATCTAGGTTAACAAATGTACAGTAAAATACTTCCCTATGCATTCATTATTCTTTCCTTGACAACAATCTACTATCCCATTTCGTTCTTAATCCGCTCTCGCTCACATTAGCATAAGTTTATGTTTGTATAAATACTCAAGATTCACAAATTCATCCATCTATCAAATTCATTACTCTGTAAATTGTTTTATTTATTGAAAAAAAAAACCCAAAACATCTATCATGTTGTGTACAGTTAGATACTCCTCCGATTTATAACATACATAAGTACATATAATAATCTTTGTATTAATAACGAAATTGGAATTTTACCAAGAAACCCGAATTTAAAATTTTCAAAATGTATTTAATAACAATTATATTTGTATATGTATAAAAGATTTGAAATTGCGTTATTCAAAAATAAATAGTATTTTGATGTTGTTTATGTTTGGCTGAAATGAAAATTGTTGTTAACTTATTTTATTCAGGCATTCCGTTCGTAATAACTATAAATATTTGCAAATATCTCCTGATCGTCGTAAAACTTCATGTTGATCTAAGCATACATAAACATATCCCATAGTCGGAGCCAGCTCCGCAGTAATAAATCCTGTAAATCAGTTCATATAAGCGTTGAAACCGCCTCTAACAAAATAGAGTTAAGTATATACATATATAACGTATGACGACCACCATTTACTTGGTGATATGTCGGCATAATTTCCTGTAATTTATGGACCGCAGGTGGCGCAAATGGGCGAAATCAATCCAGTGTAAAAGCTGGACTGAATCCAGCTTTGAGCATGTTCATTGTTTTTTTTTTCAAGTTATTACAGTTGTTGCAGAGCAGTTATTCGATGCCGAAAACTTTTTAAGGGACCGACCTAACAGTTGGCGTGGTTATTGACAAATAATAAAAATAAATACGAGTATTCTTGGCCCAACGGCAAATTTGCTATATTACGTATCAGAAGAGGATATTTTTGGCACGCCTACTTATCTGACGATAAACTTTAACACCCAGAAAGTAGCGCGTAAAATAACAATTATCTTTTGATCAAATGTGTTCTGCCTTTTTAGGTCGATTGACCAACATTCATCTGTCTGGCTGGTAGACATGGTAACTATAGTAAGTTGTTGTGTCATAATACATCTTAAAACTTGACACAGCATGACATGATTATCCAGATCGTATCCGAAAGTTGTAAATGAACTACATCGACCGGTCTATTTTGGTAATTCCCATACAAATTGACAGACTTACCGAAATTTAACTGTTGGTTTAAGATTCGTAATTCATAAGTTGCATTGACCTATATTTTCGTCTATTGTATTATCAAAATTTCTATTTAAGATTTGGAAAAAAAATCAACATAGTAACTATGCCACTACTTTTACCTTCTTTACAGGGAGTCCCTTTAGCTAATCTTTCTATTCCAATTCCAATTATACCAATAACAATAACACCGTTCCAATATTTTACCAATATTAGAACAATGCTTCGCATAGTTCTTAAAGTGCAAATGGCTATACAGTTTTCCGAAATAATGTTCATCAGCTGATTTTTCATATAATAATCAGCTGTTAAATGAACCGAAATCTGAAAACAAATGAAATTACTTAATTTTATTGACCGTTGGAACTAGCTTTTACTTCTTATCCAAAGTTTAGCCAAACCAACGATAATGCTAAAACGAAATCCAATATCGTCACAGAAATTTCGCTCTGTATAATTTCTGCATTCGTTGCGTAGTTAGTAAAATTTGTTAATGTTTGAAATACTCAAGATTAATTTTTCAATCTTTAAAAAAACAAATTTAAGGAAAAATTAACTTCTACAGCTTTAAACATATTTAAGCTGTTCTTTTTTGAAAGTTTTCAGAAAAAAAAAAAAAACGATTCAAAAAATTAAATCCCTTTTTAAATAGAAAAATCAATTTTTTTTATTAAAATTTTTTGTATTGTGGTCTTAAATTCTTGCCCATATTTCATAACAGAATGGGCATAACTTTCCGAGAAAAATTTCAACAAAAAATTTCATAATTTTTTTTTACAAATTTTAAGTTAAGTAGAATTCCCCGAATTTTAAGATTTAGAATTTCCCGTCTATACCGTCAACACTTCATGAGACAGCATTAAATATCTAAGAAAACTTGTTTTTTTTTAACATTTTTATAAGGAAAATTTAACCGAATTCAGATAAAGCAGATAATCGCTACTTTATAACAACTCCGTTTTTTCTGCAATTTTGGTACACTAAAAAATAAATTACAAGTTTGTTTATCCAATTTTGTATTTCTGGCGATAACAGCATAGTAGTAACAATACAACCGTCAATTGGAATTGTTTGAGTTCAAATTCGACTTGATTTTTCATAAAATATAAACTGTTGATAACATAATTAACTTTATTTTATTGTTTCAGTCCCTTACATATATATTTAAGAGATTCAAAGGTAATTAAAGGCTCTTATATTTTTGTATATGTCCCCTAACAGCCTATAGATATATAGTACATTTTAAGAAACTATATGCGAAAATGAAAAAGGAAATGGTATTAATTGAAACACGAACGCGCCGGAGCATTCCCCTTTTTGTATTCTACTGGGAATTCAACTTTTCAAACCAAAGTCGTTTCCTCCAAAATAATTTATTTAGAACGGCTAATGTCGCAAACTACCTCATAAAAGTTATTGTATTTTATACACAATGAGAGGATTATTATTTTCCAAACCTTGTACTCTGGGGAAAATGTAAATATGGAAGGATACACAAATTCATATGCGTTGGCAAATTCAATATTTCCTACTCCTGTACTAGAGTTGAATAATATTTTTGGATGGATTTCTAAGATAGTATTTACCTTCGAGTTCGTGGTGCTATTAAAAATGAGTGCTATTTTAATGGCTACCTTTATAGCGATGAGAGTGGTTTTAACTTGGAAGTAATTCCTGCATTTAACATATTTGCGAGAAAAAAATATTCCTCGACGACAAATATGCCAATTTCCATGAAGAAGATATTTTCTTTGTAGAAATGTTTTAGCTTGCGTTGATTGTAAACAAAATACAAATTAAATATTAATACTTTATTTCATAATTATTTTTCAATTTTAAACTAAAGCTTAGATTACAGTAACAAGTAACTAGTTACCCATTTTACTTAGGTAAATACTTTAAAAATCTCAACTCATGGCATAGCCACACCGCAAATGAAAGCAGTAAAAGCGAACCAGACTGATGAGCGGCTGCCAAGTGCACCGGCACATGGTTAAGCAGTGTAGTTATCCCCAAAGTCACCTGCAACCAAGCTACGGCAGCGGCGGAATTAATAGCCCAATAAGCTCTTCTTGGAAGTACTGTTTTTCGGGACAGCAGCCACATAACAGAGACGAGAGTGACAGTGGAAATTCCCAAAATGCGATGATTAAATTGTACGGTTGTAGGATTTTCAGTTATATTTTCGGTTATTGATTTGAATAATAAAATGTCGTCGGGTATCCATTTGTCACCCATTTTCGGGAATGAATTGTACACCAAACCAGCATCGAGGCCAGCAACAAACGCTCCTGAGAGCGCAGTAAAAAAGATAAGACCCTTAGCCGCATATGCTAGCCTTTTGAAACGAGCGGTGTTTAATGTTTTAACCGCAAACTCTTCAGCAGGTAACAGCTTCTTCAGCCCCTGAGATAAGAACAAAGTATACAAGACAAATGCTGCTCCCAAATGCATAGCCAAGCGGTGCTGTGACACTCTGGGCACATCGTTTACGTCTTCAAAACGGTTTTCAAGCCCTGATTTTACCATATACCAACCCATTAGACCTTGGCAACCAATCAAAGCGCCCATTAAGACTACAAACTTTTTGGTGGCCGCATTAAAATAACCCTTTTTCCAATAATAAGCAGCAGGCAATAAAAATACAGCGCCTATGGCACGACCCCACATACGATGAATATATTCCATCCAAAAGATACGTCTAAATTCGTCCACTGTCATGTTTTGGTTTTTCCTTGATAATAAAATCAGTAAATCGTTGGAAACTAACTACGAACTAGGGAAAACTTACATCTTAAATTCTGGATACTGCTGGTATTTGCCAAACTCCTCCTCCCAGTCAGCTTGGGAATTGGGTATTTTCTCTCCCAGCAACTTCCATGTGACCATTGACAGCCCTGACTCCGTAAGGCGAGTTACGCCACCCAAAACAACAGCTAAATAGACCATGCCACCACATGCCACCAACCATTTTCCCACACTTTTTTCGCCTGCCACCACCAGTTGTTGGCTATGGCATACACGAATTGGGGGAGTTTTAAAAGATATCGGATTCCGCAATAAGGAGGGCTAGAAAATTACCAACAATGAGACCATTTCGATTCTTTTTAACTTTGTAATACTACCTTAACTAGCGATGTTGTTGTGAAATTCCTGTAGCCACCTTGTAGGAGCTGTGGAGTGCTCCTAAAGTGAGGACCAATCGTGGCGTAGGCTGCCCGTAAAAGCCGGCTCATTGCTTAAAGTTACTCAATCACCCGGTGTTCCAGCTGAAATGCTATCACATTCTAATTAGATATGGGAAAAGTTGTAAAACGGTACTACTTTTGGTACAATTGAAAACAGTCAAGTACTTGTCACCTGGGGCATTGCCATTTGAAAATTTCTTTGGCAATCGCCAAATAAGGAATAACCGCCGTGCAGAGATGTCGTATGTTTGAACGGGAATTTAAAAATATTTTTAATTTTTTTTACAATTAAGAATTTTCTAAAAAGTCTATGATTTTAGCAAAGGGTTCGTCTATTCGAGAACATACACATATATTCCTGTTGTTCTTTACTGACCTTATAGCACTGAGATTGGAGTACCCATATGCTGCTCAGAATCATGTGCCATAGCATTAATTATGACATCCAGTTTAATAGGAAAAAAATAGATTAGTTCGATAAACAGCACCAAATCAATTGCTGTGGAGATATCAGTAAAAGAATTTCATATATTTCAGTTTTCAGGTTATTATCAAAATTGACAAATACCGTTGCAACTTGAATACTAATTAGTCTATGAGGAAATTTGATTTCGTAATCCATGAGGAGGCAAACCTGTCATTATTGGCAGAGGACTGAAAGCTTTCATGAAGAATCAGATGGTCCCAAAAGATGACATAAACCCCACTTGTTGGCAAAGTAATGATTCTGCAAACCAAACTTGTTCTCCAAAGAAATATCGATATCGGAATATCTACACCTAATCCTAAAGTCGTTAACCAAAGTTATGTTGTTGTTCTGAAGCAACAACATTTAACTTTTATTATATTTTCATGTATTATTATAATGCATTCGTTGTAAACAAAATTGTACAGTTGCCAAAAAGTAGGAAGGATTGCCGCCCACAGTGTCGTGGACGATATACGGATTCATCATTAGAAAAACGAATGATCACGGATGAAACGAATGAAATATCCTATTTTTTTTTTTTTTTTTTTGTATTTTTCAATAACCGTGCTCACAACTTGAACAAATATATATCTGACTGGTGGCACAGTTTTAAGCATTTTTTTTTTAAATATTAACATTTGATCGTTTATTAAAACTAAAATGTATAAATGTTGCAAAAAAATGTCACTGTTTTATGAACATGATTGTTCAAGTAGATTAAAAAATAAAAATGTTCACTGGAAAAAGTAACTAATTCAATATTTTATGTGTGAGAAGAGGACGTTTCTGATGCTCCCATTTATTTATTGATTTGAAATCGGTACGTGGTCCATAGCACAATGGTAGGACTTGTTCATGTAAGACCTAGACGCACCTTTTCAAAAACTGAATCCTTTCACTAATCCTTATTTTTATATTTATCAAGTTTACAATGATGGCCTTACAGTATTTATACATTTTGCTTTGAAGAAACGAATAAATGGTAAAACTGATGAGATAAATACTAAAAACTGAACATTTTTCTAGACATGGTCTCATTTTTTGCAGAGGCAAGTCTTTCTGCTGAACCAATTTTGCACACTACTGACGCATGTGGTCTATAATACTATAGATGACTCATCGTTAATTGCATGGGCTTCTTCTCATATAAAATCTGTGCATTCTAGTATTATTTAGTATAGATATCCACGTCCACTCTTAGAGCGCCTATTATAAAAGTACCTATATATGCTGTTTTTGGTAGTAAACAACTAGCTTTTAGTTAACAAAGAAATGATAAAATTAATTAAAAAATTGCAAAATTCAAATTTTTCGGCACGTGGACACGTTTTCCAAAGTGTCATTCCGCTTTCAACCAACCAGCGAGCAACTTTGCAAGGACTTATATGTTCAGAAAGAGCATTACCTTACACAAGGAAATAGCTTAAAAAAATAGAAAAGTATACCTGAAGAAACTTTTAATATTTAAAATTAATTAAGAAAAAAAAACAATTAAGAAAAAGTATAGTGGTATGGGAAAAGTATTGTATTTGTTTCAATAGGTACTCGTATATGTTTTAAACAATGATACGGTTGTTTGGTCAAGAGTTTTAAGATTTATTATCAAACATCCATGGGATGGGATTTAAATGGATTGTCAATTTCAATTACACCCACATCTATATAGTGAAAATTGATCATCAACAAAATCACATCAACTACGTGTTAGTTACAGTTGCATCTTTTAAGATACAGTTGGTACTTTAGTTCATATCAACTACATAATTTGTTTCGTTATAGAAATCAAAGGAGAAAAAACACATTTTATTTTTCAATTTATCTTCTCAAAAAATGTATAATTTATTGAATAGCAACTGTATTTAATCTATTTTTCACAACGTTGTTTTAAATATTTATGAGAAACAAAAAATTTAAAAGTTGATCCGTAATATTACAGCACACTCCTTATATTTAACTACATAGTCAGTTATTCCTTCATTTGCTAGAGGACGGCACTTTAGATTAATTGATTGAGAGTGCTAAAACTATTAGAGGCCTTGTCAATTTCATCGAAATTCTTTTTAATTTTTGAGGCATCCGAGGGTAGCTGCATCTCAGGAGACACTGCAAAATAGAAATCTTCAAGTAAATAATTGCATAAACGATTAGATGACAAATTATTAAATTGATGTGTACACTGACTGGATAATTTCGAAAGTAACAGTTTTCTGTAAGAAGGAATTAAAAATGCAACAAGTTAACAACAAGAATTTTTATACATCGAATAGGTTATGTTACCGCAACATTTGGGAATCCATATTCAGGGTGTTCACGTAGGCTGTTGAAAAATTTATTAAGGAAAAACACATTTAAATTATTTTGTGCTATATATTTTACATAGGTTTAATGCTACTATTGTCCATAGCCGATATATGATATATATTTATAATGTCATTATTATATTTGTAACACCATTACATGCATTCGTTTTGTTATTGTCTATATACATACACATAAATACTTTAAATGAGAGTATAATTATAAAATCAAAGTCACATGCGACATGCTTTTCCAATCCAAATGGGATTTTACTACAAGAACAAAATCAAATCAAATTAAGATTAGCTTAAATTAAATGACCACCGCCAATACTATCCAAGCTGCGTTTGTCTACAACTTTTTTGGAGTATAAAAACGATAGAAAATCATTGATATTCGAACCTCGCAGGGCGTCTAAACTATGCCTCTGATGATCATCATTACGCAGGGGAGCAAGAAATACCATTTGATAGCGGTCGGGATTTTGTAAGGAGTTACCACGCATAGAACCATAATCTTCATCGGATGCTAAAGTAAAAAATAGAAATGGGTATTAAAAGGAACTGTACCCATATGTCTTTATATACATATATATCAGGTCTAAGGATACATTTAAAGTATACGCGACAATATATTTTAAACTCTTGACATTTAAATGAGAAAAATCTAGTATTAACGACGAAAACGTGCAGCATCGAATAGGCTTTAAGCTTGAATTCATACTGGAATTGAAATTACGTAATTTCATCGCAATCAATTGCTGTTTTTTTATAAAGCTGTTCCCATAGCAGAAAAAAGCAGAATGAGCGATAATCCGTCCATTTTCATAATTATTAAATACTTTTAATAGAATGCATCTCATTTGTCGAGCCCGTTTCATCGAATAATATGTCCTTCTTTTACTTACACAAAGAAACCTACAAGTGAAACGTAATAAGAATATTAGCACTATTTAAAAAAAAAAATGCAACTCTGCAATTTGGACTTACCTTTTGAGGCATAGCCATGTTATTGACTGCCAAAATTAATACTGATAACAGGCACAAAAGCTTCATTGTGTACAGACAATAAAGAAAACAAATGTAATACAATGAAATTGTCTTTCTGTGAAGCTCGTTACACGGTCAAGTCTATCAGTGAACTGCATGATAACTACAAATGTTTCATAGCTTTTATACTATCGAAGTTCTAACAAATAACTGTTAACTAAGAAGTATCCATAGTTTACCGCCATTTGCCATTCAATTTGTTGTTTTAAGGATTTGTATCCATCCGGCCCATCATACACGAGTGCAGGACCATATGATCAAACAACACCACAACACAATCTGGCGTTAACAATGTGTAAACACTTTTAAATGCTTAGTGGTTAGTGGCTTTCTGACTTGTGGTGGCTTACGATGGCCTGGCTAGTGTTTGTCATGGTGGTTAATGCAATGTTCCGTAAAGTATCACTACCAGAGCTACTGCTAACATAAATCTACTGATGTTATGGGCTTTTGATACGAGATAACGCTTTCCTCCCACAAAGTACAGAGTAGCAACGTCATTATTGCATTAGCTATGAATGTTTTAATTCTATTACGTTTGTCAACAATATGTTTTCCGACATAATTATGTGATTCATTAGAATTAATACACTTAAGTATCCAGAGGAGTTGTAGATTGTACGAAAGATTTATAGTATGCTGGCAGACAAACAAACCACCGCCAACCAAACAATTTCATTCGTTATCAGTGATAATGGAGTATGTGCGGAATTAAAGCTTCTATCAAATCAAAATAGTATGCGATTTAATAGAGACTTTTCACTATCCAATTTTTAAGGCTGAAATATGAAAGAAATCATATTAAAATCTGCTGATACATAGCATTTTTTAATCTCCAATCTAAGAAGACTGCAAGCCAGTTCTGACCGAAACGAGCCTAAATTCAACAGGGTTACTTTTCCTGCATGTGAACCGAAACATGAATCGAACTAAAAACCGTGTAAACCTTGTAATAAACATGTATCGATTCACGACAATTAGTGTTTTTTTATTATTAATATTGCTCTTTGCAATCGAATTCATAGGGCAAAATAAACGTGAAGAAGCGCCAGAAGTATTGATTCTATACTGGATAGTATTGTTTTATACTGGCAACAGTTTTCCTATATTGGTTCTAATTTTCGATATGTTGCTTTGAAAGGTTTGAATAAAAGCACCACTTTGACGCACTTTAGAAGACTGTATCTTCCATTAACGCAAATTTAATTAAATCTGGCATACCGGTTTTATAAATGTTTTTGTTTTCTTGAAATTTGTAATACAGATATGGGAGTTTTATTTCAGATTCTTTTCGAGCCGTCCTGATTGTAAAACTGAACTTAAAATGGCTGAATAAAAATAAATTTTATTAAATAGAAACTATTGAGGAATCTTCAAAACTCAAAATAAGTGAACTTTCTTAAGAGCTTTGCGTTATTTTCCTAATAGCGAAGTTAACAACTATTGCAGATTTTTAAAGCTAGTACCACACGGTGAAATAATTATGAATTTTTGGTAAAGTGAATAACAAAGCTGATTTAGAAATGAGCTGATTTAGACATATTCAAAGGATGGAGTATTTTTAAAGTATTTAATGCGTATTTCAACTCCAAATGTACGAGTACAATGTTAGAAAAATGTAGAAATCATATTCGGATTCAGTTGCAAAGAGCCTTAATTTATTTTTAAATGATTTTAAGCGATTGCTATTTTAATGCAAATTACATTTGTAAAATTACGAAATTGTTACTCTTTGTATTATAATTCCATTATTGAAACAAAGCATTGAAAACTTTAAAAAATATTACGAAATAGCAGGTGCAACCAGTTGTTTAGATCAGCTATTTACAATTCAGTGAAAAAATTCAGCATTAAATTTTACAATTTTTAATACATGGAGTTACACTCAACCGGCAATACTTACTTCATGAAAAAAAAAACAAAAAATATGAAGTTGAAAACAATCTGTTACTTTTTTTTCCAATTGATCCACCGAATCGTTCGCTATCAGTTGTACCGTAAGACTTTTAGATACACATACATATATGTACCATAAAACAAATGGAAACATGTAAAAAATACTTTAAAATGAGCAGATGTTATAAAACTGTAATCATAAAAAGTACCAAAACAGACCCTTTGCAAATTTCCATAGAGTAAAACTAATATTTTCTCTGAATGCTCCAAGCCCAATATACCTAAAAGATCTTGGCGGTTCCGCGACTACTTCCGAATGTAATCCGTTGTGACTTCAGAAACAATACTGGTAAATATAACTGTATGTAAAATGCGTAAAAATATTTTTTCCGTAGTTTCCATCGTGAAATCTGGAAAATTAGAGACAGAACAGTTTTCAGTTTTATTACCATAACTGAGTTAAAAAAAATGTAAAATCCAACCTAAAGGTGTCATTTGTCTGTGCTAAACTTAATTTTAAAATTCTCGGAGGACATAGTAAATGTGCCAGTTGTGGTTGTTGAAAAGCAGTTTGGGGATAGTGGTTATATTGTAATAGACCTTACAGTTACCACTGATAAAAAAAAGAACACATCGCTGTGTTAAGTTTTACTTATTGTGCTAATCAAAGCAAATATATGCACTTAGCTTTCCTTTTCAATGGTTGTTGTCACTTTCAAAATTTCTCTATGTGACACAATACATGTTTATACATCATTATACAAACAATGTCAAATAGTGTGCTATTTAACGTTGTAGCCATTGTAGCCATTCCAATGAATGTTAGTGTAATTCCCGTGTAACTAATGCTACGAACTTTTATTAGCCAGAAATTACAGTTACACCTTTCTGTCCTCAAACACGAAATCCTACAACACGATTTGCTTTTCAGAGGAATTCGTCTTTTAGTACGGAACCCTACATCGCGGTCTCGCTTTAACACGGTTATGAAACCTCTAGCAGTCTCTTTTAATACGTTACCACAGCATTCAGGGATTCCAAACTTATTTGTCGTTGTATTAAATACGAAAAATGTTTCTCTATTTAAAATGAATAGGCAGCGGGGAAATACCGGCGCAAACTTTAATATTTGGTAGGATTATAGCTGATCGACCTAAGAATAATCTCCACTACCGGCTTTCAAGGAATATGCATATGCGTTATAAATCATAAATAAGGAAAAGTGAATGTAATTGTGTAGAAGTAGCCAGAATTGCCTTGATCGATTACCTTCTTTGTATTAAAATAGGAAGCTTTAATCGATGAGTGATAATGACTTTATTAGTTGTGAATATTGATGTTAGCACGACTGTTCAGTATTACATTTGTAAAAGAATAGAACAAGAAGAATATAAAAGAAAATAGCGGATTATAATGTCATAAAGTGACAAGTGATACATTAAGTGTGAACGCTCTATTGTTCCTAAGCTCCGTTCAGATCTCCAACAAATTGAAAAGTTGAGGGCAGTATATCTAGTGCAAATCTTTGACCTTAAATCTATACTGTGCCTATCTTTGGACTTGGATGAGAGTTAAATAATTCCTTTCGATTTCTCTAGGCATTAAAACATTTTTAAGATACATTTTGAAATTAACTGGAAAGTCGCCGAAAGATCGGCCGACCCCAAGCTTATACACCAATACCCCGGTTTGCGTCGCTGCGGTTTGCGTCGTTTCGAAGTTGCGTCTTTTTAAAAAAATCTAGTTTCGAAGTTGCGTAGTTAGTGCTTCGATTTGCGTCGTTAATATGATAATGTTTGTACAAAGTTAAAATAAAAAATTACGTAATTACGTACGTAAAATTACGTAATTAATTACGTCAAGGTTGTCTGCTGTTAGTAGTATCAAATTACATTTGCTGAAGTGAAATTTAATTTACACATTTTGCGGCAATGAGTCAAAAAAGAAAGCAAATAAGCTTAGATCAAAAACTGGAAATTTTAAAACGTTTTAAATCGGGGGAAAGGGCTGTTTATATATATTGGGAAAATCCTTGGACTAGCCCTTCTACAATAAAATCTATCTGTTCCAGAGATCCTGTTAAAATTAAAAAATTTGCTGAAACCGCAACATCTTTACAACCAACATAAACAGGTTACAAAAATGAGAAGTCCTTTAATGGAAAAAATGGAGTCACTTCTTAGCATTTGGATAGAAGATGAATATCAGCGATGAATGCCATTAAGTCAAATGGTTATTCAAAAGAAAGCTCTAGCTTTATTTGAAGATCTGAAGGAAAATTATCCATTATCAAGTGCCGAAAGTGCGGAAGAATTTGAAGCAAGCAGAGGTTGGTTTCACCGTTTTAAGACCCGCGGAAATTTACATAGCATTGCATTAAAAGAAGAATCTGCTAGTGCAGATATTTCAGCTGCAGAAAAGTTCAAACTTGAATTAAGAGCGATTATTGAACAAGGTGGGTATTCTGCACAACAAGTTTTAAACGCTGATGAAACGGGACTTTTTTGGAAGCGTTTGCCAGGAAGAACGTACATTTCCAAATCCGAGAAGTCTTCGCCTGGTTATAAATCTAGTAAAGAAAGACTTACATTTCTTTTGGGAGGAAATGCTGCGGGAGATTTTAAATTTAAGCCATTTTTAACCGAGAGCTTTTAAAAATATCAAAAAAGCAAATTTTCTGTTCACTGGCGTGCAAATAAAAAAGCATGGATGACTGCATGATTATATAAAGATTGGATGGAAAATTGTGCTGTTCCTGAGCTAAACACTTATTGTTCTTCAAAAAATATTCAGTTTGTTGTTACTTAAAACTCACCAGGTCATCCAGTTTTTTCAGACGACTATTCGGAAAATATTATATTATTATTGTACCTCCAAATAAATACCACATCTGTGATACAACCAATTGATCAAGGCGTTATATCTAACTTCAAGTCATACTATCTGCGAAGAAATTTTAGTCATAAATGATCTCCTAGTACTATGCGACGAAGATTTAAGTAATGAAAATTTAATTGTAATTCAGAGTAACAATGTGCATCATTATTAAATACTTCTGGAAGAAGTTGAAGCAGAAAAAAAAGAGCTTACTGCTACTAAAATATCTGAAGCCATGCACTTGATATCGCAAGCAATGGACATTTTTTAAAGCAATGACCCAGACGAAGATCGCAGTTTAAAGGTGTCTAAAAAAGTTACCGATTCTGTCAGTTTTTATAAGGAAATTTATTTAAAAAAAAAGCTATACCAATCCAACAAACTTTAGATAATTTCATACAAAAATCAGTAAGATTGATAATTCCAACCAATGAAATGATATGTAATCGATTTAGATGATTTAAGCTCTGAATAAAAAAATTAACAAATCCATATAAATTTTTACTTTTATACCATGAATTCCTTATTGTTTATTTTAATCTTAATATTTTAGTTATGTTTTTTTTAAGTTTTCTCATGAATTTTTACTGTTATAGTTTTATTTAAATAAAAAATGTTTTCAAAAAAATAAAAAAGTAGTATTTTTTATTGAAAAATATATTTTTTTAGCTAAAATTATAAACCAAAGAACCGATTAAATGAAAATCAATACAAATGCATGAAAAATCGTGCTTCGGTTTGCGTCGTTCCGATTTGCGTCGCGTTTCTCCGGTCCCAATTGGCGACGCAAACCGGGATTTTGATGTATACCAATCAACATAAGTTGAATTGTTCCTTTTCTCTAGCATACAATTTCGGTTTAGCTCTTTTTTCCAATAAAACATATGAATTATTTTTCAATAACCACGGTCACAATTTGCAAACGTAGATATGTAAATTGGAGTAGTATCCTATTATTTATTATTTTTCTTATAATTTCTTTTTAGCCACGCACTCAATTAAGGCGGATTGAATAATATCTCGTAATGTTTAAAATTGTATTGGATTCGTACAGGCACTTCAAAAGTTTTGATGGAATAAGTTTTAATAAAAATAATACATCAGGATTGAAAGCGCCAAACACGTAGATAGAGAAACTAAGCAACTTCGTATTTTCCGATTAGAACCCACTTAATAGCTGATCATTGTTTAGAAAATCAGTTGTTTAATGAGATATTATGCCGGTATCATGAGATATTATGCCGGTAATCGAAATGAGGTAGTAAGACTTTTGTACTAGAAGGAGTGGTTTAAATTGCATTAACAACACAAGCTATTTTATTTTGGTTGACTTGCCAGTGTACCAGTTGGAAGTTAGTCATACAAAATTGATTTCTTGTTTTAAATCTGTTACCAGAAGAGGAGTTGCGATGTTGCTCATTTTTTTAACCAAACCATCACTTTGCCAAAATATTCTTGCGAGTTATCGTGTCCCTCCAGCCCTCCAGCCAGCCAGTAAGTCAGATGGTCTCAGGAGTACGGCTCAATCGTCTTAGAATGACCTGAGACAAATTTCGTCTTTAGATATCTTGAGAATAACACGTAACTTTCAGCGCGTTATACTTTTTCTTGCATGCAATGATATATATAAGTATAATCATTGTTGTGAGTTAGGATATCATTTTATCATTCATATTTATAAAAATATTTTGTTTTATTTAAAATAACGACATCATCAATTTCATGCGAAAAAGGAATGCAAAAGTTGTTACTACAAAAAAATGGTATTTGTCATTTTTCGCCCACTTATCTTATCATATGGAAGAGTCTAATGAAGGCAATAAAAGAAAAACTTTATTCAATAGTTCGTGTAACTGTTTAATAAGAATTTGTTTTCATTTTTTCGTTAGAAGCGAGAAGACAAATTTTTAAAGGTTTTCACCTAGCGGAAAATAGCGCAAGCAACTATTTTTCGTTTAGCATTTGTCACTACCTGGACTTTTTTCAAATTTAAGTTTGAAACAAGTGAATTTCAGATTGTAATTCGTAAATGTTATTAATGTAACTTAAGCCCGATTATATGTATTATTGTGTATATTGTAATCTTGTTTTAATGCTTTGAGAGCTATCTGTCACAGTTTCTGGGTCAACAAGTTGCAAATGCAACACTGTAACTTAATTCAATCGACATGCTTACCAGTAAATAGTACTAGCGTGTGATTTCCTAATTATTTCATCAAATTACTCTCTAGTATTCAAACCAAACGTATAAGATCAGTTCATTCGTGTTCATCAGTTACTGATGGCTAAATTCTAATAAGTATAAGTCCAAGTTGACGTTTCGCTTTGTCTAGTTTGTCATATAAATGAAATTTCGTATACCAGATTTCTACAAAACAGTTGTCTACATACAAAAATCCGCATATTGGCTGTAAGTCGAGAAGTCGTATGCAATATAATATCCATCTCAGGTTGTGTTTACCTTCAAGAATTTAAACTAGATTTCCGCAAAGGGAAAGGAAAGGAACAGGACTAGAATTCGACAGTATGATAAATTATGGTAGCAAAAATCGATTGCCTTTGTTTTTCGTTGAATTAAAGATTAAATGAGATAATCAGTGTTTCGATATTTATTTAATTATAAGGTGTGCCGATTTCCCTCAAAATCCTTGTTTTGGGATTTCATTTGGTAAAACAGCTGATATTTACAGTTGATATTTCAAACCATACGATTTTGTTTGCCATGCCAGTTAGGTTTTAAACTGCAGTTCTGCGACCTTCTGGGGGCCGTGACAGTATTCTGTTAGAATGGTAAAGACTTCCGAAGACATTAATTTATCTATTTCTTATTATTGTTGTCTCATATAAGAAATATAACAAAATTTAAAACAAAATATCGCGAGAGTATTTTTCAAAATGTTCCGAAAAAAAGATATTTTATTTTTTTAAAATTATATAAATAATTTTCAGTTGTTCTTACAAATTTTGCAAATCAGAAAATGCATTTGAAAATAACCCTTACAATTTCAGCAACGATATGAAATAGTTAAAATGGGCTTAAAAAATTGAGGCACTTTGGTATCAAACCTGCTGAAACTGACTGAAACTTTAGTTGCTTTGTCGACTGAAATTTCGAAATGAGCGCCATGCATTGCGGGAATGTAAATGACATAAAAAACGTTAATTTAACATCGGCCGTGCGAACATTTTTTTGATACCAAATTCAAATTGTATTTATATCGCGCTTAAAGATGCACTTTGTTAGCTCGGTGTGGACGTTAGTAAAACCAAATTTCACAATTTGTAATAATTAACTATTTTAATAGTGAAAATATTAAAAAATCGCAATTAAATAAGAAAAAACTGTTCAAAGTCTCAAAAAATAATATTTCTTTCATTTTGGAAACTACCTATAAATATATATTCTAAGTTTGTTGGCTTGGTGGGGATAAGGCAATGAGATTGATTAAGTCTGATACAACGTTATGAGTATTGTTACAACTGGTTTTCGAGGTATGCTACAAAGTAATTTGGAAGACGGGTATATGAAGTTTATTTTAGCCTAACCTACTGGTGAAACTAAAATTTACAAAGATTTCCGGATTTCAAAAGTCCCTCACTGCCTATTTGTATTAGACATATTTCCAGAGATATGTCGTAACCATTTCTTAAAAATTTTACAAAAAATTTCTGTTTTGAACTCTTAAATTTTATTAAGAACAAGAACAAGAGTAAAGACTAAATCTAAACGTGGTACTGAAAACCAAATCATCGTTAGATAGGCCTCGGTAGATTAGTCCTATAAATGGTTACAATCTTTAAGTTTCAATATTTCGTTACATTATACCTCGGTAACTATCACCATTAGAGATACAAAAAATATACCTTTTATTAGACTTTGTTATATACATTTTTTTATGGCGTTCAAATGTTCGACCCCATTGTGGGATTCATAAAATATTAACTTCTAAATATATAGAATGGCAGCGAATGACTAGCGTCGGAAAACATCATCGAAATCTGCATATCAAAATCTTTTAAAAATTTTATATTTAAACTTTAACAATTGGAAAAATATTGCTGAACTGTGTAATTTATTACCAATTCTCATTACTTAACAATATTTTTAGGGCCTTATTTATAACAATTTGTTGAATGAAAAAACATTGGAAAACGTTATTGCTTTGAAAAATTTATTTATAACCAATAATAAATATTTATGAATAACGCTCTTTAAAAAAAAATATGCCGAACATGCAAATTAGTCCATTGTCAACAGTAAGCTGAAAAACAAAACCAAATAGCTGTGAACTTAATTGCTATAAGCACGTCTATGGAACCGCAATATTAATTCACAAATTTGTAAATGTAAAATCGTAAAATTGTAACATCTGTAAACGCTTTGTTTATACACGTCTTAAACTTGCGCTAAGTTTTCAAATACAAATTCATCTGTATTTTGTGTGACTCGAAACAAATTGTTTCATAAAAAATGTTCGTTTCTCATGGAGAAAAAATCAAGTTATAGCCAAGGAATTAACTAATGATCAAGGTGTATTTCATCTGATCGACATCAGTGACCTGTTAGCAAAGCTGAGGTCAATGTCATTGAATTATGTTCATGCTGATTGAGCTCTAGTCAAGGTCACTGATATCTGACCAAGATATTGACCTCTGGTCAACGTCACCGATCTTGGATCAAGTTTATTGCACTCTGCGTCAATCACATTCAACTCTGTTGAAAGTCATTAACATCTGATCAAACGTCTTGAATTCTTTGATTCTGATCACGGACTTCTGGCCAGGGTCATCGGTCTCTGGTCAAAGACATAGTTCAAAGCAACTGACCCCGGAAGACGTCATTAACTTTCATTTTATGTGAAAACTTGACAACTCTCTAATATACAAGCTACGTTGTGGTTTTCCACAACTTCTAAGGTATAATTGCAGACTGATCCTTCGGCGCCTATCAACAAACAGTCGTTGCTGTTATGACCCAAATTTATAGTTAACTAGCCGTATAACATTCAAGTTCCTACCTAAAATAGAACCTGGATTCAACTGTCAGTAACACGACCATTCTTTGCAGGGTGTAATGTAGTTCAGTAATTAATTTAGTATTATCAAAATTTTATGATTTTCTCATTTTTCCTTGGGTTTCTTAATAGATCACATATATTCCTCTCTCATATATAATGAGATATGACCGTTTAAATCGTTACGTTGTGTGGTTATCATAACTTGGCAAAAACTTTTTATGACAATCAATCGATAACTTTGACCATTTTAGCGGGTTTTTAAAAAGGTTTTGGCCAGTTTTTGCTGACACATATTTCGATCTATGGTAGTGTCAGCATAGATTTATAGCTAATGAGATACACCCTTTCAAAATATTAAAGCGTATAATATTTTATTTTATATAGCACTTTACTTTATATAGCATATGACAATTTCGTGATTGGTAGTAATTCACTTGTAAATTTTTATGACGATTGGTCAGCTACTTTGGCCGCTAGAAGGAATTTTTTAAAAAAGTTGAAGTCATATTTCTTTCTATATCAGTAACATATACATCAAGCGCATTTATGTACCTCCAATAGTTGGTGAGCTATGGCCACGCAATACGACACATTATGTGGACGGTGCAGCGTCCCTTTTATCAATCTTAATAGTGACTATTAAATTCTTATGACTTTGGCCGCTACAACAACTTTTTTTTAAATAAGTGTGACACTGCTTTCTTTTCGTTTGGTCACACTTCTTTCTAAACTAGTAACGCAAGTACCAAATCACATTTTTTAGATCTAATTTTTCGTGAGATACAGCCTTTAAAGTTTTTAGTTGAATGGGCGGTTCAATTTCCTTTCTTCCCATCTTAACCTAATATTACACAAGATATTTTTGTGATTGCTAGTAATACACTGTTAAAATTTTATTACGATCGGTCGGTTACATTGGCCACCGTAAGATCGAGATCGGGATCGAGTTTTAAAAGGGTCTGGGCACCACCCATTTTTTACTCCAACATGTTTCCTTTTGTGCTAATAGAACACGTACCAAATTCCTAATAGTATATAATAATATATATGGTTATCTACATATATATAGTGGTTTCTAACTTCCGGTCTGGCAAGGCTGTCAGCTGTTGAATACTCGTCGTCTAAAGTGTTATTTATTTAGGGAAAGGTTCGCCATTTACGAACATGGATCGTTTAACAACCGAAACATAGTTCAAACTTTTCGTGCATTGCGGGGTGATTATGGTCGCCATAATCCACCTACTCTACAAAGAATTGCCAAGATCATAAAAAAATTCAAAGAGACTGGAAGCGATACAGATGTGGTCAGGCACTGTCGAAAATATCACTTCTGTTGGTGAAAGTATGGCGATAATCGGAATTTCAATTCAGAGCGCTATGGCCGTATGATAATCGACTTTTTTTGGTCTGCATTGAATATTATGAGCTAGACGATACGTGGTTTTAACAAGACGGTGCCACGAACAACGCAACACGACCGATTTTGGTCTTACTGCATGCGAAGTTCCTAGAAAGCATAATTTCACGTTTTGGCGATGGTCGTTGGCCACCAAGATTATGCGATTTGACGCCATTAGACATTTTTTATGGGGCTACGCAGAGACCGTGTTTAGGCTGATAATCCCCAAATGTTGGAGTATTTCCAAAACCAACATTCGTCAAATTATCACCGAGATACCGACCGAAATGTGCGAAAAAGTGGTCGAAATCTACCTCAAAAAGATCCACTGATGCAATAAATTCAGAGGCGGTCATTTAAATGGCATTGTATTTCATACATAATGGCAAGGTGGAAGGAAGCATTATAATGAAATAAAAATTTCATCGGAATCATAGCCTTTGAGCGTGTTTTATTTAACGTTAATTTTAGAAGCCGAAAAATGAATAACCCGTCTCAAAAATATATAAACACTCATTTTTATATATATTTGATGACAATTTCGTGATTGATAGTAACTTACTGTTTTTTCTGTTTTACATTTTTATGAATTTTTTTGTTTAAATTATAAAATTTTTGTTTTACTTTGTACGTTAGGTCGAAATTTTTAAAAAGCGCGTGGCACCGCTCCTTTTTTTGGGACATGTTTCTCTCTTCATCAGTTGCATATACATACTTCAAATTTAATTATTGTATTGTATCTACTATAGTTCATGAGGTATCACCATACAAAAAGTGAATTTGTGTGGGTGGTGCCACAACCTTTTCTCGGTGTTAACCTAATATAAAGTAAGAAAATTACTTGATTGATTATGACCCACTGTTCAATTTTGTGCCTTAGGCTATTACAACGAATTTTTTAAAGATGTTTGAACATATTTCTTCCTATATTAGTAACACGTCAAATCGCAATATTGTACCTCCAATAATTCAATAGATATACGTTCAAATTTTTAATTTGTGTGGCAGATGACACGACCGTTTTTCACATCTCAACCTACAGCATATGAGCATTTTGTGATTGATGCTAACTTGCTGTTACATTTGCATGACGATATCGGTTGATTACTATGGCCACCACAAGGGAGTTTTAAAAAGAGGGCGGTGCACCGGATTTTACTCCAATATAATTCATTTTATCCCGGTATAACTTTAATAGTTCATTAGATATTGTTATTTTTTTTTAGGATGACACGTCTCTTTGTTTGATACAGACCTAATATAGCCCATGATTGCTTCCTGGGCGACATAAATATACCCTGAAAGTTTCATGACAATCAGCCAATAGTTCAGACGCCTATTCGGAATACACAAATATACAAACATACAAACATTCAATTTTATATATGATAAGGAGGCGGGAATTTTTTGTGCGCTCGCTGTATATGTATGCACACATCTATACATGACTCTTGGAAAATATACTATAGCATTCCAAAAAAGCATAGACATGTAGATAAATATACGAGTACACATGCACGTTGTTAGTACAATGATGTGTACTTGTTTTTGTTATGTTATCGTACCCTACGGACCCAATATGCCACCAGGCTTGAGAGAAGATTAACCATGTCATTGTGTAAATGCGAAGATGTCAACAACTGAACTTGAATAATTGCGCATAAGTGTGCGTGTATGCAATGACATACATATACAAGTGTAACAGCTATGTAAATAAACACTCGTACATAGCATGTATCCAATAGCATATTGTACCCACCTCATCCTTGAACTCATCTTGCTAAAGTCTGAGGAAAATATGTATGTACTCGTATGCATACATAAATAATGCGCAGTTGAGGCAATTCAAAGGAATATCGCAAGGAAAGAACTGAAGTACATACCTGTCTATTTGAGTATACCCTGATTTTGTTGTAAATTATATATTTTTCTATAACATGGATTACATTTTATTAAAAGTGACAACCACGACCTAAATTAAAATAGGTATTCTTTGTGTACGTCATAGGCTTTGTTTGCACTATACATACATATGTATAAGAAATCTTATTGACAAGATGCAGACGATTGCTCAAAAAAGTCAGATCTGACACCGTATTTCGAGGAAGCTGTTGATAATTGTACTGAAAAATGGGTTGTAGATTACTGGCACTTTAGATTTCGCTTGAGATGTTATATTTATATGTATATACATATGGAGGCGCATAAGTAACGCTAAAATTTGATCATTGAATACATATTTTGTTTGTCTTTTTTTCGTCTCTTTACAGAATTAACTAAATAATACTTGGGAAATTTATTATGGAAATGCTTAGCGCAGAATAAATAACTACAATTGTTCAATTTTACTTTGAAAGTCAACATTCGATTATTCAGATCAAATCGAAATTTCTTTCATGTTTGAAATGCTCCTAGCGCTCCAACAATTTACCAATTAGTTCAGCGTTTTGGACAACAAGGGGCTGTCGGTGATCTTCCGCGTGCTGGAAGATCTCGTGCAGTTCGAAATGAAGTGACCATTGCTCGAGTGCAAACAAGTATTGAGGAAACTTAACGAAACTTCCACCAGGCGACGTTCTCATCACTTAGAGATGTCTAGGTGGTCTGTGCATATAAGATGCAATTGGTTCCCATATAAGATGCAATTGGTTCACGAGTTAAAACCAAATAGTGCACAAGAACACATTCAATATTGTCGCCGTTAATGTTACTTATGCGCCACCCTTTATATATATCATTATATTTATATATATCATAAAAAATGGAAACTACACTTTAAAGGTGTTCCTGGCCTCGAACGAAATTCTGTTTCCCATATAAAATAAATGTAATATCAGAAAAAAGATCCCGATTGCACAATTTTTCTATCGCCATGATGTTTTGCATTATTATTAATCCCAAATGCAATAAATGTTTCTTTAGTGGTCATTGAACATGTTTTCAGTTCAATTACGTTTCTGATAGTTGTTTTGGGAAATACATTTTGTAAGATAGTAAGCCTTAAATTAAATTTGCGTAACAATCTGTCTGAATTTGTATTTACAGATTTATATGGTAGAGAATTTCTAATATCCAGATTTCGCTTCATTTATACTGCTAAAAAATGGAAAGGCTGTTCCTGACCTCAAGCGAAATTCCGTTGGCCATAAAACTTAAAATATTTAAAAACTGGATTCCGATTGCACAAGTTTCACATCGCCATGACATTTTGCCTTAATATTGATCCCAAATGCAATGAGAGGGTATTTAAGTGGTCATTGAAGACGTTTAACGTTCAATTAAGTTTCTCATAATTGTTTTGGTAAGAAAATTGTGTAACAAAGTAAGTCGTAAATTAAAAACGTGTAAAAATCAAGCTCAATTGACATTAAGAGATTCCTATAACGGTGCTTCTTAAACACAAACTTGAGGCCTTAACGGAAATTACAGCAAATTATATCTATCCCTTTTTCTCCGCTCTGTCTTTTAGCTTTGAAATTTTTAGGGTCAATCGCTATGCCATTTTACGCTATTACTCAAACGGAATAAGAGGTTAACAAAAAGTAAGCCTTAAATTAAAACCGCATAAAAATCTGATATTGATATTAACAGATTTCTATAAAGATGCTTTCTAAACACAAACTTGTGCCCTTTGCAGAGATTACAGCAAACAAAAAACGTTTTTTTCCCTCCACACTGTCAGTTTTGATATTTTCAAGTTTACTGCTTTCAGTTTTAAATTTTTCAAGATTTGCCGCTGTGTCATTACACATGAAAATCGTAAAACCAAAATACTCCGGACTTGAGATAAATTCATATTTCAAAGAACTTTTAACTGCTAAGACCAAATTTAATAACTTAAATTTAAGCGTTTTTAAGAGCTTATTTAATTATTACTTTATTATCAGTTAGACCCCAAAAGGTCCAAGGATTTCCTAGTATTTAAGTAAATTTTCTTAACGATAATAGCTTTAGAATAACCAAAAAAAAAATGTGACGGATTTAGGGTATAAAAGGGCTCTTTATTTTACTAGATAGGTTGCATTTACCGTGATTTTATAAATCTGTTATGAGAATTGATATAATTCCTACAGCATACTTACCTTGAAGAGGAATACCTCATCTGCAGTTTCTCGGCGCTGAATCGCAAATAGAACATTACATTGTTTTTTATCTTTATCTTTAAGTCCCATTCACATTCCATTCATATCGCAATAGCATGTTTTCTTACACATATATAAGCTTTTGGAGGAATGAATTTTCAGGAAAAGAAATTAAAACGGCAATGGAAATAGATGGATGTACTGTGCGCTTTTCTTAACTTGTCAAACTTGATTTTTATAATCCGAAACAGCTTTTTGTGATAAATATTTTATGTCAAGTTAAGAGACGTGTCAAATTACGTTTTCGTTTTCGATATTTCATTTGTCAAAACAGTTAATATTTACATGAAAAGTTATCTCACTGCAGACATCTCGCAATGTGGAGTTTTGGTTGCAATGTGAACCAGGCTTTACAAAAGAAGAACTAAACGATCCAAAGATCGATGTATGTAGAAACAATTCCCGACAATTTGACATATTTTGACATGAATGTAACTCCACTTGTCAAAGTATATACATTTTTTTGTAGAAAATATTATTTCTCGCGGAAAATTATGTTAGCATGCTGAAATAAATTTCCGCAAGAAATAATATTTTCTACAAAAAAAAAAAAAAAAAAAAAATATATATATATATAGTGTATATATATAGATTGGCAGATCCTATGACAGCAGAACTTATGGCCTGATACACCCTTATGCCTATTTGATGGAATTAGCATATACAACACAATTAAATTTGTTGATGATACTTCTTTCTGTTCGTCTTTTTTTTTTTTTTTTTGATTCTAATTCTATGAGTTTGGTTTATTTTTCTCTTAATTGATTTAAATTTTATAGATTTTGTTTTTGTTTTGTACATTGAACATGACAAAATAACAACAAACATAAATTGAGGGCCACATTTATTAATTTCCATCTCAAATTATAATAGTGTTTTTTTTTTTGTTGTAGTTTAGTTGTATGTTTAGTGGTTGTCGTATTTCATTTTTTTCCATTAGCTTTTCAATTTTTTAGATTTTTTTTGTTTTTTTTTTTTGTTTTATATGTTAGATATTTTTGAAGTAATCTAAAACATTTTTTTTAATTTTTTAGCTTTGGTTTTAATTCAAATCGAACACTTAAAAACTAATCGTCTGTCATTTTTTACCACCGGGTGCGGTTTTTAGCACACGATGCCCGGGGGCGGTCGGTGACAAACTTAATGGTGATGGGATATCCTGACGCTTATCCTGAATGGAGAGTGGCAGAAACTGTTGTTGACGCTTCTTGCTAAGTTTATTATTATCATAGCCATTTTCGTGTTTACCATAGAGTATGGCCAAATGAACAACACAGAATAAGCCTAAACTCTGTAAGACACAACAAGTAATAAGGAATAATTATTAGTTAAAGTTTATGAACAATGCTTAAGAACTGAACGTATTGGAATAAATCCATTCGTACGTTCCGTTCTTGTGACATTTATATATTCTGAAAACCTTGTCATGATCGAAATCATGCAAATTTAGTATAGGTATAGGTATAAGTCATGTAAAATGATTTACAATTTAAATTTTTTACAAAAACTTACCTGGAATATGGCAATGATGGCAGCACCAAATGCAGTTATCAGTAGGGTATACTTGATTTGTTCGGAGACTACAGCCAAGCAGCCTCTTTTATAATGGGTATCACATGCCGACTCATAAGCATGCTCTGGTCGTGAGCAACAGGACCAGGGCAACGATAAACGACGATAATCCAAGGGTCCATCAACACCACAGCATTGCAGCTAACATATTCAAACAATTATAGTATGTTAATAAATGCAGGAGTATAATAAAAATAAAAAAAACTGGGCCCATGCTGGAATGTTGATAGAAATCAATTATCAGGCAGTTGGTGCAAATGCAATGATACAGAAATCACAAAAATTAATCTCTTTTTCTCATAAACAAAAAAGAGTTTAATGTAGATATTGAATTATATTTTCGATTTTTCGAAATCATCCGCTGAAAGATCTGTGAAATCGCTTGGTAATCTCTACATGCGAGTAAAACACCTAGAATAAGTTTTCGGAATTTACGGGTATGCTATTCCAATCCATGGATTACATTGAATCAAACTTATGCGATAAAATTCATATGGCCGTTGAAATTACTTCTTCTTAGATTTCGTTCGTCAACACTTGTTGATATTTATATGTCAAACCACAGGGTGGAGGAAACCAAATCACTAGACTAAATGCGAACTTGGTTTTATATTTTACACACAACGCAAACAAAAATTTATACCCATTCTTAAATTCCGTTTGTTACAACTATAAAATTCTCTTCGAAATTCGTTCGAAACTGGGTGAAATCAGCCCAGTACAAAAGAAGTTTCCTATATGAAGACTACAGCCACATAAAGAAAAATTTACATTTTTCAGAATTTTTCAATAATTTGTCCTTTTATTCATTAATTATATTGTAAGGATACTGCAATAAACCATCTTGAATAGGTCCAACAGAAAAAAATTTCCGGTTTGAAAAATTTATTATTTTTCAAAATTTTTCTAATATTTTTACAATTTAAGCTAGGCTATGTCCTTTCACAAGGATAAATTTCCAAGAGACATTTTCTGGTTGTGAAAAAATTTAGCGGCATTGCCAGTTTTTCTTGCATTGATTTCCAACACTGAAATCGGAACAGCTGTTTTACGTCATGTTCGACAAGATATTTTCATAAGTATTAAGTTGCATCCTTCTTTATTACTATTTCATTTTAAAGTTCACAAATATATTATCGAGATTATTGCGAGGTAAAAATGTTCATTACTCCAATTTTAGTGTTGGAAATCAACAAAACAGAGGTTTGGCGTTGCCATTTAAAAAAATTTTCCTCGTAAAAAAACATAATGATCATTTTTTTATATAGGGTTTCGCCGTGAAAAGTCAGCACAGTATCAGTATTACTTAAAGGCTGTACCCGTTGCAATTAATAGATACCGGAAATGATCAGAAACTTTTTAATGTTCCGAGATTCTAAAAAAGTGACATCTAATTCACTTTGTGTCAAATAAAAATGTAGTTGAAGGTGAAGTAAGTTATATTTTTGAGCAGAAGTTGAGTTACATTTTTGTACAAAAATTGTCTTGTGATGAAAAAAGCTTTATGTTCGCGAAAAAAATAAGTCGGGTGCAACGTGAACATAGTTCCAAGTCATGAAACACCAAATTCAAAATTAACGAACAATACTTTGAATTAATGATTCGCATTTGGCTAACAATAGTATTCCATTAGGGTATCAACTGGTTATTTCCGACAAAAACATAATAAATCTCACAGATTGCCACCGAACAGCCTTTTTAATTTTCAATTTCTTTGAACAAAATGGTCGATTCTTACGAGGACGGTCCCAAAACAAATAAACGCAAAAAGTTGGGAAAAATTTTCTTTATTTTTCAACATAATCTCCTTTTAGTTCGATACACTTTTTCCAGCGATATTCAATAGCTTCCATACTCTGTGTATAGTAAGAACTGTAAACTCCTTAAAATAGCCATCAACCGCACCGAACTTTAATTCATTTTTTTGATGAAACAACATTTTCTTTTTCGCCAAATGCCGCCTTTTTTCATAATTTCATTACATAAACGCTGCAATAAATTAGCACAATATTGGACATTGCTGGTTTTTTCTTTCTGAAGATAATCAATGAAAATAATCCCAAGCGCTTCTCAAAAGAACAGTCGCCATGACCTTGCCTGCAGATGGAACCGTCTTCGCCTTTTTTGGACAGGATTTTCCCATTCCAGTCCACTGCTTTGACTGTTCCTTTGTCTGAGGTGTGAAATGGTGGACCCATGTCTCATCCATGGTTATAAATCGACGCAAAAATTCGGCTTTATTACGGTGAAACATCGCCAAATACTCTACTGAAAGCCGCACCCGTCTTGCGCACAAGTTTCTCATCTTCAAATCTGCGGTCAATATACCGAACTTCAGAAGACGATCATCCATTTTGTAAATTTTCTTAACAATGTTTGGCGTGGACACCTCAATTTGTCAACCAATAAGGTGTTCGTTTCACCAATATTTTACGGTCGTAAGCAAAGGAGCAGACTCCCCCAGAGTAGAATCTATCTCGACTTTAATATTGATTGGACTAAGACCTTTCAAATGGAAATATTTTTTCATGTTTACAAATTCATTGAGATCTTTTACTTTTGATGGCTCAAATAAAAATAGTAAACAGCAAGCCGGCCGGAAACTTAAAACATAATATTGCCACTTTTCACCAAAACATTTTTTTTGGCACGGCTATACCGCTAGTTTTGGGATCGTCCTTGTATATGAAAAAAACAGATGAAACAAGTGACTCTTTTTAGCGTCATTCCCATACGAGTAACTGTCGAAATCTCTTTTTCTAAAAATTCATTTGACAAAGTGGCTGGAATTTATATCGAAAAAAAAACATATGATATGTTGATATCTATACGAAAAAAGAGATTATGCGTCTAAAGAAATCTTAAAAAGTGAACGCGAACTTTAGTCAATAAAACCCATCTATTAGCCTAACATTTTAATATATACTTTTTATTTTTTAATATATTTTTTTTAATTTTTGGTATTAATACGAAAAAAGTTAATGCAAACAACCAAATGGCAAAAAGTAGACCTTCCGAATTGTACTTTAAGAAAGCAAGAAACATAAATAAGGGCAATAATTACAAAATTCAGCTGTTAAATGGGATGAATGAGCTGACATTACAAAACGAACGATATTACTTCACTCCTTAGGTAGCGTGTAAGGAGCTTAAATATAAAAGATCTGTGAAACTATGCTCTACAAACTGTCCATTTGGCGATTTCAACAAAACTTCTGTGGGAACCAAGCACTACTTGAAACAGAACCTACAATTACATTCAACAATCTGACATTCAGTTAATGACAATTAGATTCTATAACATCTCTCTAGATAACATTGAATCAATGACAAAAGGCGTCTATGTGTTGGAGGTCCTAAATGTTATGCCTAGCAAAATATTCTTAATTTTTTTTATTTTCAGAAATAGCAGCATTTTTGTGATTAGTTAAAACGTGTAACGATAACTACTGCATTAAATTGCTCTCAGCCATTTTTATAAAATTGTTTCTTCACAAACTTAAAATTATTTTGACAACGCATAACGCATTTATCATCCCTGTTATTATGCTTAGTAGATGTGTGTATGTATTCTCGTCTCCTTTGATAAATGGGTTTAATCTTTTATGTATGTATGCGATTGTGTGCGTGTGTCAAGGTTACCTGTGATTGCATGCGATTCCACAAATGTAGGTTATCGACCTTGGTCCTGGAGAATTTATCCAAAAACTCTACGAATGAATCATCGATGTATATCTCTACAGATGATGGCAAATGCTCCCGCATGGCCAAAGACCAGCCACACAATAAGAATTGTATTAAAATATTAATCACCAAGAATGTGGCGAACTGTAAAGCGAACGTAAAAAAAAATGCGCATTACATTTCACTGAATTTACAAACATACTCGTAGATCTACATACACTTGTCATTCTACTTACCATGCCCAAAAGACAACGTTTCTTCTGGTTTGTAGCCTGACAACCAATCCAGCACAGTATGAAGGTGCCTGGACCCAAACACAATAATAGAGCCGCAGGAGCCCAGAGTCTATTTTGCACTACACCATAGTGGCCGGAGTGGCCCCACAACAGAGAAGTGCCCAAAAATATTTGTGCACAACCAGTTACCTAAAATATGAAAAAAGAACCAGATTAGAGAATTATATAATGTGAAAATGTAACGATTTTGATGAGTGTCCATTCTTAGTTTCAACTAAACGCACTTCTTTTTTAAGCAGTGAGGTTACGGAACAATGAGGCAACGGAACCCACAGTCTACCGACGATTCCGAACGCAACCACTTGAGAAGCATTTACCGAACTAGTCGATTACTAGACTACTCGAGGTATTTGTCAGACACATCGAGGTGAGCGCCGCTCCAATAATGACAGGTAAATGTATGCGGAGTTGAACCCGCGACATATCCGATAATAGCGTGTGCTAACTAACCATCGAGTTACGGTCGCTCAACTAGGCCTCAATTTTTTTTTGTATATAAATGCTGAGAGATATTTAATCTGTTACCGAAATGACATTTTCATTGAAGCCTTCTTCTAAAGAGGAGAAGCTACAAATAATGATATCTCCAAATATCATTTTCAGTAATATTGTGAACTAGACGTAAGAAGCAATAATAATTAATTGATAAATTAATTTAATTATAAAGAGCTGCTCAAATGTGTACTTTTCATTTATGAAATATGACTTTTTTTCTCATTCATTTCCTTTATTGGATCTTTCTTTCGAAATTTACAATATGTATTTATATCTTAATCCTATCTTAAAGTAAAGTATCCTGCCATTGCCGGATCTTGTTTTTGGCGAGCAGAACTGTTTATCATCGGACCAAGTCTAGCGTGTCCTTTCTTTTCAGCCGTATATGACCGGGAAAATGTTGAAGGTTTTGAGCGAGTGGGTTTGAGTGGGAGGACAATTTCGATACATATGACCTGCTTAATTTTTTTATTTCGTCGGAAATATAAGGAATGTTTAAATCTTTGTGTATGTTATCATTCCTAACATACCATGGGGCACCACAAATTTGGCGCAGTATTCTTGACTGTCTTCTCTGTAGCTTATTTATGTTAGAAGCCGATGCCGTTCCCCACAACTGGATGCCGTATGTCCATATTGGCTTCAATATGGTTTTGTAGATGGTGATTTTATTTTCCAAACTGACTTATGACTTAAACTGTCGTTAGACTATAAGAACAGTCTTGAGATCAAAAGGAGCAAATATTACAGAACAATATCTCGTGTACAAATTTAAGTAATTTCGCGTACTTCATCCCATCCAATAGCTGATTTTCTAATCAACTATTAATAGATGCGAGATTAGAAAACAAACCTATGGCACAAGTAAAAGATTCGGCAAATACAAAAATTACCATTTTTGTTGTTTTTTTTTTCTATAAAGTGCAACCAGAGTTGTTTTTCTAATAATGTCTACAATGTATAGGTATTATTTGTGCAAGGTGGTCATGGAGATTAAATTACATAGAGAAACCAACTCCTAAAGATAAAATGTTCGACTAATACGCTCAAGCAGACTTTTCTTATTTTGATAGAGTTTTATAGATTTTTGATTGAAATCCATGCTATTTACCATTTATCAGCCACATGAAATCACTGGCAATGGCTTCTGTAATAACACCGCGCCTGCTTTCAGACGCAATATAAGTTTGCTCTACCCTACGGAGAATATCCTGGATGAGCTAGTTTATTTTTCCATACAATTTCTTCTTTATATGGCGAGTCTGCCTTCATGCGAGGAAAGCAATTTTTCCAGCGGATTGTTGGCTTTGATCAAATGGCTACCGCTTAACAACGTAGTAGTCTAAAATGATGGCACATTTTTCTTACGAATAGTTTTAAATACAACAGAGAGAAAGAGAAAGTTTCGATGAATTATTCCAGCGAATCGCTGGGTCTGATCGAATGACTACCGCTTAACAACTTAGTAGTCTAAAATGATGGCACATTTCTTTACGAATAGTTTTAAATACAACAGAGAGAAAGAGAAAATTTCGTCGAATTATTCCAACGAATCGCTGGGTCTGATCGACCGCTTTACAATATACGATTATCAAACCAATGAGACTATATTGCGACAAAAAATTGTATACGTGTGTTAAGATTCGTTATCGCACCGGATTCGCTCTGGTGTATTTTCACAATTATATGAATCTATTAAAAAAGCAGGCAGTGACAACAAACATGATATTCGCTTGCAATATGAATTTGGCATTATTCGGCGTTCAATTAGCGTCAATATTTCTCGTTTTCAAATAAAAATATGTTTTCTCTCAGAAAAAAATCTTAAAAATACACAAATTGCTTTGCATCCCAATAATGGACTGCAGCAGGCTTTCACATTCAAAGATAAATTCACGTTCAATACATGTTTAATGTATATTGTATGTATATTTAATGTATTAATACATTCTCGATAAAAGAGAATGTGAACAGGCACATTCCCTTTTCAGAGTGTTTATTAAACATGCGTTAGAGAAAATTTTACGTGATATCTCGATTGCTCGATTATTTTAAATGCTCGTCATCACGTAGGTTTGACCAATCGCCAGCTTCGAACCTGTGATCATATCTTTATTTGCAAGGAAAAACGACTTAAGTGGAGTGAGGACAAAATCGGGTTTATTCGTTATTATTATTGCAAACATTTTGACCCTATTTATATCTAATTCCCATTCTAAAATTCGATGTTATTTACAAGTTATAGTAATTTTTCGAAACAATGATTTTTAAAAGAGTATAAAATATTCCAAAGTATTGTCATTAGTAAGAATTAATTTTTAAGTATTGATGTTAATGTAAAAAACAGGTTGTCATTTAATCGCGATTTCATGATTGTGTGTCTGTAATATTTCCATAATAGCATTTTTTAACGCTTAATATCTGAACACGCCAATTTTCCAGTCAAGTCCTTTTTCCTTGTAAGCACAGATATTCTCTCTTTTTCACGATGATTATGAAATTATTATTATTATTGCACATACTCGTATAAGGAAAAGAAGTAATTGTTTTTTCGTATAAAACTACATTTTCATACGATTTGTTTTTCACACCTATGCTTTTTAATCTGCTAAGTTGATTTTCTAACATTTCCTAAATTTTTTTTATAAAATAAAATTTTTATAAAATAAAAGTACAAAATGTTTGCATAAAACACTCGATAACTTTAAAAATATTTCTAGTTTTCAATGAATTCTAATAAAACGTACTTAATAATCGAACAAAAAAGAAGAAAAAACATTCACTTTCTTATGATGTGCTATTTCTTTTTAAATGATATCTATTGAGATTGCATTTTTAAGTTCTTAAAATTGTCATTATTAATAACACAATTTTGTACTCGTATTTTGTATTTTGGACAGCAACATCAAAATATGGTTACTTTGTGAATACGACTTTTGTCGAGGGGTCAAAAAAAAAAAACAAATTTTCAACTGAAAATATGTTAACTTTATAATGAACACAGGAATTGTGTTGAAATACTTGTTGCATAATTTAATGGGCAACACATTTTTTAGAAAAAAAATCGTTTCTACTGGTATGGAATAACATTTTCATTATCTATTGATGTCACTTTTTAAGTATGTACATATGTAGGTTTATGCCATTTGACCCCAATAGCAAAGTCAAGATATTCGCTTCCTTCTATAAAATAAATACTTTCTGTAAGTAAATTTACAATATTTATTGAGGTCACACTTTTTCACCTTTAAATAAAGTTTTTCAAATTAATTACGCAATTTTGAATTTTGTAATATTTTGTGGCACGTGAAATTTAAATTTAAAAACTAAATTTCAACAAATTTCAACATAGAAATATTAGTACTTTGTGAATGAAGTTTATATTAAGGAATTTTTGTGAAATAAATCTTCAGTTAAAAATAGGTCTACCCTACAGTGAATACATATTTTTATAAGTAGAACATTTCTTGCATAATCTAATGAATTTTATTTTTTTTTTTAGTTAAAAGACTGTAGAATAAAAAGGGATAAAATGATTTTTGAACTTTAAATCTTTAAATCATTTCAGCCGCTACAAAGTTGAGATATTTAATTTTAAACAAAACAAAAAAAAAACGCTACCGAAGAAGCTGCATTTTGTATCAAATTAAATATTTACTTTTTAAATAAAACTCCTACATAATTTACTGAGCTCACTTTTTTAAAACTGAGCTTTTAAAGTTATTAATAATTATCATTTAATAGTTGCAAATTTGCCCACAGTGTATATAGAAGAAATTACAGAGAACTTGTTCACCTAAGATTCTCTTCGGAGGCTCGAGCCAAAAAAATATCTGCAATGTTTGACAGGAATATTTATATTGCGCCTGAAATCAGTGATTTCGAACAAAATGCTATCAAACTCTGTCAAACAAAGAAAAATCTGCCTGAGCCTACTACTCAAGCATTTTATCTTTTGGAGCACAGAGAGAGAGTTGGTTTCTATAGATAATTTAACCTCCATGCCGCGGTATCGCATTAATAAAAAAAATCACGCAAATCAAATACACTTTTGAAATTATACCAAATTTTCTAAAGGGAAGTTGTGTGTTCCACAATCGAGAAAGTTACCAATTCGATATAAAAATGTTGTGACAATTCTCAAGACAAATAGCAGCTATTTAATATTTGAAGGAAACAATAAGATCAGCAACTATAAACTGATATATCACTGCCAAAGAAGGTGTTATTTCCATCAAATTATTTAGTTCTCAAAATATAACTCTTCTATTACGTATTGAGGTCACTGTTTTAAAGCAAAGCTCCAAACAAAATCAAATTTTCTTTTCCGAATATTATACAGTTATCGAATCAAACGCTTAACAAATATGACAAATTTCATCTAAACAGGAACCTCTCTTGCGAAAAATGTCAAGACGAGTTTTGTTGACAGTCCCCTTTTTTTTGTAATAATAAAAATTATTCAATAATTAAATGGAACATTACAAGCAGCAGCTATGAATTGCAACAACGCTGCCAAAGCACCAACCAGTTTCTATCAAATGAGTTGAATTCTTTACAATAAATATCCTATATAAATACTCCTATATTACATATTGAATTCTCTTTTTTAAAACAGAGTTTTTAAAGTTACTACTATTGAATAACACAAAAATGGCTTACTGTTTCACAAAATCACCTCTTCTCTAACGAAAAGAAACACTTTTTCGAAGTATAAAATTCACACCTCTCACTTGATGGTACTCAATTGATAAAAGTCCACTTAAAACATCTAATATTTGACATTTTGAGGGTCAATTTCCTGTGCGCAAAATATCATAATCCTTTATATTTATTTACATTTAAGCACATGTAAATAGTATACAAGTATATATACATATATATAGTCACATACATCATCACATTCCCATAGGTATATGTACAATTGTATGTGTATGTTGCGCAACCATGTTTTCATTATTGTTTTTCTCTCAACAATTTTCGTTGAAGTGTTTTCTTAACATTTTGTACTCACCGCTAATAGGACAATATAACAATACACCATGTATTTGAAACATTTTATACGTTTTGTCAATGCCATTTCATAGGATTTTTAATTAATGCGCTGCAGGCTTCCAATGAATTTCTGCAACTTTATAGGGATTTATTGAATTTTCCTTTCGATTCGGTTCGTTTATACGCTGTTGTTATCCTTTTCGGTCACATAATGCATGCGACGATGGCAAATCCATGCAATGTTTACCACTTCGGTGTCGGGGAATGATGAGAGTAGGTGGCCCACAGTTAAATTGTATTTTGGCGAAATGCTGTTTTGTTCGAAATTAAATTATAAAAACAATTCGGTTGAACTAAGAGAGATAATAACAATTTTTAAGAAAGCCGTTTTGATGGTAATCTGTATGCAGACTTTTTCTTACATGGCATTGTTATACTGTTTTCGATTTGAACAGTGAACGCATTATCTATAACCAAATTTACGCAAATGGATACAATATTTGAGCTACACTACCACCAAATACAATGCATGACAAATACACGGTTGTTTTCGGTATGTCCTCTTATGTGTGTCATTTTCATATGGTTACAAGGATGCTGCTGTTAATCCTCTAATAACTAACAACAACGACGAATTCAACGATCATATGATTTGAGAAACGTAAGAGAACACTATGTCAAATGTGTAGTATAATATGTAGTTGTACGCAAAGTAGTTTTTTCTAGGCAGAATTTTTTTTTTAAAGTATATTATATTTGGTCTATTTCCCCATTTAACGTTACTTCATATCCTTTGTTGTGTTTAAATTTCCTCCTTAATCAATTACATTTAGAATTGTTTAAACCTTGGTGCAGCTGTTTAAACCCAACACACGTGTGAGCTAATCTATTACAATTGTGAAGGTTATGTCAAATGTGAAGAACCACAACCAACTTCACCCTATAGCCTTCTTTCTTTTTCTTTCTTCCGGCCAAACAAGACAAGTGATAAGATGGTGCGTTCTTTAGAAATATGTTAAGAAAAACAAAAAAAAAATATAAATTACTGCATAAAACTACAAAGCTGACAAACGTGTTCAATTTAGCGTGAAAATAATGTGAAAGTGTTTGTTTTTTCTCTAATTTCAAGACTAAGAAGCGCCGTAATGGAGGCCGCTGCAAGCACAACAGAGGCCATGTAAAGGCTGTGCGGTGCACCAATTGTGCTCGTTGCGTGCCCAAAGATAAGGCTATCAAGAAGTTTGTTATCCGCAACATCGTAGAAGCTGCTGCTGTACGTGATATCTCTGAAGCTTCGATTTGGGAATGTAAGTTTAAAATGTGATAGATAAAGCTTGTTCAGTGAGTTTGTAATAATAACTGTTTTTGTTTTGCTTTTTCTTTTGTCTTCTAGCTTACACTCTGCCCAAGTTGTACGCCAAGTTGCACTACTGCGTCTCCTGCGCTATTCACTCTAAGGTGGTAAGAAACAGGTCCAAGGAGGCTCGTCGCATTCGTACTCCTCCAGTCAGAACTTTCCCTAAGGACATGGCTCGCAATCAACCTAGGAAGTAAATGATGCTGTACCTGGCATAATAAACTTTTTGTAAAAGGAAAATCTAAATTGTTGTTAATTGTATGGGGAAGCACTTGTTTACAAAGGTGTAGTTTATGAGGCGCGTCATGAGTATTGTGGATAGCATCAATACAAAAACGAGTAGTGCCGTCCGTTTTTGCAATCTGGCTCAGATATCTTGTGGAGAATTATCGCTGGAGATATTGTTCCACTAGAACATCAATAAAGGCAAGAAGAGGAGGCCATGGATTCTAATTCAGCAACGTTTAAAACCGATCTCGGACTCCATTGGTAGTAGCTTTTAAAATTTTAAAGCATTTTTACGTAGATTGTTTTTTTGTGGAAGAGGCTATCGTTTTAACAACGATATACCCCTATTGCATCAGTAGGCGTTTATATGGCGGAGACATTACAGTTAGGAACTAGATTTTTTGCTATAAAATTTGAACTTTTTTGAAAATAATCCTCTTTTTTAAATTATGCGCACATATTCTATAAAAACAGGCTTTCTCCAGAATTAATTTCTAAACTATCTAAAATCTAATAAATAACTTTTGCGTTAGCTTTTCCAATGTCGGGAAAATTAATAAAAACTGGAAAGTTCAGCCCGATTCTTAAAACTCCCAGGGAAATGAATCCCCAGAGAATAAGTTTTTCCCAAAAATAAAATCCTCCAATTCTGAACAGTCTGGGTCAGCTGTTTTACTTCTTTTATCTAATGTTGACAAAATATTTTGCAAATTTAACAATTTAATTTTATAAATTTTAAAAGTAAAAGTGTTTGGAGTGAAAAAAGAGGTTAAAGAAAAAAATAATGTTTAGTGCGACAAGTATAGTGTTAGCTGAAGAAGAAAACGATGAAAGTGAAGTGCTGGACAAGAATGTATAGAGGTTAGCAAGAAAAATATTACGTGATACCACCAACCCACTTGAGCTACCACAAACTTTGTAAGTAGATTCCTTAAAAAGTACTATAATTGAATAAAAAACGTTTGTTTAGATTTGAAAAATATTGCAGGGATTTGCTTTACATACTGATAAAATAGTTTATCGCGCGAATATGACTCTTCGGCGGTTATATAATTCCAATTTAACAATTCCGCCTCATGTAAAACGAAAATTAGTACATGGTTTAATAATGTCGCATATACATTATTGTATCGAAATATATAGCGGTACAATTAAAAACAATATAACGGAGATCTAGGTGTCCCTCAGTCGTGCTATACGTTATCTGTTCTGTCTTCGTCGAATTGTGCACGTATCTCCGTTTGTGATACAATTTCCAAGCTGTTCTTTGCGTAATTTTATAGTTATTCGTTCTTTGCTTTTTAATTCTATTAAAACTCAATCACCGCTGTTTCTTGCAGAATTATTTAAATTTACTTGACCAATTCGCACTAATCAATTAAATATTCATAACACAAAATATATGAGCAAATCTTTTCAAGTAAGAGTAGCCAGGCAGTTTAACAAACTTCCAAACACATTAAAAATTTCTTCATCCCAAAGCATTTACAAAAAGAGACTTGATATTGTCGTCTGACAGTTTGCTGTCCATCTTTTTGCCATTCTGAATGGGCAAATAATTATAATATTTTTTTTTTCAGCCATTACTTGTATAGCATCTCAATTTCTTATTTAATTAATTCTGAAAAAAGTACTGGTTGTTATTAACTTTTACCATTTAATCTGTTATTACATTTTTTGTTATATTATGGAGTAGCTGCAAATTCTAACTAAAGTTATAATTTCGTTTTAAGACGAAAAACAAACAAAGTGAAAAATTCTAATAAGTGAAGTAGACTGTCATACTGTAAATCATATTTTTCTGTTATTAAGATACACAACATTTTTATAAGATTAGTATTGTAAAGTTGTATAACGTATTTGTTATTAAATTATGGAAAAGATATGTTGTAATATTGCAATTTAATCAAATCAGCCTTAAAATTACAATTACAATTAAAATTACGACTTAAAATTACAATCCACAGTAAATAAATCAAAATATTTGCAATCAATTTAAACTACTACAATAAAGATTTTCTACGCTACGTCAAATTATACGGTACATCTGACAGATTTTAATATGCAAAATTTATCAAATATTTGATGTGAAAACTTCAAAACTTTTGACTGATAGAATTGAAGGTTTATTTTGGATTTATTTATCAGCCAGAATATTTTTATCCGCAGCATCATCTCTTCACTTTAATTACAAAATTTAGCATCGTAATCATAGATGTGGAAACATGCTACGCCCGTTTGTTTAGTTTCCACCTATCTTGCAGTAAAAGCAACTCTGTTAAAATTGATTGCCCATCAGAGTTTAAAGCGGATGGAAAATTTTCAATATCGGCGGAATATCTGTTTTTAATCGGGGCGGCTAGTGGTAGAATAGATTAGCGGCGGCTTAACCATCGGCCCTTATTAGAAAAAATGTCTGCCTTGCAATGCTAGTGAATTTGATGCATATTCGCATATTGATTAATAAGCGGAGTAACATCTAAAGCGGATTCTACAAAAATTTGGTTAATTCTTCACATTAAAAATCTGATAGATCTTCATTTATTTATCTGTAACTGGTCACCAAATGCCACAATTTCTGTTAACTATCTAATTTATTTAAAAACAACACTGTGCTAGTCTGAAGTGTTAAATGTTCCATTTGATCATTGTGTTTGAAGACTAGTACGCCGTTCAAATATATTTTTCGTTTCTCATGAAGAACACATATTTATGGTGCTGCTGAGACCTTCTGCAATTGAAAATTTTAGCAACGGAAATTTTGTGCATACGGAATTGGTTGAGGTTAATACCAGCCTTGAGTTTTAAAATTTTAAGAAAAGTAAAAATTGTAATATTTAATAAAACTTTCGCAAATATTTGTTACACTTTTAAAAGTGTTTACAAATTTACAAGACTAAATCGTTCTTCTTCTTGGGCCAGTTTTTAGTACATAGATCGTGTAAAAAATGGTTCATGGCTCAGATGAAAACGTATTTCCGGAAGCTGGCCAAAGCCGACAGATTCGGAGTTGTCGCCGGCGTGTTCTAATCGACTTCAAACTCTGTTATCCATGTCTTGATACCAATTATTTTAGAATAAAATAACCAGTACTAAATACGGGACACTCAAGAACCAGTACCTTCGCAACTCTACAGAGTAATCGTTAATCATTTGTTTAACTAATCCATACGGCATACATTTGCGGAAAAATATTTCGTTTTTACACATTTTATACATAATTTTGTTGTAATACAGTGAGCAAAAATTGATTTATTTTCTTTCTGGCGCTTGAAGGTGGAAGAAATTTTGCTATATTTCGTAAATTTGCATTGGAACTGCTGTATATTCCACGTTTTTCACAAATCAGTAGAGGCGAGGGGTGATACTCTGTATTTTTTCTACATCCACAATGCGAAAGTGTCCGTCAATGTAGCGCTGACTGCTACATAATATTTTCACATTTTTTTGACGAGAATTTCACAAAAATCTTGCGACACTTTTGCCGCGACAAGGCGGCAAATATTTCATCTAAGTTGCGTGGTCGACCATGTCGGTGCACTATAAATTCAAGAGCACGCTCGATTATGACACCATCACGTTCGATGGCCTGCATATATCGGTGGCGGACCTCAAGAAAGCCATTCTACAGCAGAAAAGACTTAGTAAAATTACCGATTTTGATTTGCAAATCATAAACGCTCAGACGAAAGAAGGTGAGTTGTGATAGGGCGGTTGTGTTCGGAATCTGTGTAATGTGTTGCTGTGTGTGTTTTAGAATATCCCCATGACTCCAGTTTGATACCGAAGAATACCTCATTGATTATCTCTCGAGTGCCTCTAACCAATCAGGCCAAGAAATTGTGGGAAGCCTCAAACAAACCGATACAGCAACCGCGCTTAGTGCCGAAACTTGTAGAATCGGCCGACTTTGATTTGTCGAAAATGGAGGGAAGCGAGGAGGACAAAATTCAGGCAATGATGATGCAGAGTACAGCAGACTATGATCCCAAAAGGTATATTTACTACACAATCTCATATTGTGTGCTACAGATTTACATACATATAATGTGCTTAGCTATCAAAAAATTCGGGGATATTCTCAAACCGGCGAAGTGCCTCCTACTTACCGTTGTAATAAGTGTAAAAAAGGAGGTCACTGGATTAAAAACTGTCCGTTTAATGTGAGCAAGGAACACATAGAGGTTAAGAGGACAACAGGTATACCTAAATCTTTTAGGGATAAAGATGACAGGTAACACTTTAATGTTCTCAAAATTAAAGTCATTGATAATGATAAAATGCGTATCTTTTGTAGAGCTATGATGATTGAAAGCCAAGAGCCCTTGGTGGAGGAGGAAAAGAAGCAAGAAATTCCAGAAGATTTAGTATGCGGCATTTGTAATGATCTGTTTGTGGATGCTGTAATGATACCTTGCTGTGGCAGCTCCTTTTGTGATGATTGTAAGTATTCCTAATGACTGCAGTGCATCATATATCCTTGCTTGCCAATGGTTGGGGGACTCATTTCTTATACTTTCACTTTTTTATAATTTGTACATTTCCTAATTTTTTATAATTTCTGCATTTCTTATTTTTTTATAATTCCTATATTTATGTTGACCTGCAATAGGTGTAAGGACGGCCCTTCTTGAATCTGAAGACAACGAATGTCCTGACTGCAAGGAAAAAGGTAGTTCACCGGGATCCCTTATACCCAACCGATTCCTAAGAAATTCAGTTAATGCCTTTAAGAATCGCACCGGGTATAAGGCAGCCACACAGGCTAAGAAAGGTACGTTTCTTCGCAAACTTTTTCTTCGCAAAGTAATTGCAATTCAATGTTTGGCCACCCATCAGAATTATTCCAGGAAAAAGTAGAGACGGACAATGACAACAAGGATGAGAACGCTAAGAAGCCGGAAACCTTTGAAGAAGTAACAAAAACTCCTTCAGAGGATATTAATGAAATCGATAAGAAGGAAAGACCTTCTAATGATTCTGAAACGAAAGTTTCACCAAGTAAAAAGGAAAAACAAGAAGAAACAAAGGTCCCTGATATCAAAAAGGAGAAGGAGAAAGATTCGGAGGCTGCTACAATGACGAGTCCAGCACATGAGGATTCTGACTTTGAGGATAATATAGTGGTGAAAGTCCCACCGGCGTCTGACACCCGTACAGAAAAATATCTTGGACGACGTCACGGTAGTTCCCATCCAAGACCGCCAGGCCTAGAACCAAACTCTCCCAAAAGCAAAAATCAGGTAAAAACTTGAATTTTTGTATATTCTATATTGTTGTATACTTGTAAGTACGGTACTTGCAGTAATGTAACTCATCTCCCAATACGAATTGCTAAATACACTGCTATAGCCAATTCTGTACGAATTATATAGTTAATACTAATTTGAGTTTCTTTTCGTTCGGTTTATTTCCAGTCCTATCAACAAGATTCTAATTCCCAGCGCTCGAGCAATGATTACCCAGGATCAAATAATAAAGATTGGGATCGCTCACCTCGTGAAACTTCATCTCGAGAACATGAACGTGACCGCGATCGTGAGCGTGAGAGAGATCGTGAGCGTGACAGAGATCGAGATCGTGAACGTGAGCGTGATCGCGAACGTGACCGCGATAAGGACCATTACATGTATGACAAAAGTAGATCGCACTCAGCTAAACCCATGGATAACGTGCAACCGCCAGGCGCAGGTTCGGCACCAGTACCCATATATCCTCCACATCAGTCGTACGATATGCAACAACAGCGACCACCTATTAGACCGATGAATATGCATCCAGGCTATCACAATCATATGCATCGTCCACCTTTATACCCCCCGCATCCAAATATGCCGCCACATCATCCGCAAGTAGGACCACCTCCTATGCGTATGCCCATAGCGGCTATGAATTCATACGAGCAACCATATAATCCCATTGGCAACGTGGTACCAGGGTAAGTGCGTAATAATGTAGAACAGTTTGAAAAAATATTCTAAACATTTCACCAAGTGAAAGAAAGAGAGAGCAACTCAAAAACACTCAATAAAACGCGGGAAACGCAAAAATTTTGTAGTTTAATGGAGACTTATGTTCAAAAATTTCTAAAAAAAAGTTATTTGAATCCAGTTTGTTGAGTAGATCCATAAGATTGCACTCATGCAAGAACATACTATAACTGAACCAGTATTTATTGTATTAAGTTATCTGAGTTGATCGAACAATTGATTGAAATCTTACGACGCTACCTCTGTTGACACAAGTTATTTGTAAGAAACAAACAAATGCTGTGATAAATGATGATCTCAAGAAGAAATGTGTAGTTCGGTTTAATTTGTAAGAAAAATCATATATAGAAATGTAGAGTTAAGTTTTAAACCAAACATATAGTACAAATTAAAACGTTAATTAAGGTTTGCAAAACATCCATTTTATAAATTGTGTTTTTAATTCATGTCTCTTTATATAACGCAATAAAAAGACTAAATTCAAATATGATTATTTGTTATTGATATATAAAACTCAGCTCATAAAGATGATATCTATAAATATAACCAGTTGCAACTGTAGTTTAGCCCGATACTTGGACTACCTACATAAAGACTTCACTGAACGTGCGGAAGAAGAAATCTCTGGATAAAGTGCCAGCGCAAAGAGATGTAACTGCCTCTGCCTTACAGCTCCCTTTTTGTGATCTGAAAATCTCTCATTTTGTTTACTTTTTCATGGATGTTAAATTGACTTCAATCTCCCACCTTTTCCGTATGGTCTGTGGTAAGTCTTTACAGGTTAAAACGCAGAGAATTTGAATCGGAATTTGCCGGATTTATCGATCATGGCATAATCTTTGTTGGGGGAGATTTTAAGTGGATTTGAAATTTGGTTTGCAACTGTAGAACTCTCCAATTGTCATGCCATTACAATTTTGTACCATATAGACGTACTCTTTTTTAATTCACAGATATCAACGATTCCCCTCCTCAAATATGCCTAATCGTTTCAATTACCCTATGAGAGAGGTCGAAAATCAGAACCAAATGCGTCCATTTAATAGCATAGCATCGGTATATGAGACCGTAGCCGCAAAAGTAGGAGTTGGGTAAGAAATCTATAGTTAAAATATGAACACAGAATGGAAACTTATTTTCAAACGTACTTAAAAAGTATTATAGATGATCCTTTGGAAGCCTTCAATCGCATTATGAAAGAGAAGGAGAAAAAGAAGGACGACCGCCGTTCCCCTGATCGTCGAAGGAGATCTAAAGAACGGCACATTAGGAGCAACTTTCGTCCTTCACCATATAATAATCGCAACTCTAAGGACCATGGCGGTAATGGTGGTTATCACGAGAAAAGAGGACGTTCTCGTGAAAGGGATGTTGATCGCGGCAGATGGCCGCGTTATGAAAAGTCTGGTGATAAAGAGAGGGACCGAGATCGCGAAAGGGAACGTGAACGTGATAAAGAACATGCTTACAGGGGGCGACGATCGAAGTCCGTCGGAAGAACTTCCAGGTTATTTTAAACAAGCATAATGCTTAACAGTAATTGTAATAATTGTTATATATTTTTTTGTTTTTCAATTCCATAGATCAAGATCCCATTCACCTCATAATAAAAGATACAGATCGCCATCAAGTACCAAAATCCACAGTAGTCAAGAAAAGTAAGTTATTATTAATTTTGTGGTTATGATAACGTAAAATTTAACACAATTGTTTATTTTTTTTGTAGACATTCGCATCATTATCATCAAAAACCGAGAACGGAAGAGCACGAGGAATTGCTTCATAGTAACAGGTAAAATGATTTCTTTTTTAAATTTCGGTTCCTAACTTTAACCAGTGGTAACATTTGAGCCAAAAAATGAATTTTTCCAAATTGCATCTACCTTTAAGAAATTCAAAACCCATATATGAAGTTATCTTAAACGAGCTCACCAAAAATGTAATCTCAAAATAAATTTCCTTAAAGACTAAACATTGACCTGTGTATGTATAAAAACTAATTTTTAATGAATAATTTCAGACATAAACGGGAAGATAGCAGAGGTCGTGTAAATATTGGAAAGCCATTAGATTCTAGAGGAGTGAATAAATTAATTGATAACGAAGACAGAATGGCAGATATGAGGTAAGAACGCATCTTACTTAACTAGATTTCGCATAAATCTTGTTGTCATTTTTCCTTATAGAAAACCTTATAGTTTAAATGATGAAAATTCTGAGCCACCACCGCCAGGTTTCGAAATTCAGACTTCTCGTAATCCATTCCACTCTAATATACCATTATCGCCTCCTCCATCTTCCAATCTAAGGGAAATTAGGTGTCAACGTAATGTCACACCGGATTTATATGAAAAATGTGTTTCTCAAGACTTGGAAGAAAATAAAATGTACAACAATGCCAACAGGTCTGAATTGAGATCAAGAACAAGATCGAGGACCAGATCGCCCCGACGTTCTCGTTCTAGGTCAAGTATCAGAATGGCAGAAAAACGTAGAAAGACCCAAAGAAGTACGACACCAAAGGGTAAACCCACAGAGCATCACCATAAGAAAGAAAAGGATAAAGGGCCAGCGTATTCGTCACATAGCAAGCATAAGAATGAAGATCGCTATTCGCAAAAGGAAAGAGATGATCTTGAGCTAGATGAAGTAAAGCGACGTAGCATGACGCCGCCACGGGAAAAGGAAACTCATGAACATAGAGCTCTAAGTGATCCACATCAAACATCGTCGGAGGAGAAGTCTGATAGGAAATCAGAGAAAAAACTCAAGGATCGCAAAAAGAAGAGGAAAGATAAAAGTGAACGTAAGAAGCTTAAGAAAGAGAAGAAATCGAAAAAGGAGCGTCATAGGCAAAAGTCCGAGGATAAATACCTTAATGAAAATCAAGAAGAGGGGCAAGAAATCGGCGCAGATGGACAAGATCATCTCGAACCAGAACTTGACGTGTTGAAAAATAACATCGAGGAGTCGAAGTTGAATAAGGAATTCCAATTGTATGACGACTTAGAAGAAGAAGGTGAATATCATAGCGTGGAGAAAGAATTAGCGCCACCAAATTCCACCCCTAAAAAAGAAGAGCGCTCTCGAACAGAGAGTACACCCAAACAACACTCGATTGACTGTGGTGAGAAAACCCCTCCATCGGATATCAAGTGCTTCGATGCTGTTTTGGACATACATGAATACGAAACAGACTTCGATGACAACAGTTTTAAACTTCAGGACAATAACAATAAACTAGTACCTGAGGCTTCAAAGTGGGAGCTTGAAGATCAACTGAATACGCCGAACGCCGCTGGCGACGATAAACTCGAAGAGTCGGTGGCCCACAACAATAACGCTGACTCAAAAGTCACAAATGATGTAATTGTTCGGGCCGAAAAGGCTATATTTGCGCGAGCCATTAATGCAATACGACCCCTAGAACTACGGAAGAAATCGTCGTCAAAGGAAAGATCTTCCAAATCCTATCCAGATGATCATGACAACATACGAAATATAAAAATCACTCTACCTGTAAATATTAGTAATGAGCGATCGGTGGAAGTTAAAAATGATGGCAGCGAAAAGAAGAAATCAATTAAAGATCGACTGGGCAGCAAAGTTAGTCAACCCCCAATGTACTCACACATTGGAGACTCACGAAGAGACGATGGTCATGGACACAAATCGTCATCTTACACAACGGACCACAAGGATAACGAACGTCATAATAGAGGAGGAGGGGGTGGGGGAATTGATAGTAAGGTCTTGAGTAAAAAAAGTGAAAATGATCGAAGTAGTCGTGACGAACGGGAACGAGGAGAAAAGGATCGTGAGCGAGGCGAAAGAGAACGTGTGGAAAGAGGCGAACGAGAACGTGCTGAGAGAGAAAGGGGTGAAAGAGAACGTGGGGAGAGAGAAAGGAGTGAAAGAGAACGTGGCGAGAGAGAGCGCGGCGAAAGAGAACGTGGTGAAAGAGAGCGAGGAGAAAGAGAACGTGCAGAAAGAGAACGGTTTGAAAGAGAACGTACGGAAAGAGATAGGGGGGAACGGAATCGTGAACGTCAAGAAAGGGATCGTGAAAGAGAGCGAGAAGAGAGAGAACGTGAAAGAATAGAAAGAGATCGTGAACGGGGTGAACGTGAGCGGAGGGAAAAGGAAAGGGAACGAGAGCGCGTGCGTGAGCGTGAGCGGGAACGAGAAGGAGATCGCGATAAAGAAAGGGAGAGGGAAAAGGAAAAAGATCGCGAAAGAGAACGCGAAAAAGAACGGACAAAGGAAAAGGAGAGAATGCGTCAACGTGAAAAGCACGACGGCAGCGGAAGGGAAAGAGATAATAAGGATCGTGAACGTAACCACGATAGAAATCATGAGCACGACAACAGAGACAGATCGAATAAAGACTACAAATTGAAGGAAAAGTCTGAAAAGGATAATCGTGAAAGCGACAATTCCCGCAAACGACGTCAATCTCATCACTCTCCTGTTGTGCAACAAAGAAGGCGTAGTCCTCCTTCTTCGTCCGATTCCGACTCCGATGAAGGTGGTGCCGAACGTAAACGGAAACAGGCAAAAATCGATAAGAAATCCAGAAAACGTTCAGAATCCCCAGACAGTGACAGCAGGAAGTCCAGCAAAAAGAAAACCAAAACAGACAAGAAGAAGAAAAAGAAGAACAAAAAATGAAAAAGAAATACAAACAAATGAATGTTAGAAATTACTAATTGTAAAAAACTCGTCATACATTATTAAAAATGCTCATATTCAGCATTTACATATAAAGAAGAATGAACTTTACAAATTACACACACACACACACACTTAATATATACATACATATATAAAGAATATATTTAAATTATATTAAGGAAATTTGATTTTCTTTTTAATAAAAACAAAATACTAACATCAATATTTTCAATGATGTTTAACAATAGCGAAATTGTTTTCTTTTTAAACATAGGTATGCAACACATCGTCCTCACGCTCCTTGATGGGTATTGATGAAATGGGTTTCTAAATGAATGAATGAACACAGCGATGAATTCGTTGCCATAACCCATAGAACTTAGTTACCTACTAAAGACTCGGTTTGTATGAATTTAGTATCCTTTTCGTATTGCTTTATGGTGAGGCAGTCTTCCAGAAGGAACAACAAAGCCACTAGAAACGACAGACTTCCTAAGACCAATGCATTCATGCGAATATTCTCGGGTACATATTCTACAGTGTAGAATACCATAATACCTGTTCGTACAAAAAACAAAATTACCACAATTAATTCCCACACCGCGTTATAAGTGAGAAAGTCACTTTTGCAACTAACCTTGAAGACAAAATATAATCACACCAAAGCGTAGGAATAACGTGTCGGTGGCGGTTGACAGTTTATTATAGTTGATCAGCCTAGAAAGCATAAAGGATTTTAAAGATCTGTTTATTTCAGTTATTTCCTTTTTCGTGAAATCACCTCTCCAATAAACATACAGCTATTATAAACGTATATCCGGCATAGGTAAATATGCTGAAGTCATTACCCTCCTGTGACCATGTAACATTTTGCAATAAGTTCCATTCATTAGATGTTTTCTGATTCAGCCGTAGCGTCATGCGCGCCTTGTTGTCGGTAAGCTTTTTAAAAATCAAAGCAGCAATACAAGCGATCTGTAAATAGATGATTCAAATAATGCAAATGTTTCCAAAGACATCGTACGATGACTTACAAGTTGGAGAATTTTGAAACATATACTGACACCAGACGACCGACTCATTGTGATGATTAACCTTTACTGAATATACCTTAGTTGTTTTATCAGATAGTTGTTTAGCACAAAGATGTTGTTTTCCATGCATCAGCATACCTTTAACACTACGTACATATGCAAGTACATTCATAAAAGCTAATTCTCAGGTTATTTTCCCACCAATTGTTCGATGCTAACGTACTCTCCAACCAATAACTACACTGGGATATGTAGTAAGTAGTGTAGGCAGATACCTGTCATTTTCGGAAACCCGGTTTCGGTTTTATGCGAAAAAATAAATTCTCACAGAAACTCGATTTTCGAAAAATAAGTTTAGATAAAGCCGATGCCAATCGGGTAGCTTTTGTGGGAGAAAAGAGTTTTAGGAAATAAATTTATCAAAAAATCCGTTAAAGGTCTCAAAATATGTTTTTTTTTCCTTAAAAAAGCTATGTACGTGAATTGTTTTCATTTCATTTTGTTCATTTTTTTATTCATTAATATTAATATTTATTCATTAATAACTGAGCAATTAATGAGTGATTCTTATTTAATAGCAATAATCAATCAATTGTGCAATATTAAGGCGGAAAACAAATATTTTTAATTAAATATAAATACTACTTGAAAAGCATTATTCAACAGTAAATTAGCTGCTAAACATTATTTCCAAATTAAAAACAGAAGTTCAGAAATCATACAATTGCGCATGTTGAACATGAGACGATCTTTCTAATATGGCCGCATGTTGCGTTACATGCTCTCTAATTTTTACATTATTTATAAAACGCACGATCTTGATAAGCAGCAGACAAATTTTTCTCATAACAGAATCTATTGTCCCAGAAGATAAGCCAAAAGAATGAAAATACTGCAATTGCGCAGTTGTGCATTGCTAAACGCCATTGCTTGAGTTTTAGTGGTATTTATTGTCAGTCTATTTCAATTCATATAATTAGAGGGCGTTGCGATTGTGAAGTCAATCACATTTTGTAAAACATCAGGAAACTCCAAACTACTTTTAACAAAGAGTTCTATTAAATTAAATTTTTTTAAAAGGAAATAAAAGTCCATTAAATGTAAATTAAGTCAAAAGAAGCCTCGAAGAAATCTTCGTAAAAACATTTATTTATTTATTCATCATACAGTAATACTAAGCTTTTAAAGTCATTTGGTTACTAATATACTCTATTACTAAGCTTTTAAAGTTTATCCCTGGTATAGAATTTCCTCAATGAACTGTTTTTCAAAAGTTTCAGTTAATACACTTTTCTTCAAAATAAAAATAAATAAAAAGTTCTTAAAGACAAAATCTAATTGATAAAATTATCTTTATGTTCACGTTTAGTTTTTTAGAAATTTATACTTTATGAAAATTTGATTCTTCAAAGATAAAGTATTATGTGAATATTTTTGAACATTTCCTCAAATAAATTGTGTTTCCCATTTGAGCCCTGTAGAGGGTCCCATTTGAAATGTTGTTTTTGAATTTCAGGATCTTATCTAGATTTGGTTGCTTAAAAATATGTACTGTTATTAATATTTCTTGCTAATCTTTCTTGCTTGTATTTCCAAGACCAATTTGATATTCGAAAAAATTTTCCATATCAAAGAATTTGAAACTCTTCCTTTAAAAAAATTAAGCAAAATTGTGAACATTTCATTGGAATGCTTAGTCTGTTAATTTTTCAAGGCAATAGGTTTCTAAGTCGTAGGGGAAGAAATGTCTCATCGAAGAAATGGAAGTATAAAATTCCGCAAAATAGATTTGGATTTTCATTTGAAAGTGTTTGGTATTGCTACTTCGTACCCATTATGTTTCCTTGATAATTTTTCTGATTGTGGTTCAGAATTTTTCGAAAACCCATTTAACCGACATAAAATACCGGATTTTACCGGATATAACAAAATTTTTCTGTTCCATGATGTTTAAATTTATATGAAATCATATTAAATAAGTTAAAGATGTTTTGTAACCAAAAAATATCGATCAAGCAGGTCGTTATTACATCAGTATCCATGTATAAATAAAATTGTTATTTTGAAACAAAACGACTTATAATTTCGAATATAAAACCGGTTTGACGGTTTTCAGTTTCAAGTTTACACACTCTAGTAGTAGCACGTGTGAAAAATCAATTCATGCAATTTTACATTAAAATTCTCATAACTTCCTAAGATCTACATATACATTTGTGCTTTTTGTACATATAAATACTACACCCAAGTGCACGAAGGTAATCGTTTACAAAATAACTTAACTACTTTAGTTTAGTTTAGTTTATTTATTTATTTAGTCAATATTTAACTATTTGAATACAATAAACTGTTATTAAAATTTATCTATAACATATGCTGTAGTAAATTCCTTAAATCGATTAAAATTCAGTTCTCTTTTTATATTATTCGGTAATTCATTAAATAAAGCAAATCCCTTATAAATTAAACTATTTTGTGCTGTTGCGCTTCTAAACGAGGCTAGTCTCAAGTCCTCATTGTTTCTTAAATTATAAGGCTGAACATCTCTTATTATTCTTATATATCTAGACAAATACGAGGGTAATACATTATTTTTGATTTTGAATATAAATACTAATACATTGAAATATAATCTTTGTTTTACGCTCAACCACATCAACACATTTAGCATTTCTCTAATAGGTGTCAAAATATTACATTTCAAAATAATTCGCATTGCTCTATTCTGTATTTTTTGTAAGATTTCTATTGCTCTTTGACTAGCTAAAAACAAAATTGTGGAGCAATATTCAAAATGCGGCTTAATCATTACATTATAAACTTTTATCGCTGTATCATAACTAATATACTTCCTAATCCTTTTAAAAAATCCCACTTTTTTCGCAATCTTTTTTACTACATATTGAACATGTTTATCAAAACATAATTTATCATCTATTACCACACCCAAGTATTTTATTTCACATACATTCTCTATTTCCTCATCTTCGATCATTATGCTGTCACTATTACTGCCATTTATATACATACATCTTGTTTTGTTCACATTTAATTTTAGTTTATTTTGTTTAAGCCATTTATCTACTCTTTCTAAGTCACTCTGCATCAGTCTTCTGCACTCATCCGCCGTGTCAGCTTCCACAAACAGCAACGCATCGTCAGCAAATAGAGCCAGCTTTCCTTTCTCAACTACTTCACACATATCATTAATATATATTGCAAAAAGTAAAGGTCCCAATATTGAACCCTGAGGAACACCAAGATCAACTAACTTCAACGGTGAAAAAACATTTTGTATTCTTGTTTTTTGTGTCCTTCCGCTAAGGTAGCTCTTAAACCATTTTGCAGCATTCTGCCCAATACCATATTTATTCAGCTTCATAATGAGTATATTTCTGTCTATAGTCTCGAAGGCACGTTTCAAATCCAAGAAAACGCATAATATAACTTTTTTAGCCGCCACTGATTCTTTCCACGATGTTATAACCATATTAAGCGCGGACTCACATGAATGTCCTTTTCTAAACCCAGATTGATTCTCATATAGTAAATTGTTTTCTTCAAAGTATGCTTCTATTTGGTCATGCGCTATCCGTTCTAATAATTTCTCATGTACCGGCAACATGTTAATTGGCCTAAAATCTTCACATTTTTTTGAGTTTTTTACTTTCTGTATTGGTATAACCACCGAATACTTCCAACTGTCTGGTACAATACCTGTTTGAAATGATTTGTTTATTATTGTCAATAAGCTGTTACCAATTACATTGAAGCAGTCTATTATCAAGTTCGGACTGATGAAGTTAAAGTCTTGTTTCTTTTTCATTTTCCACAACGCAGCTTTTAAATCAATTAAGGTTATAGGCTCAAACTCAAAATTAAGTGCAGTTTCTGTTATTATATTTGTATATGGCACTAAAGCAATTGTATTATGTATTAACCAGACACTATCTATGAAAAATATGTTAAATCGATTTGCTATTATCACAGTGTCCATTTCATTTCTATTATCAAATATTATATCTTTAATATCTTCTCTGTCTTTTTTTAATACAAATTTTTTTATTTCCTTCCACATTTCTTTTTGATCATTACACCGTATTATTCTATTCTGAATATATGTTCTTTTAGCTTTTCGCAACGTGCTTTTATATTTGTTTCTAGCCACCTTGTACAGGTGCCAATCCGCAATACTTCTGGTTAGCTGCGCTTTCTTTCTTAAATTGGTTTTTAAAACCTTTTTACCATGAATGTCACTATTATACCATCTTTTATCATTATTGTAAGTTTGTACTTGTTTTTCTTCCACATATTTATTCACAACTTTTAATAGTTTATTTGAAAACTCATTTCCTTGATCATTTAAATTCAAACTGTTGTTAATATCATATAACCCTTCCAGAATCATTGATGTACATAACTGGTTTTTATTATATTTTAAAAATTTTACTGTTCTCTTTACATTTTCCTTATCATTTAGAAACCCCTCAAAACTTATAATAAGAGATTCATGATCACTTATTGCTGTTGCAGAATCAATTTTATATTTAATATTTATAACATTTGAAAAAACCAAGTCTATAATCGTTTGTGATGTTGGAGTTATTCTTGTTGGTTTTTTTATTATTTGTTTATAACCATTTTCATTCGATATTATAATTAATTCTTTAGTATATACATCACTGCTGTTACTCCAGTTAATATTAAAGTCACCCATTACACAAGATTCATACTCAAATTCATTTAAGTAATCCATTAATACTGAAAAATGTTCACAAAACATTCGCTTTGACGAACTCGGTGATCTATATAATCCCACAATTAAAACAGCTTTGTTCATGTGCCGCACTTTCACTACCATCCACCAAATATCATTGTCTACTTTATTTACCGATAATATTTCATATTGATAACAAATATTTATATAAATTACAACACCACCAGTATGTCTAGATTCACTGTCACATCTTATTGTGTTATAATCAATTATTTCAATTTCATTATCCATAATATCTTCTGTAGTACGGGTTTCAGTTAAAACCATAATATCAAATTTGTTATTACTGCAAATATATCTTAATTCTTCAATATTTGTTATTAAGCTCTGAATATTTTGGCACATTACTATTAACTCATTTTGTTGCTATATTTGTATTCTGTTTTTTTCAGTTTCAATTTTTTTTATAAAAATAGGACAATCTTTGCTACGACAATCATGAGTTGTATTTAAGTTTAACTTTAATTTTATATTAGCCTGTTCACAATTATTACATTTGGCAGCATTGCTACATTCCTTATCAATATGATCTTCAGCACATCTTGGACAGACTCTTCTATTCTTACATTCACTAGCTTTGTGATTGTATCCCCAACAGTTATAACATCTTTTTACAAACACATATGGGTACACTTTGCAAGAATCCCAACCGATACTAATCGTTTGTTTTTCTGTTATGTATTGATAATTATCAGCATTTGTTTTTATCACTGCTCTGTATGGATTATAACGTTGACTTCGTACTTTGAAAAAATGCACACATTCTATATTATCTTTAATATCATTTTGATTTTTAACTGCCGTCTCTATTTTATCTTTTTCCCATTGAGAGCTAATACCCGTAACAAGGAGATAGGGCTCTTTTCTCTTTGGGATTTTTACTGTATACTCATTAGCAAGCTTCTTTTTCACCTCGTTCTCAATTTTTTTCCTAGATTCTTCGTCTTCACAATTTATTGCTATCGCCCCATCTTTTCGATTGTGTACACTTTGCACCTTTAACGACAGTGATAATGGATCAATAACATTTCTTATTACTTCTTTTGTTTCATCACTCTTTTGTGTATTTATTGGCGTTATTATTACCGGTTGTTCATTTCTAACAGCCATTGCATATGTTATTTTTTGCTTCCGCTCTCCTTGTTCTGGTTTTTTTACATTTACCGCATCCATACATTTATTTTTTAATTTTTGCATTTCTTCGTTATTCTTCATTATTAGACTTTTTATCTCCACCATGTTTTCATAAATGTTTTTCATCATATTTTGACATTTTGTACACATAAATAGCATGTATTCTTTTTCTTTTATGCTTCTACAATCGTACTCAGACAAGTCAACACAATTTGGATGAAATAATCCGTTACAATATCCGTTGCATATTATACTGTCTTTTTCTCGCCTTAAGGGCTTATCACACTTTTGGCATGAAGCCATTTCGTTTATTTTTTTTTTAATATTCAATAATCACTGTTTTCCTTCTTTAGATTTTGTTTTCACCAATAAAATAAAATATGTATATATTTAATTGTATTTAATTGAATATATTATATGTATTTTTTCTGTATTAAACCACAGCTATAGTTAAAACACATCCGTTCTCTTCGACGTTCACATCACATATTCACATATTTAGATATATTGCTCGGAGATGTTCGCAGAAGCAATAGAGATTATATTTTTCGGAACGTGTTATTTTGATATTATAGATCCAAGCGATCACTTTGGCATCCTTTTGCTTTACTATTTCAATTACATCCCATGCGTCAATTTTGATACAAAATTTATAAATCTCCTTATAAATGGAATTAAGTTCAAAAAGTAAAATTAACTTTCGCACTAGTATTTCTGAGCTATTTCTCCACCAAAAGGGACCTTTCCATGTGTAATTAAATAGCTGTCTGTAAACTTGTTCCTTAAATTGTAACAAAATATACACTATCTGTGCACCAGTTTATTTCAATCCACAACAAAGATTCGCTAACTCTGATATCCATCCACATAGTAGAAAACGTATAAACTAGTTCTCGAAAACAGTAATTCGGAAACTAGTAAAATATGAACTTCGAGTGGAACTAGTTAGCTAAATAGGTACGAATTGCAGCAGAAGCATTTGTCAGATCATAATTTTAAAAGCAATTCTAAATAAAAAATATTTTTTTAATTGATTATATACACAACTTCTCCTAAAAGTACTGGTTCCGTACTATTTCCATTTGAACGAATCAGAGCCAAGTTCAACCGCGTCAGCCCTTTAATTCGTCTCTATTTCCTTTCTTGTCTAGTACGGAGCTAGTTTGAAAAGTATTAGTGCACTACTAGCTCCAACGGGGCAATTAAATGTTCAAAGCAATTAAATGTAAACTAGATGATGTCTGATTCGAACTTGTGCTTTTCTTCTACTCTAGATTAATCAGAGTGAGACTTTAAATACGTTATGTACTATATAACACGAATCGATGGCAACTCAATATTCGGGTTTGAAAATCTCGCAAAGTTACCATTACATTCGTTTTCTTAACTTTTTTGCAAATAATTTCGAGGAAATAAAGTATTTTTTTCCTCCAAACTTAATATTAACATATATCTAGTAATATTAACATACATTTATAACCGAAAATACATGTAAGCTTCCTACGTGAAATTATATCAAATTGTTAATAATTTGCCGTTTATTCACTCATATGCTATACAAAATACAATATGAACTTTGTTGCAGTACTTTTTTTTTTAAAGAAAAAGTATTATCAGAGAAAATGTAAAAAATTTCTTGATAATGGATAAATCGTAGGAATTACAGTGGTACAATCTTAACAAATGTCATGCTATTAAAAAGAAGCTATTTATCCGTATTTTACTCTTATTGTAACTTTTTTATTGCCGATTTTTGCGTCTGTCCGAAGTGATTTCTTCAGAATTTTCCCATGCCTATTAAAATCTGTTTTGCTCCACGAAATATCTTTATATTTGTTACACAACCCACTTAATAAATACAATATAATGTATTCAATCACTGCAGTCAACATCTGATTACTGCACCAAAGTGTAAAAAAAACAACAACTTACAAGTTTTATATAAAAATAATTTGCTTTATTGTCTACCAGGATTAATAACAAATAGTTAAAATTTTAAATCAATATCTGGTTTATTATATTTATGTATCCTCTACGAACTGAGCAGTAACCAGCTATATTTTAAAATATAGCCATCATTTTATTAGATCTATTATGTCGTTTTAGTTTTTTTTATTTGTTGATCTTTAGCTTCTTTTGACTTAAATAATGATTTGGGATACGATTCTGTAAATATAATTGTACCAGCAAACACTAATATAGTTCCAATCCAATGATATATGGTGAACGAGTTCTTAAAATATACAATGGAAAATAATAGAGACACAAATTTCCTTAGAGTTACTACTAAAGTAACTGTTAAAGAACTGCACTCCGCTGTCAAAACGTAGACCGAGCTAATACACACATATTGCGTAATCATATTACAGATAAGATAGACAATTTGTTCAGGCATGAATGTGTTTATGCCCATCACAGTTAAAGGCTCGCTAGCAGCTCCAATAGTGAAATGTTCCCAAATGTTACTGCCCATTAACAAAAAACCAGGTAAAGGCAAAAGATGCTGAAATATAAAAAAATATATATAAATATAAATATATTGATTTTATAATAATTTTGAATTAAAGCCACTTAATTGGGGGTAGTATACCACATCTCGTTACAATTATAATGGGAACTTTTCCAATAATACTAAGAAAAAAATCAGCTAAAATAGTTAATAGAGAATTACAAATAAAAAATAAATAAGACTAAGAAAATAATAATTTTCTCATAATTTGTGAAATTGAATTTAGTTAAAAAAATGAAAAAAAAACGCATATGACGCAGCGGAAATGCACGTATCTAATTATAATAAAAAAAAACTCTAAGATAAAATTCTTGAAATCAAAACATGGCTATTGAAGTGTGAACAATGAAAATGCGTGGAAGTGGAGCTTCGAATCGTAAACATAATCCAGTTTTTGTAGGTTTAAACTGACAAATGGGCAAAGTGCTTCCCTTCGATTTATGGCGAAAATTAAAGAAATTGCGAATATAAAAAAATGCTAGATCATAAATTAGGCTACAATTTAGAAAAAGAGCGTCTAATGCCAAAATAACTTCTTTCTGTATGAAATAATTTTTTAAAATTATTTAAATTAAAAATCATCAGATTTTTATAGATTCCAAATTTGTTTTTACAAAGCGGTCATTTAGCACGGCACCAAATAATATTTATAAAAATGTCAAATCCAAAAAAGCTAAACAACGATATTGCATTAATTGAACAAAGAAGCAAAGTAGCAAATTTAAAATAAGTCAATGTTTTGGGAATGATATGTCCAATAGCAAAAGAAGGCATAATTTTGAGAGTTCGTAAAGAATAGTGATTTAGAGAATTGGATTATAGAATTTTCATTTCATATTGGAATATAAAAAATTTAACCATATTTTCCACATCATATCTAGAAAATGTGAATCGATTTGGTGTTGAGAAAACAATTGAATTTCAGAATCTTCAGTTGAGAAGAAGATTATTCACTTAATTTTGGAAAAGCTAATATAAACCATATTTTTTTATTTTCAAATGAGAAAGTGAAGGAAATTGAGATATATTACAACATTATAAATAAAGCACTATGATTTTTTTAAATAAACACCCAGGTCTATATAAAGCCGGCTAGTAATAATCTACTCAAATCAACCATGTTTGACATTTAGCTCAATTTATTTATATTAAGGATAGGATTTTTTCAAGTTTTTTTTTTTAATACAAATGTGCCTCTTGTACTCACAGTGTAATATAATGCCTCTCTAGAGCATTTGCCATGCTTTTTATATAAAACCTCCTGATATATACCCATGCAAGCGGATACCAACAGCGCCACCGTCAAAATTCCAATGCCAACACACCACCAAAATACTACCGAATAATCATTTTCATCAGAATGTGAGTCCTTCCTGTGTTTAGGATTACTGGTATCCTCCTAAAAATATATAAAAATAACAAAGTAAGTGTTCCGCATTTGATTTCAGCTCCAAAGAAAAATGTTTGCAATTAAATGAATATTTTATCTTACGTGCCTATTCATACGTTTTTTTTAACCACTCACCACTTTGGTAGCTGAGACCATAGTACACGTTATAATACCTATAGTAATCAGCAGCACCGACAAGTATTTCGAGGGGCCATAGTGTTTTTTGAGTATTAAAATGCCCATTATCATATTGGCCATTAAGGAGCCCTATTCAAAATAAAAACCACATTTATAATAATAACAAAAATATGGACAACATTTTACATAATACCGCTCTAAATATCATATGCAAGGGCATGGGTATATTAAAATCGAAGGCGTAATTGTTGCAAACGCTAGTGGCGAAGAACATCAACACTAGTATGGCATAATCTTTGAAACCGATCACAGGTTTTACAGTGCCGAATTTCGAGGTGAATATGTAGCCCTCGATGGTTATAAAAAGAAATTGGGAGAATGTGATAAGGTTTCCAGAACCCGAATCATATCTGGAATATGAACAAGCACATAGTGTTATTCTATTAATTTAAATTCGAACGACTTATAAATTACTTGACTAAAAGCTCCAAGAATATCACATTGCTACAGCATCCAATGAATACGCCCAGCACCGCCGACCAAGCCTTTAAATTCATTATTTGTATACGTGTTAAATCTGTAATATGAATAGTTAACAGTTAAACATTAGATGTGAGAAATAATGATTAGCTTTCATGATGCAGCAACATTTTCAACAAATAAACAACCTAGAAATAAGACAAGTGTCTCCTTATAGTATCTTATCTTGATGACATTGGACTATAGGCAATGTAAGGAAACGGCAGTAATCTTATGTAATAACGTATAATAAAATATAAATGAACACATGAATCTTCGATGGGACCCTAATGTCGAAACGGATCTCAAATCTTCCAGCATATCTGCGTATTACTTAGCTTAGAATAGAGTCTGTTGTTGACTTGACAGAACATTTAGCATATCACTAACATGCGCCTAAACTGCCATCCTGCGTATATCACATGTGTGTACATTTAAGGATGTTTGTTTATTATTATAACCACAACACATTATTAAATTACCTTTATCTTTCTTAAATTGTTATTGTTGCCTTGTTCGAACAATCGACACGAGTATCACATTCTTGACTCAGGTACAGCAGACCTTTGTGCATTATGGCTCAGGTCACCAAAGTTTCTCGCGAAAGAGACAACAAAAAGTTTCGCCAACTGTCAAATTAAACTTTGACACCGGAGCATATGAATTGAAAATTATAAAATAAATTGTGGCTCTGGTCGCCAAGGTTTCTCGCGAAAGAGACAACAACGAGTTTCATCAATTGTCAAATTAAACTTTGGCACGGAAGCACATGGAGTGAAAATTGTAAAGAATTTATTTCTCCCTGGATAAAAGTCATTTGGATAACTGTTTACAGAGGGCTCTAAAATCGCAATTCGGATAAAAATTTGTGCTAAAATTTTGAGTGAAATTAATTTTTTTTTTTGCTAACAATTCTTTCCAAATAAAATAATAGTAGCTTTGAAGAATGTGGCCTCATCAAGAGAATTTCCAATATCACGTATCAACCCCTTCCGTCATTTTACATCAACTGACAGATAGCGACGGAAACACATTTCATATTCTCATCCACTTCATGTTTTTATTCATATTCTTACAAATGGATGGCAACAGTGTGCTTCGAGAGTAAATTTTATCCAATTTATCCAATTGAGTGAAACTTGCATTGTTTTGAGTATGAAATTTTAGGTGAAACCCTTTCCAAATAACAATAATATATTTTCAAATATGTTAAAAAAATTACGTCAATATCACATATAAACCCGCAATTCCCAATACACTTGCAGCACACCCCACCTTTCATCATCTCAGATCGATTGGCAGGGAGCAATCAGTCACCATTTTATGTTCTCATCCATTTTATGTTTTTATTCATTATCTTGCAAAAGAATGGCAATAATGTGCTTCGAGAGTAAATTTTATCCAAATTGGGTGGAATTTACTTCCCTTTGAGCGTAGTTGGTACGATTTGAGATGGTACCGCTGACTAGGGAAGCCGACCTGTTGATGTTTTTAAATGATATACCTTGAATCAGATAATTTGTCAAGAAGTATGAGAAATTATTTATGTTGTCACCCCTTAACATTTAAGATTTGCCTCGCTATGAGACCGATCGACAACTAGATACTATTTTTCTTGTATTCGACTCTGAAAAAAAAACTACCAAAAAAGAATGCGACTCGGCTATCAATGCCAAAGTTATTAAAATCTGTCACGAATTATCATTAAGTAAAAAAACGTCGACAAAAATTTACATAAAAAATTGTTAAAATATCAAATTATGCAATAAGAATTGAATTAGTTTTGAGTGGTTTCGAAAAGTATTGACTTTTCTCATCTCTACTCAGAAATGATTTGTGTAGTATCTCTGAACTAAATCAAAGTTTTTCAACAAATATGGCAACATTAAAAACATTAACAAAGAGTCTCGTTTATTAAATGACAGGTTTTGACAGATTTTGGTAATTGTTACTCTGACATAGTGAACCTCTCATATTCAAAGCACAGAGAAGAATTACAGATAGATATTAGCTTGTTCTCTGATAAATCTGCAGATTTTAGCCAAATTTAACATTATTTGTGAACAACGGCAAATATTTGATATGAAAATATAATAATATAATATATAAAATATATATATCTAGAGGTTTGTTTCTGGTGAAAATTTCATTTCAATTTCATTTTTTAAGCGATGTTCGTTTTATCAGGTAAATATGACGATTCTGCGTCGAAATAGAGTACATTCCAAACTGCAGCACATTTTTGTTCGAAACAAAAATTCATAACCAAACTCAGAATTATCAATGTAAATTTTAACTATTTGTTTCGAAAGTTGCATTTTAAAGCATGATATTTATATATTTGGACTGGCCTCTATCATTAAACATTTATTAATGTTTTTATTATTTTTCAACCTTGCTAATTGTTACCACTTAATTTTATGTCACATTCTAAGATATATTTTGTTTTCTAAATTTTAAATTTTTAATTGAAGTAGTATTTATTTTAAGTATTTTGTAATTTACTAGATATTGGCCAAGAGGCTTTTAATTACGAGATTGTTGAATAAATAAATGGAAATAGACATTATTCATTTGCATATATTTTATATTTAAACACGATTCTACTTTTATCAATCGCGCCATGGAAAGAGAATAAACCAGAAAAAAAGTGATGCGCGAGAACGACCTATTGTAGGGCCTTAATTCCCATCTGTGCAAATGCGCCATCTATTTATTTCCGGTACGGATTGTAAAGCCATTTATTCGAATGTTTTCGGACAATTTTCTCGCTCACATTGCGAACGCCTCTCGAAAATGCCGCTGCAGTGTGAACGCAGCTTCATTCTAATACTCTATTCTGTTATCATCCCACCTGAACATTTTAACATTTAGAAATATTATCGATAATTGTATACATTGCGTCTGACATTTGTTTGTTTTGTTGTTAAACGGAAAATCTGATGTTTGTTCGGTGTAATGGCTAATATACTAAATGAAAATTTTGATTCGTTGAAACAATTGTTCACAGATTGTTTGAATGTCAAGAACAATGCCAAGGATACGGTAGGTCCATAAGCTAGGAATTGGATTGGTCCACAAGCCTCGTTGGCCAGAGGCTTCTATGAGCTTAAAGGTCCCACTTATGAACGTTCAGATTCGTATAGGAGATCTATATTTTTTTGTTCGTGTACCCGGCAAAATGTGGTTTCGTCTAGAAAGCGAGTATAAACTGGGACTCGAAGAGCCGTGTATATGCTATTCACTTAACCATTACCAAAACGTTAATATTATTTTCAGAAAATTGACATGGAGGAGAAAATTAAAGTTGGCTCTTTGTCCTTTGTGTTGATCAAAAAGATTAATCGTCTGGTGAAGTATAAAGTTCGTTCGGGACGCGAGGAGTTGCAGGCCCGAAAATCCTTAGTGGATTGCAACCGTCTGCACCTGCAAAATCTCCTCTACGAAGTGAACTACTTAAAGCGTGAAATCAAACAATGTTACAAATTTAAAAGCCAAGATGAAGATATTGATATCTACGACCCTCCGGAATGCAAAGCCCTTTCGGAAGCGAATTTAAGCCATAAAGAGCGTATATCCCGCTTGGAGAGGGAATTGAACTTGAGAAAACAATTGTCGGACGATTTCACTAAACTGCTGAACGACAAAGCAAAAGTTTCCAACGAAATCAACTTTAAAACTGAAAACCTTTCGACTTTTGCGCCATCATTAAGGACTCTGTTGAAGGCAACGCGTCCTTTGCAGGAAGCTCTAGAATTGCCCATAGAGCAAAAGTGGAAATTGGAACATAAAGTTCACATGTTACCGCAAAATCTTTACTTAACGTATGTGAATTTGAGAGCTATTGAGCTGTTAGAGGGCAATATTGAACTCTTTGTTATGGGGCAGGAGGATGATGTTAAGGACTTTGAAGTTAAAATAAGCCAACTACATAAGGATCAAGTAGAACACTCGTTGCTAATGCAAGCGCATCCTCTGTCGTTACAAATCAAGGTAGGAACAAATAACATAAACAAAAGTTCAAATAAAATATAATTAAAATAAGCTTTAAGAGGCGCAGCACCTCTCTAAAATGCTCGTTGAAAAAGTGTAGTTGAGCGCACTTTTCTAAATGAAAATAGTGTTTTCAAAATGCTTTCCCTATTCAAATATTTTCTGTAATATACACCTACGGGCATGTATATGTGTTTCTAAGGGTCTCCAATAATTAAAAAGCAAAAATATTTTTTGATATTTACAGTTGCCGTGAATTATTTTTTTTACATATCAAATTAGGATTGATGGGAGGAAATATGCACTGGAAACAACTAGACGCCGGATAAAACACGTCTCGACTTCTGTGAATAAGTGTCTCTCTTTTTGGTGACTGTTATATATTTAACACCGTTTTGTAAGAACTTACACTTGTTAAGTTTGTAGTTCCACCCACCAAGACGAATTTAATGTAGAAAACATGTAATTTACGGTAATCTCTAATAACTCGAATCAATATTCGATAAATTAGATTGTTTAACGCTACAACAATGTATTTAAATTGGTTGATTTTCTTAAGAAAATCTTTCTACGCGCATTTCTATGCAAAAAAAAAAAAAAATAAACTTCCAAGACTTTTCTGCATGAAAGTCGTAAAGTATAATGTTTAAACTTATCTTAAATTATATAATATTATTTTTTTACTCGGGATTGCTGTTATTAATCTCGTCGCTCTTAAATCACTGATCTTTTATTCACTCATTGCAGCTCAAACTTGATGACTTTCCGGACGATTTCGTCACGGTCGATATTTACTATTTGCCGTTGCTCATGATTGCCACGGCCCATTGTGACATACGTATTGGTGAGAACAATATGAACGAAACAAATTTATTGCAGGATTTCTTGAAATTTATAAATGAAGACGACATGGGAGAGTCATTACCTTATTCTGAATGTAGTCTAAATGTAGGTTCCCTTATATCCCGTTATGCATTGGCATTCGATTAAATTTTTCCCATTAATTTGTTGTTTAATTTAGTTGCAAAAACATAGCCTATCATTGGAGGAATTTAAAAACTATGTAATGAAAAACAACCTGGGGAAGCCGTATCTATGGTTGCAAAAAATGATTGGAAATTCATCGTTCAATAACACGAGATACAATGAAATGCAAACACAGAAACTTAAAGATTTCACCCTAGAATGCGTAAAACGCATACGGAGTTATTTACATACTCGTCTCAACTTAATCTCTCAAATCAGAGCTTTTATGAATAAAAATATAGACAAATTTTTGAACGATGGAGCCTCTAATAACTTGAAACCTAATTGTGCATTAGTTCAATGGTCTGCTGTGTCATGGGAAGAATATGAAAGCTCTCAAACCACTGAACCATTCATTAGCTCAAAATTAGTGGACGAATCTGGTAGTTTCTTTAGAGCAGTGATTGTTTTGAGCTCGGCCAAAATGGAATGTTTGATAAGCGTTTCTAATAAATTCCCATTAAACGTGCCTCTTTGGGCGATAACAGTGCACTGGAATGGGCATCATAATGCCTTAAATAGTTCAACGATCAAGGTATGTTTCGTTACCGTAGTAATTGTTTCATGAAATTATTTAATTCAAAAAAATATTTACAGATAATATGCCCAGCTAGAAATCAAAACCTTTTTAAATGTGTTGCCAATTGCTTTATTATTTACAGATAATGGAACAATACACAAACTCCATAAAAGATGCTAAACACATAACAAATCTATTGGCTTATCAATTATTACGTACCATGTACAGTTTCGATATCTTCCTGGAAACCGAAGGACCCTTGTATCAGCCCTTGGAATACAACAAGGAGAAAAGCTTCATCAAATCGTTTTCGAAGCGTATACGTATGCGACCATACAAGCGTATTCAAAAAGGTTCTGTTAATTATTTCAAACAGTGAATAACATGTCAACAATTCTTTTCCAATAAAAAGTCAGTTCGACAAAAAGTTTTGTATAATTGTGGTCTCGAGTTATAAGAAATTAAAAAAGATATATAAATGAAATGAGTAGTCTTGGTGGATTCAAAACCAAATACTTGTGCAAGATTTTAGCGAAACGGTTCCTTTCGTCTAAGGTGAATATTGTTCTTAAAAAAGCGGAGGCTGTTTTAAGTATTCATATTGAACTCATATAGGAATTAACAGTTCGCCCCGAGTATTTGTCAAAGCTACGAGAATATTATTGCATGGAGGAGAAACAGCAAATAGTAGTGCCTCAATTTAAAAAAGCCTTGTTGTATGGCAATAGCATTGCCGTGAAGGATTCCGCTGGTGAATATACATATTTCCAGTTATATATGCAGTCGAAGAGGTTGTCTCGACAAATTTCAAACATTTGTGGTAAGTTTAGGTTTCCGGATATTGTTGTATATTAATTCGGTTTGCTTTGGTAAAGGAGTGTAGAATTAATTGGCAGAGTATACGCTGCTCGAAATATAGTGGATGGCTGATTTTTTTATTTGCTGCTATTTACTGACAGCGGTTTCAAATTAATGGAAGCTATTTGGGGTTGGTAGTGTTTTCCTAATCAATTTCATTACTTGACTTTATGGGCAAATAAAGCACCTAGACAAAATCTTTTGTTGGAAATAATTGATGGTGAGAGAAAGCCTATGTAATATTCTAAAGATTCCGATAAAAAAGTTCTTGAACCCCCGCGTTCATAGTCTGGATTAAGATGCGAAATAGAAGTCGGAGATCGTTTGTGCTAAAAAAATTTTAACTGCATTACTGATCCTGTACTACTTCTGTAAAGTCTTTACAGAAAGGAAATAGTTAATATGTTCATTTATGAAAACAGATTTCATCGTAAACATTGGTTGAGAAAATTGTAATTGTAGATATCGGGAATTTATATAGAACCAAAATTTCTCATATGGTGTCAGGAAACAGGTGTAACACAAAAAATCCAAATCCAACCGATAGTCCAGGATCAGTAATATTCAAATGATATTATAATACTTAATAACTTTTTCATTACTGTATTTTGACAGGCCAAATGTGTTTCGACACAAAAGAATTTTGAAAAAAAAACTTATTTCAAATATAATGTGTGTTTTAACAGATAACCGAATTGTATAAGAGCAATATTGACACACAGAATAATGGCTTGAATTATAGTTACATATCGCAAAAAGTATGTCATAACCCATCTTTTCACTCGATTCCTATCATTTACACATTTTGATGATTTCGAATAATTGCAAAGGGATTCTGTAGACAAAACATACCATGGAGCATACATATATTGACTATACTGTTCGTCAAATTTTTCCATAATTGATTTATACCTGCGACCTGTATTTAGGGGCTTTAAATAAACAGTAGATTTATGCGGCTAAGTCGACTCAGGTATTTGAATACTGACACACATATAATTTTACAATATGAACCAACCTTGACTGCTAGCCAACTTATCGAGTCGGCGAGTGGTAAAAACGAATATTTATTCGTAATTTCAGCAAGTCTGATTTACATCGCTTTGTTCGCTCATGAAGGGAAAATTCGTTACAATTTTTCTACTAATAGTCTCTATGTCCGCACCCCATAGTAAAATAGAGCATAAATGAAGTTTTCACGAAACCTCTCCGACAATTAGTAGTAATTATAAAGAGGACACCGACGCATGGACGGACTTAGCTATAAACAGGAACTATGCTAATATTATTCCGGACCACAAAGGAAATGGTGTTGGGTGTAGTTGCTCTTACAAAAAAACTGTTTAAAAACGATCTTGTGATTTGTCTAATGTTTCAAACGCTTGATATTTTAATAATTCCTTCACCATTTCAGGTAGCGGCTCTTGTTCTACGATAGGCGTATTTCTTTCCAACGATGTAGTGTCAGTTTTATGTATATGGGCTTGTTGGATGGCTGGACAAGTTGTAATGCCTTTGAGTAATCATCAAGATTATGAAAATCTCCAAAAATTTATAATGGATTCAAAACTTAAAATGATCGTAAGCCCAAAATGTCAAAATACTGAGCGCGGTCTAAGCTTGGCTCAATTCTTGGGCATTTCCCACCTAACCGTTGATCATTTATTTATGAAGCAGCAAAATTATCCATTTAATTTAAAACGAGAAATATTTATGACGGACAATTTGGTTTTCTTCGAAGGCTTGCTGCAGAATAATTTCTACACGAAGGCCTCAGCGCTGCTACTATTCTTAAGAGATGAAAAAGAGCCAAATAAGTGGCATACCGTTCGGGTTACCCACAAGCAGTTAAACACACAACTTAAGTCATTTATTCAAACACTAAGCGTTACTTCAGAGGATCGGTTCCTTGCAATTTTTTCAACCCAGCGTTTGAATAGTTCTTTAGCTTCTGCCTTGTTCCCGCTTAATGAAGGCTGTTGCCTGCAAATGGTTGAACCTATTGACACTACGACTGCGTGGGGTTTGCTTATGGGCATAAATACACCACTAAAGGATCGTGTTAATGTTGTGATAACAGAGCCCAAAGTTTATTGTGATTTAATAACGGAATATGACAAAATATTCGCGAACAATAGTCGAATGGTTGAGTATATAAAAGACTACTGTTCAAAAAAGATACGCTTAATGATATCATGCATTGTTAAACTTCCAACTGAAACATATACAAGATGGCTGGATATAACTGGGCACCCCCTCTTGGAGTCTGATATTTGTAGCCAAGAAATGATAAAGAAGCTGAAAATGGATTGGAAGGAGTGCAAACATCCTGGAACTGCAAATTTGTCTTTAACTTCGGGCAATGTCAAATTCCGCATTGTTGATTTCTCTAACAACATTTTGTTGGAATCGAATGGAAAATCTATCAAAAAGATACATACATCTTCCCTCACAACGGTAGGATGTTTATGGATATCATCACTAGACGCAGGCGATGGTAGTGGCAAAGAAGCCTATTACAATACTGGTGACGTTGTAATGTACCAAAATGGTATCTTTACATTTGTGGGTCGCTCCAATCAGCATTAAAACAATACAATCGCCATATTTTGCACGCAGGCAGTACAATCTTTTTGTTCAAAGTGACTAATTGTCTGATAATGATTGTGCTGTTGGTGTACAGAAAGATAATGAGTCATCATCATCGCAATGTATAAATTGTGGAGTGAGTCACAAGTGGTTATATTCTGCTCGCTCTGTTTAATTCTATTGAAAATGGAAATCGATTGAGGAGATTTGTTGAGAGCTCTTGTTTGTTTTTTCTTTCTTTTTTATTATTATTAATTATTTATAAAAAGCTGAAATTAAATAGTTTTTGTTTCCATATTTCTGCTTCAAAATACAAATATTTTTGTTTATTTTGTTGTGGTTGATGTAATTGGATTCTGGGTTTAGTGGTTGGTGGCGGTTTTTTGATAGATGGTAAAACTCTCATACATCCTCTTCTACTTCTAACTGCATCTTTTTACTGACGATCAGTGGCGCGCAATTTCTCCTCGACCGCCTCGCGAGAAGCTTCCGAAAGATCGGTAGCTTGTATGTATTTTTGGACACCGACAAGGGATTTCTTCAAGGCATCAAAGGAGCTGGAGTACAACATCTTCTTCTTGACCTAGACACACAAAAATAATCAATAAATATGAAACAACGTTAATAAAAAACGAATGAAGGAAACATTTGGATAGTAAACGAGCTGATAATCGCAAGACTTACTTTGGCGGTATCGGGGCACCAGGACATAAGGAAAAGTTTCTGTTTTTTGGAACTTTCGGAGGTACCTTGACATTGATGCATATATTCAAAGTCAAAAAGACCATAACTACATAGGAGTGGAGGGTGTGAGAGCGTTAACATCTGTGATTCGGCTTGTTAAAAGCTTAATTACAATTAATACTATTACATACCGGCATTCACCAGGACCGCACTTTTGGATATCTTCCAAGAATTGATCGTATTCAGCGTTACGTTCTCCTACGGTTTCTACATCAATTTGTTTCTCATCTCTGATATAAAAGATAACATATCTATGCTTTTTGTCCTTCTTGATTTCCTCATAGGTCGTCTTACAGACATCCGATACGGTGACTCCAGAAGCCTTTCGTAGTTTTGGAGAATAGAGAGAAGAATTTAAATGATGATCATCATGATATAATCATAAAAAACTGCTATAAACTGTATAACATATACCAATGAAAGATGCCTGGCTAATAGCTATAGCTTCATGATTTCGTATTTTTAAAGGAATCCATAAATATTTTAACGTAAATCGAAAATAACACCTTCAATGTATTTCTTTGAAAATTACCCTATACCATCACGTACAAAAACGTAGACCCATTAATAATCATGTCTTACACGAAGTATTAACCGACTCCGTTTGAGAATAATGGTCACAAGATTTGAACGAACCAAGTCTCTCTGGATATGGCGCAACTTTGGGGCTTGGGCTTAACCCATTTTGCCACTAGAATGGAATGTAGTTTTCGCAATGATAATGGAATGTAGTTAGTGTGTGGAAAGTGTGTGATGGGGGTTTACTATTAGAGTAATGTTTTTATATTACAATTTATGTCTGTAAAAGAGCTTTTATTGATAATTGATATTTGAGTATAAAACGTATTTTGGAAATCGATTTTCACATTGAAAAGAAAGACGAAATTGAGCTTTCACATAATAAAAATTCCGGGGCATCGTAAAGTAACGCACACTTATATAGAAAGATGTCTTAAATGACGTTTTTCGTAACTGGGAAATCATTCTGAAGACTGAAGAAACTTTACATTTGAGAAGATATTTTCGAAGTCGCCTGAATTTTCAAGGAGCATGTATTGCATTGTGTTCTGCACACATTGTTTTATACATACAAATATAGTGCGGCCCCCTTAACATTAAGTTCTTACTTTGTTATTTTTGGCAATCAATTCAAATAAATCTCTGTGCATAGTAATTCTTATTAGTTTTGCTGTGGTATATACTAAGGAACCGCCAGACACATTTCGGTTTATCTTTTACCTGCATTTACTGGAAGAAGGGTAGGGTAAAGCTAGCAAACCACCATTCTCATATTTAATATGTTTAGAACAGAAAAAAGTTGAGAAATAAAGGAAAGTGTGAGATAAAATTACAAGCAAGAACAGTGATTGCATATTTCAATTCAATTTTTCAGGTACTGAAAGAGGATAGTAGGGAAAAAAATTTTTTTTTTTTTGATTTTTTTTATAAGCAGTAATTTCAAATGGAAACTGATTTGATATTAAATAGATCGAAGAGAACAATTACCGTAGAAATAAACTACTTTCCCTAAAATAACATTAGAACATACCAGCACTGTACTTTAAAAAGTATATTCTTCAATGTTTAAAATCTTCTTTGGCGACTGTTTGATTTGTGCTGTAGCGCAATCATGAAAACAAACCATAATAGATATTGATAAATAAGAACGATCTCTTTACATCATGTTTCCGAACAATTCTTTCTCTAAGACAGTATCATAATCTATTAAAATTATGATACAATTTTTTTATAAAATCGAAGCAAGAATCATTCATTGGAGAAGTTGCCGAATTTGAATTCGCATCGCGGTTTGAATTCGCCTCTTATTTAAGAGCAGGTGAGCACAATAATTCCACTTTCGATACATATGACGGAGCATTTGATTCTGTCCGAATCCTGGATTCTCAATGGCATTTTTTAATTTTAGTCTGCCAAAACTATCGTTTTCACGTTGATGACGGAGTTAGTAATGATTTGAATTTTCTTACTAAATAGTGGATCAATTTTCGTGTTTCGACATCAAAGATTGTAGCTTAAGTTGTTGAAGAAAAAAAACCGAGCTTGATATGGAAGCTTCTGTCGGTAAAAATGTATACAAATTAATCTAATTAAATGACATACAGTATCTAGTAATGCTTACTTAAAGCTATTCAGATGAATTTTTACATTTAATTAATAGATGTAATGTCAAAATCTATTCTAATATACAGTATCGGACAAAACTAAAGCACGGACTACTGTTTAACAAGAAACTTTACAATAACAATAAAAAGAATGCCCATTTCAAAAAAAAAAAAAAAAAAAATAAATAAAAACTATATTTGAAAGAATATAACCTACACTTATTAAATATTAATGCAGAAGTTTTGTTGCTTAGTAGTTTAACTACTTTTTATGTGCTTATTTTAATACGTACGAAAATGCAGCGACAAAACTAAAGCACGAAACCTTTTGAATGTTTCTTCTTCTATACAATATTGAATTTACTAACAACAATTACCGTTATTTTTCCAAAAATCATTTTATGTGCGTTTAGAGAAAATTTTGCATTCAGTTACTAATTGTTTCTGTGCATACGAGGTCGTACAAGTTTGCTGTGAAATATTTAGTTCATTTAAAAGAAAAATAATAGCTGATTTTAATAACGGTGAATCTGTGACGGCCATTGCAACAAAATTTGGTATTCATCATAGTATTATATCAAGAATAATAAGCCGTTTTCTATCTTCGGGTTCTTTGGCTATAGTACATAAAGGTGGACGGCCACGAAAGACCGACCTCACGATCTCAGGCCATGGCATTGGTCCACTTCATAGAATAAGTGGAATAATAGATCGATTCGTTTATAGAGACATTCTCCAAAATGTAATGCTTCCACATGCAGATGAGGAGATGCCAATTAAGTGGAGGTACCAACATGACAACGACCCCAAACACACATCTAGGCGTGTGAAAGAGTGGTTCGAACAAAATAAAATTGAAGTTTTACAATGGCCGGCGCAATTGCCTGATCTCAACCCCATAGAAAATCTATGAGAAATTGTAGATCGAAATATAGACTGCGACAGACAGCTGCAAAAATTTGGATGAGCTCTATAAAAATGTGGAAAATGCCTGGAATAAAATTTCTCCAGACGTATTAAATAAGTTAATTGACTCCATGCATCGAAGATGTGCCGAAGTTTTACAAATTGATGGATATGCCACAAAATACTGAGTTTTTTTTCTAGTCCTCAGTTATGTAGTATTCGCTACGTGCTTTATTTTTGTCGCCTAAAAACATTGTGTTTTACCTTTTATCTTAAATTTTGATTGTTTTTAATGAAGAATTCATGTTGTTTTTGTTTTAATTTAAAATATAATTTAATAATCTAGAATGTTGAATAAAAAAAAAATCGATTATTTAAACGAATTTTGAAAGGCTGCTTAACGACATTCGTAAAAAGCATTCCGTGCTTTAATTTTGTCCGATACTGTATATATTGGGCGTAATCTGGCATTCGTCATTCCGACAACCGACATATATGCTTCCATTTGTACAACTCTACGGTTTTTACAACTGTTTTCCTCGTAGGGAATAATGACAGTTACTAGTTTCACACCAAAAAAGAAAAGAAATTGAGTTTTACTGCCGTTGAGAATTCTTGCTTCTACAATTTAATTCGTTTATATAAAGTGAAGATGTGTTCTCGTACAGATTCCAACAAAATTGTCCATTTGTAGGAAAGATGCCGAAAGAATTAATTCCTGTACGTAAAAAAATCCACTTTGTATATTTGTTTATAACTTTATATCTTGTTTATAAACTTTATAACTTTGTTTATAAACTTTTGATTATCTGCTAAATTTTTATTGAATATATGCAACTGGTTTGATTGTGTTGTTTACATTTCACGTTCACAATCAGCTGATCGATTTTACGTGCAGTGTTGTTTCTTACGTGAAAAACCAGAAGGTACTTCCAACCACAGATTTTCTCCATCACGTTTCCTAACACAGTGAGTTTTATAAAAAAATAACATGGTTATAAATTAGCTATGCTGACAACTAGCAGCAAAAATACGTAATTTCCTAGCCTGAAAATACTTGAATACACGAACCTTAAGAAAGTAGTACCGGATCGGTGATATGATATACATATATATAAAAAAAATCATGTTTCCACGTGAACAATATGGGCCGCACAAATTTTATATTTATTTTGTTTGCGTACATTATGGTTAGTATTTTTCCCTCCGTGAGAATTAATGCTTTTTTTATCTGAAATTCGATTGTCTGCAGTTTCTTGCCGAAAAATTAAGAGAAAGTTAAGTTTATCTACCGGATTTTACATTCTCTCAGGGGGCATAGATAATAGGGTTGCCAACCAAAGCTCTTCCAGAGGTCAAGTCATCGACAGGGATTTGCCATACAAAACAATCATTCCTTCTGATTTGCAACAATTATGAACTAAAACTATATTGAAACCAAATTAAGGTTAAATGTTACCAAATTCAATCGCCTGACAATAATTAGGGTAATATTAAATATTTGCGTTTGATTAAACATTAATATTTGCACTAAAAAAATGATGGCTCTGCATTTTCTTATACTTGCGTAAATATTTTAAAGAATTAGAAAAAAAACCAAACCACCTCTGGGATATGAGAAATGTGTATATTTATCGCGGTATATTCCTAACATAAGTATGTCCTTTCCTTCCAAAATTGTGAAACTGATTTCGATTCAACAAAATGTAGCAAGCGACCGGAAAAGTTTTTTTATATAATCAAAATTGTTGTATATAACCGGCTTCCATAAATGCTATAGTCTCTAAACAACTTTGCTAAAAATGTTTTGTGTGTGAAAGGCACAAATTCAGTGTTAAATTAATTAAATTACATTGTGAATTCCACGCCAAAGCAGACCATTTACTGATAAATTATGACTAACATATTCATTAAACAAGCGTGCCATCTGAAGCTTTCGATCTAATTTTTTTCCTTTCCGTCGACGAAGAAGCAAATCACAAAAACTCCCTTGTATGAATCATGCCACAAATCTAAATATAAAACTCCCTCTCACAGCCAATTCACCAGCATCGTAAACGTTTTACGATTTTATGGATTTCAATTGCCAAACATTCGAATGACATGACTCAACCTGAAGAGGTGGTCTTTGTCAAGAGCAGATAGATGTTTTCCAGATTTGATTTGTCACCCTGCATTTGCCGGAGAATCTACAATATGAAGAGACTGCAGTGTTTAAATGGGCAAATCGAGAGCAATTTCAATATTTCCGACAGAACTCTTTACTTCAACATCCCCGAGTGTAACCACGCCCAATACATATATAACTTGATACATGTACACACGTACACAAAAGCGTTAGTTCATACACATGTAGCAAGAGCACGGAACAACGACCGCGGCTACCACCACTAGTAACCGCAACACCCCCCCTCCCACTAAAAGACCGGGTCGGGCGCACTTTGGCAGATCATGTCCAGTTGTCAGAATGTGAACACGGCACTTTCGACGGACTTCATGCTGTATTCATTTGCCGCAATTCACAGTTTCTCCATAATAAATTTCCAATCGGAAACAACCGCCGACTACAGAAAATATTTAATCTTAGGAAAACAGCTCGTTTTCGCAAAAGCCGTGAATTTCAACGATAATTTCGCCATTTTTTATTCTTGAAAAATGGTTGGTTCGTTGGTGAGAGGCGTCGTACTATCTCTCTCTCTTCAAACTTTTTGGTGCGGCGGCGGCGGCGAGATATATTTCTGGCCTTATATGGCTATTTTTAAACGGCGTGTGGTCGTTCGTTGGATTTATGAATTTCATATATCTATATGTATACACACATACTATGTATTTTTAGATGTTATAACCTCCAAAGCGCAAAGGAATCGTATAGATTCTTCGATCAAATCGTGTGCACGACTGGATAGATGGCCGGTGGGGGTCGTCTTCCGTTAAAAAAGATGTCTCTTATTCCACTTGGTTTCGTTTGCGCTGCTTGTATGTATAACACTAATTTACGTGTGTGTATGTGCGGTGTCGGTCTCTGTGCGTTTTCTTGCCGTCTACTATTTTACCATTTTGGTCAATTCGCGATTTCGCACCCGCATTTCCTCATCACTTTATTCCAATTCACTTTTTCCAACTTGACATTTGATTCATATGTAGTTTAGATGAAGTTTGCAATTAATTCCGGTCGATTTTATGTTCTTACCATTTTCCCTTACAAATTTGGGTGTAGACGTTATAAAAAATGCGACGACGTGCAGCGTGTAGACGCTAAAAAAATTCCTGCCAGACTGACGAGAGGTGAAAACTGAACCTACGAAGAAGATAACAAACCGTTTAAGACTCATACATATCCGTCTCATTCACACAATTATTAGTAATGCCAGTCGGAAAAAAAAACCATTTAGGGCTGTAGAAACACAACCAAGCATGGCAACAATTTCATCGACCACCTAAACAAAATCTTTGCGCAAATTATTTGTTACGTGATATATAAACACCCATAAATGCGTAAGCCCTTCTAGCGAGGAAAAACCAAAAATTGTCAGAGATATTTATGCTGGGCATGTCCCTCTACTTACAAAACCCACTTATGAGAGAAAATTGTTACAAAGTTGCATCTAGTGGATACTCTTTAAATTAATTTTCCCCTAAAAGAGAACTATTTAGTGCGTAATAATGGCTGGTTTACACGCCATAGACTACTATCAAAATTTAAAAGATAAGATTTATCAATTTTTTATATGTGAGCGCTACACTAGGTATATATATATAGACCATACACTTTGTTTATTTTTTGAAGTCGAAACTTTCTGTTATGTACTTATAAGTTTACAGTGCGCTAAAAATATTTTCTTATAGTGAAATAGTGTTTAATACCAACATTTGCATAAAACCAACACGATTCGACATCAAATTTGCTCCGAATCAGCTTTTGACTTGCATATAGAAATATTGTTGTATGCAATTTCTTACAAAAATATCAAAGCTTGTTGAGTATAAAACTTTTCTATTTTGGCTATTATCCATAAATACGGTTAAATCTGTCAGATCGTCCTGTTGCATGTCATCCTTAAACATTTTTTACTTAAACACGAACCAATGCCGATTGCGAATGTTAAAGCATGATATTCCCGTTTTTTACTTTCTTCTGCACTGCCAGTTTTGAATTTTGAAACTTTAGCCGCTGGTCAAGGAACCGCCATCATCATACTATACATTTTCAAATTTTCCAAATCCTCCCTGTTTGCCAAAAAAAAAAAAAAACAAACACTAAAAAAGGTATTTTTAACACAAACTCCATTCAGGTATCGACTATTGTTTCGTGGTTTTTACCTTTATCTTTACATGGAAAAATTAAAGTGCATAGAGGCAAAGGAAAAGAGGATGTAAACAAATATCAGTGTAGGTTTTTATTCAATTAAATTTGATATGTAATGCATTAAATGCATTACAAAACTGAGTGGTGAAAGAACAATTGTGAAAAAGGAACCGTTTGCAAAATTTACACACATTTTACATGGGAAAAGGAATTTCGTTTGAGATCAATAACAGTTTTGAGATCAATACTGGAAATTAGAATGGATACAGAAAATTTGAGCAAACGGAATTCCGCTTCTAGAGTTTCCATCCATTTTACATGTGAAATGGAACTTTAAAAATTTTACTATGGTGCTATTTTTCCACCTCTTTCGACACAATTTAAACTGAGTGACGAAGAAGTTGTTGCTGCTATTACTGGTCGTGTACAACTTTCGTTTCGTTATGCATTAGTGATAATTTCAAGTTGAAAAATATTTAATATATACAGTATATAATTTTCCAAATGAACTTTGCGTGAATAAATGTCATTCGTTGTAGAGGTATGAGGAAGTGGTTAAAGTGCAGGAAAATCCTTCATTTAAAAAAAATCGAACTTGGCTCTGATTCAAAATAACGGAAAGTGAGTCGTCGAACAATTTTCAATTAGCTTCTATATTTAAAAATATTAACACTTCCTAACACTCTCTTCACTGGCGACATCTAACTGCAGGTAATTGCAATTTTTTGGTGAAATATCGTGAGGAGATAGTCGGCGTTCAGTTTTATCATTAGTCTCTGAACTTTTGTTGTTAAAATCTGGACAAAAAAGAAAAAAAGTTGACAAATGTGAAATAGAAAAAAAATGTCCGAATTTTGTGGTAAATATCGTAAAGTTGTATATTTTATTGTTTAAACAATTGCATGAATGCGTTTGGATTCGATGAATATTAGTGCACACGCCTACAGACCATAACAAAGTTTATTATTGGCAAGAAAATTCACCCCCTTGACGCCCCGTACACAGGCAGTAGCAGCAGCACCCAACACCACCATCGCACATAACACAATGAATGAACAGCGACTGCGACGACAGCGACAGCGACGAACAAAAAGACTTCCATTTGGGAACTATATTGAGGTCAGATATTTGCCTTTACTCTCACGTTGATTGACAATAGAACACAATGCATATAAACATGGCCAAGATAGATTACTAGAAGTGGTGGAGACGGCACGAGACTGCATCATAAATATGACGACGATGAAATGGGAACCGTGTAGGGAGAGATTTTTGGGTGATTCAACGTACATGGTGGATGTTGCGGCCACTGTCTGGCTATTTATGGAAAACGTGATGAAACGACTGCCCAATGCTTTGTAGTCAGTCTTGTTGGTCTCCTTTGGAATATTGCGAATATTGCATACTAAGGAGATCTGTTAACAACTGCATAAATTTATTTGGGAGATTTTCAATTTGTGTGTGTGCGAATGCTGACGTCTTTTTTTGTATTTACAAATTCTTAGAGACTGCTGTGAGGATAGTCGGATAGATTCACTGCAAACTTAATTCAGTAAATTTGTTAATGCAGCTCTTCTAATAATTTGGCCAATCTACCCATTTTAAGCAGTGAAATCAATTTCTGTTGCAAAATGGAATTATTTTTAAAAATCACCACTTTTCGCATGAACAACAGTTTTTACTACTAGTTTGAATTTTTGTACAAAACTCGTCTGTGGATAATTTTCTTATCAATGAAAACCTTCCTACACGCGTGTACTTTTCTATGCAAAAAACACCTTGTAGTTGCGTTTGTAAAATAACCTTTAAATATATTTGTATTTAAAACAAGTCTGGCTGTCGTATCTTTATACTTCAATGTAATGGAAGTATTTTCTTAAAAATTCACAAACTGCTTCATCACAATTCATCATGTTTGATATTTTGATCGGTTAAAACATACATTATCTACAACATACATTATTAGAATCTCTCGAGGAATCTTGTACCAGACGTTTGAAAATACTCGAATCAGTCATATTAGAACATGGCATGTCCCAGGGCATGCTCATGGTGGCCGACAATAAGGATAGTGAAGACGAAAATTTATCACCTCATGGTAAAGCGATTTCAGTTGAGACCCTTCTGGATGCATTGCTACTACTTTACGATGAGTGTTCGAATTCATCATTAAGAAGGGAGAAAACTGTGTCAGATTTTATAAAAATTGGTATGTTGAAATGAGTAACTTCGCTGGACCTTAGCGATAACCTTGATGATTTTTTTGTTTGCAGCCAAGCCAGTGGTTTCGTTGGTAAAAAAATTACGCTTATCTCGAGATGATTTCGAAATTATTAAAATCATTGGACGTGGTGCTTTTGGCGAGGTGTGTGTTGTACGCATGATCAGCACCCAGAAGATATATGCCATGAAGATCCTAAACAAATGGGAAATGTTGAAACGGGCCGAGACAGCATGCTTCCGTGAAGAACGTGACGTTTTGGTGTATGGTGATCGTCAGTGGATAACAAACTTGCATTATGCCTTTCAGGATGATACCAATCTGGTAAGCTGCGTCCCGTCTGCCGTTTTTGTTATAAAGTTTTCTTTAATAGCTTCCTTTCATATAACAATCCTATTTTTTTATCCCCAGTATTTGGTTATGGACTACTACTGCGGCGGCGATCTCTTGACATTGCTAAGCAAATTTGAAGATCGTTTACCTGAGGATATGGCTAAATTCTATATAGCCGAAATAATATTGGCCATTCATAGCATTCACCAGCTGCGCTATGTGCATCGTGACATCAAGCCAGATAATTTAGTGATCGATGTTAACGGTCACATACGTTTGGCCGATTTCGGTTCCTGTTTGCGTCTCGGCAACGATGGCAAGGTACAGTCAAATGTAGCTGTGGGAACTCCCGATTACATTTCACCCGAAATACTGCGTGCCATGGAAGATGGTCAGGGTAGATATGGTGCTGAATGTGATTGGTGGTCGCTGGGAGTCTGCATGTACGAAATGCTTTATGGTGAAACGCCGTTTTATGCCGAAAGTTTAGTGGAAACTTATGGCAAGATTATGAATCATCAGAACTGTTTTGATTTCCCGCCGGAGGACGACATGCAAAAAGTGTCGGATGCGGCCAAAGACCTTATAAGGCGTTTAATATGTGCCCCTGAATTTCGCTTAGGGCGAAATGGCATCGAGGATTTCAAGTCCCATCCATGGTTTGAAGGTTTGGATTGGGAACACATTCGGCTTGGATCGGCACCTTATGTTCCGGACGTATCTAGCCCTACGGATACCTCGAATTTTGATGTGGATGACAATACAATAAGGCATTCGGATTCTGTGCCTCCAGCAGCGAATCCTGCATTCTCGGGATTCCACTTACCTTTTGTGGGTTTTACATTTTCCCAGAATAGCTGTCTCTCGGATCTGGGGAAGTTGGACATAAATAGTTTGGCATCTCCTAACGATAGTAGCAGCGAAGGAATCGACAGATCTTTTCTGAACACCCTCAAACAGGAATTACTCAATGAAAAGAATCTCTCGCCAGAATGCACGCGACAAATACTTAACGAATTGAAACAATTTACCAAAAAAAAACAAGAACTAGATAGTAGTAACTCAGGTGATAAAGAGGCAGAACAGAATAGCATTTCAAAGGTCCATCTACAAGAATTGGATCGCGAAATGAGTGAACTTAAGCGTGAGAAAATGGAGATAATCAAAGAATACAACGATGCCATGGATCGTATAAAACAACAGGATTCAGAGTTGAAGGATGCAATAAGCCAAAGAAACCTGGCCATGATGGAATACTCAGAGGTCACCGATAAATTGTCGGAATTGAGAAGTCAAAAACAGAAACTATCCAGACAGGTATGTTAATGTATTATCATAATCTTTAAGCCTTTGCATTCGTTGACACACGTTTTTCCTCCCAGGTACGTGACAAGGAAGAGGAATTGGAGACTGTTATGAAGAAGATAGATAACTTGCGCCAAGATTTAAGAAAGTCGGATAAAAGTAGAAGGGAATTGGAAATGCGTATCGAAGATGCCCTCACAGACATAGCAACTGAGAAAAAGCAACGCGAACGTACTGAAGAGTTTTGTCGACAGCTTCAAGAGGAATTGAATAAGAAAAAGAATTCGGATGTTGCTGCATTTGGTGCCGTGGCAAATAGCTTCAATGCTGATGCATCCCGCTATGAAATCGAACGCGTGGAAATACAATGCACAGAGAAATTAAACCAGCAACAGGCGAGATATAATCTCGAGATATCAGCATTAAGGGAACAACTAAAGGAAGCGGAAAGATATCAGGAAACTCTACTCAAGGAGCTTCAACAGTCTAGAGAAAAATATGAATCGAGCAAATTGGAAACGCTCAGCGATACCACAGATACGATTAGTGAATTAAAGGAAGACTACGACAAAGATCGAAATATGTGGATAGAGGAGAAGCAACGACTGCTAATGGAGATGGAATTGCAAAATCAAAAAACCATGCAAATACAGGCCCAACATAGCGAATATGAGGATAATGTGGAGGAGTTAAAGTAATTGATTTGTATTAATTTATATTGTGAATTTTCGTTCTAATACATCCGTTAACAGATCTAAACGTCTGGCAATAAGCCAGTGGGAAAAACAAATGTCCGAAATTATCCAATGGGTTTCCGATGAAAAGGATGCCCGAAGCTATTTGCAAGCCTTAGCTACAAAAATGACCGAAGAATTGGAATATCTTAAACATTCTGGTAAATATATACTAAGCCGATTATATTTACAATATTTATCATATGCGATATCTCTCCTTACTTTCAGGTCCATTCTATAAGAAAAATAACGATAACAATAAAAACTGGCGCAATCGAAGATCCCAAAAATTGGATAAAATGGAATTACTTAATTTGCAGTCCTCTTTACAATCAGAGATTCAAGCGAAAGCAGCTATATCGGATGAACTGAGCAAGACTAGAGCTGAATTAATAGCAACGCAAAAGTAAGTCTAAGCGAAGATAACATTTCGCCAATCAAAATATCTAAACGAATTATTAAGAAAAATTTTATTGAACAATAGGTAGATCGACAAAAGAAAAATCGAATACGGTTTTTTCAAAGAAATGATTTCGTGATTGAGTGCTCTGTGTTTCTGAGGTATGGGTGTTTGTTTTTAATTTTTTGATATCGCCTTATTTTAATGTTATCGTTCTGTTTGAATGAATTGTTCTTTAAAGGCTTGCAGTTTGCTCAATTCGAGCATTTTCTACGATAAATAACACTATTATTGGCCAAATTTTTACGACATTTTCTTCTATAAACTACGCCATTTTACAAAAGTAAATCCGATGAAGTAAAGTGAAGCGAAAGCGACTAGAATACTTGATTGCCCAAAATTGCTATTTGTACAGCACTCTATTATATAATCTGCTTCCACCATGAATTCCAATCCATAGCATTAACGAACTTGATGAAATTTCTGATTGTTGTAAACGGAATACGGAATCCTGCCAGACCGTAATTTACATATTCATTTCCATGGATTAACGTCGATGAAACACTTGTCTCCGTTTGTAATTTCTCGTGCTGTTGCAGTAACATTGCAGAGAGAGCTCCGTTAAGCATGCTTTAAACCAATATTTTTCTCGGAATTCCCGTGATTGGAAGGCTTGTAATCTGATGTTCTTGCGATAATTTTTCTACTTGATAACAGTGTTGCTTTGTAGATTGCTGGTGTTGGGCTAAATTTATTTCGCTAACTATCCTTCAAAAGATTCCGCCAGAAGTTTTGTTTGTATTGGTCTTTTGGATCTTGATGTTAGCCTTGTTCGTTCTGTTTTTGGTGAAAGTTGTCAGAAAATAGAACAAAGCAGTTTTGAAAAGTTTGGCCTTATGAACAATTGTTGTATGGTTGTCGTCGACTGCGATGCCATTTAAAGCCGCTATCTTCGAGTCTTTATTTATGAGTGACGGAATTGAAAATGAAGGAATGTGTGAATCTTATTCATAAACTCCTTCACGGTAAAATATACATATCTCGAAGACTGAGGGTCAAATCAGGAAAATGATTACGGTTTCTGCGGCATTTTACTTCATATATATATATATATATATATATATATATATATATATATTAAATATATACATTACAAAATTAGCCAAAATGGAAAATTATGCCTATAATTCAGAACTTAATTGTCCTATCACGGATAATTGGTTGGTAATTTTAAAAGAAATTTAGAAAAATAGTCCCCAATAAGGGGCAAATACATTTGTGTTACTCGGAAATGGAGCATACAATCGCGAAAATAATTTAATTCCATATCTGAAAAGATCCTTTATAACATTACCGGTTCGTCTTTCTATATCGCTAAGATTTTGATACAACTAAATCTTAATTTTATTTAGCAAACACAGAAGAATTTTATACCATAATTAACAACAAAAAGCTTTAGTATGCGGAAGGTGGACTTATTTTACAAGGTCTCAAAGATGACGAATTCAGTTGGTTGTAAAAAACCTCATTCAACATATTGCTCAAATTAAATTTGGAAGAAAATGTTGTAGGATGGTGTTGTTAATTTTTATTCAAATAATCTAGGTACTTTTTTACATACCAACTGCTTCTTTTAGCTAGGGGCGAGTATATAAACATATTTTTCCTATGTCGCAAATGTGCATACCATTATTAGATGTTATCTTTCAGGATACCGAGAAAAACTCCTCCCTGCAAATTGGACAAATAAACTGTTGGAGTAGCCCACCATATCAATCCTTATGAGAATTATTAAATTCAAAAGCGTCTTTGAAAACAGTCTTAATCTTTCAATAAAATGAAACAGGTTCCGCTGTGGAACCGCGTTTCTCTCAAATAACTGCTCCGTAATTAAACATTGTTACTATCAATACTGAATACTTATTAGGTTAGGGTGTACGCATTTTGTTTGGTCGAGGTCTAGAACAACGCTTATTGAATTGCTGATTATAAGGATGTCAAAATTTGTTTTAAAGGGGGTATTTTGGACCTGATTCGATTTTTAGTGATTTTAGTACAAAAAAAACGTATTTTTTGATTATTGTGAGTTCCCAAAGGCACGCCGAAACTAATACACATATGCCGCAAAAATGCTTGTACAACTTTATCAGTACATTTTATTTTTACGCAAACTCATTAAATTTAATACATTTTCCTTAAATGATAACTTTTGGTTTTTAAATTAGAAAGAATGAAAAATGTTACTTATTATATTTCAAAATGTTTCGTCAAAAAGTAGTTTCGACGTTTTTTTTTCTTTTGTCATATCTCACTGCGTCATTTAAAACCCATATTGGCCAGTAAAAAAGATGTGAAGGTGAAGCTTCAGCTGCCGATAGGGGGTCGAAACCCCCTTACGAAACAAGAATTCCCATTGTCACCTCTTCAATACGCGTTATTTAAGATGCCGACCGATTAGAAATTCGAAAACAAGACACCATATTGCATAGCGATGCGGAAGTCGCGGTTGTGTAAACGTATCTTTATATCTTCTTTTATACAAAGAAAATGGGGTCAAAGAATAAAAAAAGCAAACTTCCACAAAAAACTTCTTTTCATAATCGAGGTAGATAATGATCTGTTAATAAGAATTTTGGTTTTAAAGTGAATATTGTTCACAGGAATGTTTAGTATAGCGTAAGGGATGTTAACTTTTTTTTCTTAATTTTCGAAAACGTTTTCAAAAAGTGATGATATTTTAAACAACATTTTTTATTTCCGCATCTGCGATGCTTTGGTTATTTTTTCTATTATCCACAGAGACTTAAATGACTACCGCAAACGTTGTGAATCGGCCATGTACGAACTTCATTATAAGGAGAATCAATTGCGGGATATCCAAAAGGGGTTGGAGTCCTCTAAAGGATGTAAGTACATTTTGTGTTCTCTCAGTCTATTGTCTTATAGTTGACTTTGTTAGCAATACACTTTCGGAATTCTCTTTTTTTAAAACTTAACCCAATGAAGAAATATCACTTATGTTGGCACTACATGAAAAAGCTTGATAGCTTGTTCTGCTATTCCTAAACCAAACAAGGCAATGCTACTACTAAAGCGTATAGTACATACATATATATTGAATGCGAAGCATTGTGTTATGTTTTTCCAATCAAACAAAAAAAAAGCGCTGCATGAACTCTACTTCCTCAATTTTGAGTTGGTATCTACTTTTGTGTTTCATAGAAATTAAATTGTTTTTTTTCCATTTGATTTTTCTTTCTTGACTTCACTTTTAAAGCCCCTGTTGTAGATGCTATTGTTGTCGATGAAAATAATGACGAATTTAAGAATTTGGAAAAGAGTACGATTAACGATAGAAAACCAAATCGTTCTAAATTTATAATGTGTGCCAAATGCAATCAGTATACGCGTACAAGCGAACACTTCGTTCAGAATATTCTAAAAAACGACAATGAGCCAGAAGTGCAGCCTCAGGTTTTTACCAACAACAACCAACATGAGAGTTCTTCCATTAGGCAACGAACGAACGAACCTCCCACTACTCGTCCCAGTAGCAGCAGTAGTCAAAGTGATAACTTGAACGATCCATCAATGTCAGCGTCAAATTTGACTGCGAAAAGAAGCATGAAAGAAATAAAATCTCATAGTAATAAAGTCTACACCTGGGTTGGATTTACTTCATGTTTCCTTGGCATGTTGTATCTTTTTTTTCGCAATAATTTACAATAGATAATTGAGAAAAAGCACTTGAGTACAATTGAAATTATAAATGTTTTAACGAAAATATAGTTTTTTTTCTTTTGTCAACTCTCTCTACCTATATATCTCTCTCTCTTTCTTAACCCATTCAAAACTCATCTCATTCTGGCGAATATTAAACAAAATGAGCGTGTCTTAAGTGTTTTACCCGCCTAGTTATAGTCACTAAAGACCGAGACGGTAACGTATTTAAGCCAGAGATTGGAACCGACTACCATAATTAGCGGTTGATTTTGTATGACTTTGAAATGTTATTAATACGAAAAATTAATTGTTATAATTAATAATGCTTTTTATCCAGTTTAGACTTAAAACAATAAGGTTTCAGTCTCTGGCATGGACTTTGTTTTGTTTCTATTAATTTTTTATTACTTTTTTTGCTTTTTGTTTTTGTTTTGTATCAAATTTGTTTTTCGTTATTGCAATTTCTGTTGTGACCCTAAAACATGACCCTTGGACGCAATTTCCACCAGAACCATACATACACACTGTTTGGCAATATAAATTGTAATTGATAAAGGAACCATTCTTTCTCATCAGGTTTTATAGTTGGGGATGCATAGTTTTATTTGGCAGATTGTCTGAATGTGACGTTGTGTTAGTAAAATGATGGGGAATGGCAAAGTAGAATAGACCACGAATATATTCTTAGTTATACCTTTGATATGAAACTATTCAATTTTATGCTTTTACTTACTATAAGCAACAGGTAACAATATTTTGTAACTCTATTTATATTGGAGTAAACGGCCGTTCTGGTGGACGGATTTGTGTGCCGAAAGTGCCATCAATAACAAAATTCTTTTAACTTTTTGCTCTGTCGACAACTACTCACATATAGAATTTTCTCGCAGATTAGATATCCATTTGTTTATATGAGCCTTAAAAGTTTTTCTAACATAATATGATATTTGGCAAAATAAAATAAAAATAATGTTTCGTAAAGAAAAAATTGATGGGTTGGTGCAGCTTAAAACACTCTCAAATATATTCTAAACGAACGTCCATTATTGTTAAACGGTGTGTTACTATCAACAACTGCTTTTACTAATTGCCTGTAGAGAGATGTAATGATTTTACAAAATCCTTGTATATTTCCAAATTATAGTTATAACAGGGAAATTATTTTTATCACAAAACAGAAGCGACAGGTTTTTTATTTATAATTCCCACTCGTTTTGTTGCCATTGTTGTTTAAATATACATCACACCTCCTTCCTCATTGTTCGAATTATTGTTGCAACATGTCATCATTCTTCATTGGGATTTTTTTTGCTATTGGAATAAGAATTCAAATAAAATTAATATTACAAATTTGAAAAATTAAAAGAATTAGAAATTTAATAACACAAATTTGAAGTGTCTCATCATTTCCCTCTCAGATCTGTCCATTGTTCTTTTCTGTAACTAAATATTTGTTCTCTTTTTTTGTATACATACACATATACATACTTACGTACATACTATGCTTGCACAACATAATTTTATATGTGTGTGTGTGTGTGTTTGTGTGTTATTTCTGCAAACCAACAAAAATCATTTCCATCCTAAAAATGTACTACTACTACGCAGTTCTGGAGAGATCCAATTCACAGGTATCTTATAATTATTTCAATAAAGAAGCGGCAGCTATGTTCAAGGAATCAGACCCCAACATATGCGGTCTGTCCATGGGCGATACAGTGGTAAGTTGAAGTATTCAGATAATCATTAGAAATTATTTAAAATTACTTAACAGAAATTATTTAAATAGTAACGTATTTAAGTATGCAGTTAACACAAAGTTGTTATGATATTTAAAATATTCCCAAATTTATTTTGCTGTTCAAAGCGTATGATAGATTTAAACTTAATATTCTTATGTCTTAGACGAACTTATACATAATAAATAGAGTGTAATTTGCTTAGCAGATCCACAATAATGTCGTTACATCTGCATTGGTAGGATAAGTGATACAAATCTAACATTGCTATGTCAGCATTTTAAAGTCCATCGACAATATGATTTATTTTCGTCTTTGTGAAAATATAATTCGTTTGTTCTTCAGCGCATTACATCTTTATTTTCCTTGAGAAAAGAATGCAAATTGTAGATAGCATTAAATCCGAAAAGCTTAAGTATTATTTAATTTAGATATTCCAAAAATTACATAAGTTTTGCATTTTTCTCAAATTTTATGCACGTCGAGGCACGAGTAAAAGTGAATTGAAATTTTTGCACCGGGCATTTTAACATCACAAGACGTCATTCTATGGGACTTACAAAACAAGCTTTTTGGCTTACTCAAATGTTCTCGTTTATGACTAAAATTAACGGTCCATAGTAATTCTTCGTGACGAATAGCTTAATTAAATTTCATTTCAAATGTATTATTTAATGCAAAAGAGATGTTAATTGAATATAATAATGTCTTAAAAAATGGGACAGCTAAGCAAGTTATACTGTATTTGACAACTAAAAAATCGTACAGCCAGGATTGCGAAGAGATAAAGAAGAAGAACCTGTTGCGGTAGGAATCAATAGTTACAGACTTGTAGCAAAAATAATAAATATAAAATTGGTTTGCTTTGTTGTTTTCAGTTCAGTTTTCCAGTGCAAAATCTTACAGTCAGTTTCTTTACATAAAAACAACTGACCCTTTCTGCTGACTTGGAATCAGTTCAAAAAGAACTACTCATGGAGACTTAAAATTGGTGCAAAAAATAAAGACTACCATCTAAAGATATACAATCTGAAAAATAATATAAATGCGCGGAACTCAAGTTCCCCTAAGGCTCATTCAGCAAAAGTTTGACGCTGTCTCTTACGGATCAGCAAATTTGACGATAAAAACTGTCTGTAAGCATTGTTCGGGTGTAAGTCTCCATTGAAAATTAAACAGCAATTAAATCAACTGTTATGACATATCGCCTTTTAAATGGAGTCAAATTGTCGATGTTTTTTTAAATAAATATTCGCACAATATATTTTTATGCACATCTAATGTCTTATTCAGTACGATAACAATTCCCTATACTCAACCAACAAAAAAATATGTATAGGTCGATTTTCATGACAATTTATTGAACGTTTGAAGAGTATTTTCACCATTACAATTTGAATTTTAAATCTTTATTAATTGTTATTTAGTACAAAATTGAGTGCGTTTAAATCGATAGCAACAGATATAGGTTCTTGCGGCACAAAAACACATATAATTTGTTTTACTGACGTTGACTTTTTTTATGGAGATAAGTTATTTAAAAAGTAACTTTTCTTGTCAATAAAACAAACTTGATCTCAAGTTGGGAGAATTGATGCCGACATCTTACAACTCTAGATGCTACTGGATACCACTGTAGGAAACTCTTTAGTTTTTAATAAAAAGCTACATTTTAAAGCAGCAATACGGAAATAAATCTCGAACTTTTGACAACACGGAGATTTTTTTTATTATACGTATATTATTACAAATATACAATGCTAGCAATAGTCTTTATGAAATTGCTATTGTTGATAGACATAAATAAAAACAAGAAGTTGAGGTCGTAAAATTATTTTTTACTACTGTGTTTTTCCCTCATAAAGATGTTCATACCGAGAGCCAAATCTTCTCAATTAATATTATATACGGTCTCAATATTATAAATGAAGTGATTTTTCCGGATTGGGAACAATTTTTCTGTATTGGTTCTAGTTTTTGAGATAACCCCTTGGAAAATTCGAAGAGATCTGTGTTTTTAACATTTATGAAAAACTTCATTTGAATTGTACATTGATTATAATTTGATTATATAATTTAGTTGAGTAATAAGTATTCGTGCATAGTTTCATATGCTGTGCACTTGCCGCTCATCTTCTTATTCTAATCGATTGTATAGAGGATTGTATTGATTTGACTTCAGTGCTATTCTAATTTGAAAATAAAGAGTCTTTTTCTTTTGCAATCAGCCAGTACCGCAAAGCTTATAATATTTGCGATATAAAATGTGTAAATAAACTACATATTATGTAATTAAATATACTAATACTAATTCGGCAAATTACTTGGCAATTTTTTGGAATTGGTTCTAAAAATGTATTCTAAAACATATTTTTGTACTAATTATTTATGACCAAAAAAACCAATACTTTTGTCATTGTGATAAAAACAGGTCTCAAAAGAAAATTAAATGAACTGTTAAATTAATGTTTACGAAAATGTTTTAAGAACATTCGAAATTAGTAGAAAATGTTCTCCTGAATGGTTCGTACAATTAATTATAGACGTGGTTATTTCGCACAAATGAATGTCCAATGAAGTCACTTGGACAATATGTTTGCAATTTGATGGGACATGTATTCCGCATAACTTGTCCCTTTGTATATATCCAAGTTTCACCTATTGGCTAAGTTTCTTCTGCCAACAATTCTCCGCAAGTTGGAGAAAGCAATTTTCTTTCTTATTAGTGTTTGTTTTGCCGATAACCGTAACTTCCCGTATTTTTATGCACTCGAATTATAGAAATCTACTACTGGTTAGGCACAATATATACATTAGGGTGACAGTTAATTTCGAAAGTCTTATTTTCTTTAGTCTCATACTTTTTTTGGGTTGAGTTTTATAAAAAAATAATCCCTGTAAAATTTCAGGGCCCTAGGTGGAGGTTTAGGGGTCGCGTCGGCCCCCCAAAGTTACACAAAATGCGGTTTTTTAAGTAAAATCTCACTTTGATTGTTTGTAACTTCTGTTGTGTTGACTTTGTAAAAAATTGTTGTTGACTTTGTGTTTACATGACTTTGTGTTGTTCATTTATGTGTTTACAACAACTTATTCATACATCATTTTTATCTAATGCCAATATTTACTGAAATAAATTTAAAAATGCTCACAATCACCTTTTAAAAAATTTAACATGAAATAAATTAACAACTTTGGTTAGAGTGCATGTTTTTATTGATTAAGTCTAAAGAACTTGGGTCAATGTTCCAAACCAATTAATGCAATTTCATGATTATTTCGTTCCACCTGTTTCATCAAATTTTGTTTACGTTTCTCAATTTGGCGCTCTCTTCGTACTGCCTCGTAATCAATGCCATACATAAAGCCTGGGCGTCCGGGGTGCCGTTGACTTATCAAGAAAGCTCTATCTTCTTCAATAGACATCATTTGCAATGCATTGGAATGTGCCACGTCAAAAAGCTGATCCAACTTTTCTATCCACGCTTTCACTTTGTTGTTATGAAACTCAGACGCCTTTTTACAATCTTTTTGCATACTTTGCCATTCTTTGTATAATTTCTCAACCTTACTTATGCAGTGTTGTTTATCTCTGGTGGGAATGCGGGCTTTTTCCCAGATTACCAATAGTTCTGTCACAACTAAATTTGCACTTTCCCGTAAGTTCTTTTTCACTATACGTAAATTAAAAAACAAAACTTTCAACAACTCTAAATTTGATGGAAGTTTACTTCCTGTTAATGAATTTGAACAATATCCGATTAAATAAATTCGTTGACGTAAAATTCTAGAAGACATTGTCGACTTTTCACTCTCAAGTATTCACTGCAAATAAATAGAGAAAAGTAAATGTTATTAATAGGTTTGTTAAACCAACGATATTTTTCGATGGTTTTATATGCCAATTATTATACCGAATAAAGAAAAAAAACGCACGGGTTTAAAATTGAAGTACAAATTATATGTGCTTTATTTACAACAACAAGAGAGATTTTAACTGAAGCCGAATGCTTGAGAAACGACTTGACAGCGAGATGAAAGCTAGATAACAACTGAACTAATATCGAAAATCAAAAGGCAATTATGCTCAAGTAGCTTGTTATGTTAACGTTAAGATCAAAGAGAATGAAAAAAAAGAGTAAGAAAAGAATGTAAAGGTTAAGGTTGTGTAACTTTGGGGGGCCGACGCGACCCCTAAACCTCCACCTAGGGCCCTGAAATTTTACAGGGATTATTTTTTTATAAAACTCAACCCAAAAAAAGTATGAGACCAAAGAAATCTAAAAAAAAAAAAAATTTTATACATATAGATAGTAAATACACATTTATTGAAAAGTGTGTTTAGGAAGCTAATACCCAGAATTAAATTTTGAATATTTTAACAGCAGTTGGGAAAAATTGTTTAATAATTCATAACTGACTATTTTTATTGTTCCAAAGCGCAATTATATCAATAGCATCATTGCGACATCTTCATGTATGTGGAGCAAATTGTTCAAAGCATACAACTATTTGCTGCACGGCAGGCAAGTAGACGTAGTTTTGAGTTAGTGTTAGACCGGTTTCAGGTAATAATTAAAGAGTCTCCGATAATTCCATGTCAGTTTTTACGGTAGAAATTCTAGTTAACTGGTGCGTGGAGAACTAACTGGCAACTTTTTCCCCGTTAGAATTTCTATCTGCTATGGTTTTATCAATTGCTACCAATTGTTTATATGAGATTCAATTTTTCCTTCTTAAGACTTGGGAGTTTATGTACATATTTTATATTTTATATATTATATGAAATAAAATATTTTAAATATTAATTTATTCAATATAATATTTTTCAAAAATTTTAAAGGAATTCTATTGTTGCAAATAGTTCTACCTGTTAATTTAAATCACTTTGCCATGCTTATTTTACTATCACTCTGTATCACTCTTTAGATGAATTCTTCCTCCAACATTTTCTTCTCGGATGACTCGGATCAACGACAAGCTGTACCCATGTCATCTGCTGTATTTAGCGGTAGTTATCCTATGAATTTGTCTCCCGAACACAACCTTTCATATGGTGAAGATGGTAAAATTTCTCCCACCGCTGTCTGAACATATAGTCCATATAAAGAGTAATCTGTATTGTGTATTCGCAGAACCATCTTCGCACCATCATCAGACTCAGCAGACGTCACAACAACAGCCGCAACAACAGCAGACACCGAGCGTACACAAACAAAAGATACATCAATTTCTGGTTCGTACTTTTAGTAGTCCTACCAAATGCAACCATTGCACTTCGCTGATGGTTGGTTTGACGCGTCAGGGAGTGGTGTGTGAAATTTGTGGTTTCGCTTGTCACACAAACTGTTGTCAAAAGGTTCCTACTGTATGTCCTGTACCAAATGATCAGACCAAACGACCATTGGGCATTGATCCCACACGTGGCATAGGTACGGCCTATGAGGGCTATGTCAAGGTGCCCAAGCAGGGTGTGGTTAAGCGCGGTTGGGTGCGGCAATTTGTGGTGGTGTGCGATTTTAAACTGTTTCTGTACGACATATCTGCCGACCGCAGTGCTTTGCCTTGTGTGAATGTCTCCCAGGTATTGGACATGCGAGATACGGAATTTGCGGTGACAAGTGTGAGGGAGAGTGACGTCATTCATGCCGCCAAAAAAGATGTGCCATGTATCTTCAAGGTTGGTGATACGTTTCCGTGTTATAAATGCTTTCTAAACATCTAAAGTTTTTATTTGCTATTTTATACGCTGCAGATAAAAACGTCTTTAATTGAAGGAGGACCCTGCCTAAATACTCTAATGCTGGCCGACAACGAGTCAGAGAAAACGAAATGGGTTGTGGCTTTAAGTGAATTACATCGTATATTGAAGCGTAACAACCTACCGAACACAGCTATATATAAGGTCAACGAAATTTTGGACAGTTCATTGGCTCTGATGCGTAATGCACTAAGTGCTCTCATCGTGTATCCCGATCAATTGTTACTGGGAACCGACGATGGTCTGTACTGTATCAATTTCGAACAATATGAGATAGCTCGAATTGGCGACAGCAAGAAAATTCTGCAAATTTGGTACATTGAGGAAGAGCACATTCTGGTGTTGCTCTGTGGCAAACAGAGGCATATACGATTGCTGCCCATACGTGCACTAGAATGCAGCGATGTCGAATGGATAAAGGTGGCCGATTCTAAGAATTGCGTGGCCGCATGTACAGGTATTATCAAACGCATCCCAGCGCTGGTCTACTGTTTTGTTGTGGCCTTAAAAAAACCCACAAATCAAACACAAATAATTGTTTACGAGATCAATCGCAACCGATTAAGGCACCAGAAAATGTGCGAGTTTACGGTGGCGTATACCGTGCAATGTGTGCAAATACTATCCGACATGAGGTTGGTAATAGGTCATCAAAGTGGATTCACCGCTTATCTGTTGCAGGGAGAAGCAACAGCCATGTGTAAGTTGAGCAAAATGAGACAAAAAGGTATTGAGATGAAGATTATATTATTTATTTTCTAGCTCTAATACATCCTGAAAACCAATTGTGTGCCTTTCTCAATTATTCGGGCGTGGATGCAATACGAGTCATTGAAATACAATGTGCGGGCGGGGGCTACGGCGAATATTTACTAGTGTTCCAGACGCTAGCGATATACGTCGATTTACAAGGACGAAAATCCAGGGATCGCGAAATAATGTATCCAGCCGTTCCATCAAATATCAGTAAGCTATAACAGCTTAATAGCATATTTGAACAGTTCATTATTTCTTCTTTGCGTTTTTTTGTAGCTTATTCGGATGGGCATTTGTTGGTGTTTTCGGAAACACATCTCGATATATTTAACACACAAACCGCGGAATGGGTTCAATCGATAGGCCTGAAAAGGTCATCACCTCTAAGTCAACAAGGGAATATTGTTCTTACACACATTAATGATACTCCCAATGTAGTTTATTTAGCTAATATACATACAAGTAAGCAGCTTTCTTTCTATAATTTCACGGACCAATTACTTACGGATTTCATTGCAGAGGGTCTGTTCCAATCGAAAAATCTCAAACGCATTAGTGGGATCAATACGAAAAGACGATTTTCGATGAGGGAAATTAATAAAACGATCAAAAAGTAAGCGTTATCCGTATATGTACATAATTTATTAGTTTAATCTAATTTAACTAACTTTTTTGTAATTAACTTTTATAGCACGGACAGAAGATCAAAAATGATTTCAGCTCCCACCAATTTCAATCATATATCGCACATGGGCCCGGGGGATGGTATACAAAATCAACGTTTGTTGGACTTGCCAACCTCCATTGAGAGCCCTAATGAATCTCGTAGTCAATTGTTAAGTATGATACAGCCTGATATGGCATCGTTGAAACAATTCAGGCAACTTAAAATAGGTCACAATAATGGTAAGTGTTGGTTTCAACTTTGAAGAGCTCTACCGAAGTTAGTTTTGCAGATTACAAATAAATTATTGGGTACACATAAAATATTGAAGTAACGTAAAAATGACAGAGAAACGATTTGTTTTGAAAGCAATTATCATCTTTTTTGGCCGCGTTCTGCCTTTCAATTAGACGTTAATAGTGGCCAAATGAATGTCACAAAACAAACTTGTACTCACTCCATAGATATATAATAGCATTGCAACATCAATCACAAAACATTAGCCAGAACAGGGTTTTTATACGAAACGTAATATCAAGCCTAAGTTCATTCTGTGGATGCAGCAGTTTTATAAAAGTATTCTCTTAAATGCTCGCGTGACAAAAAGATAACTTTGGCACGATAGCCGCCTTATATAACGAAGTTCTAGGAGGAACTCGCAAAGCAAAACATTTTCATATCATTTATCAAAAAATTAATATTAAAGACTAAATATTTATAGCAAAAGTATAAAGAAATGGCATCAAATAATATATATATATATATATATATATATATATATATATATATATATATATATATATACATAGTCCTGCCATATGTTCTGTTACACAATTTCCAGCGCTTATCGTTCAAAACTTTTTGCGGGAATAAAACCGTTAACTTTTTTTTTTCAGAACACATGCACTGATTAGTGAAAAATACTAGTCAGTTTGGTTTCAGTTTGCAATCTATTAACATGGAGTGGGGCGTTAAAGGGAATCGAGTCGGCATAATAGCGTTGCATAAGTGCAAAAAGAGCGCTGGCCAAATTTTCGAGTTGCTAAAACCACTCGGAATATCAAGAGTGTTCGTTTATCATGCTATTGCTCGCTTCGGCGAATTGTCTGGAGTAGAAGACAGGCCAAAAAGTGGTCGCCCGCGCGTTGTCCGTACGAGTGCGGTAGTAAAGGCAGTGCGTGAAAGAATTTGGAGAAATCCCCTTAGAAAGCAGAAAATCATGTCCAAGGAATTGGATATATCAACCAGATCCGTGTCTAGGCTGATTCGGGATGATCTGCATATGAAAGTCTATCGTCGGTCCACGGGGCACCTTCTAACTCCTCAGCTAAAAAAAAAATTAGGTTGGAAAGATGCAAGCGACTTGCAGTGGCACGCGGACAATGGCCATGAAAACATTCTGTTTACGGATGAGAAAATTTTTACCATCGAAGAAGTTTTCAACAAACAAAATGACAAGATTTATGCCACTTCATTTAAGGAAGCGAAAAAAGTTATTCATCCCTCTTCCGTAATGGTTTGGTGGGGGGTCTCCCACCATGGTGTTACATCCCTCCATTTCTGTGAAAAGGGCGTAAAAACTGGTGCAAAGGTTTACCAAAAAGATGTGTTAAAGGGTGTTGTGAAGGGTTTGATCAATACTCTTTTTCAATGGGCGTAGATGGATCTTCCAACAGGACTCTGCTCCTGCGCACAAAGCTAAAACCACGCAGGAGTGGCTCAGAGTCAATATTCTTGGCTTTATAGCAGCAGAAGATTGGCCATCAGGGAGTCCAGATCTCAATCCACTGGATTATGCTTTGTGGTCAGAATTGGAGAATATGGCTTGCAAGACTCCCCACAGAAATTTGGGAAGCCTTAAAACAGTATTAACCAGAGCAGCGTCCTCAATCTCCATGGAAATCGTACGTGCGGCTATAGCCCAATGGCCACACCGTTTGAAAGCTTGTGTTAAAGCAAAAGGCGGCCATTTCGAGTAAATACAATTTTTTTTAATAACCAATGTTGTCTTCTAATAAATAAAATAATTTTGAATACAATATGAATATTGGTTTTTTTTTATCGCGTTTTATATTTGTAACAGAACATATGGCAGGACTAGGTATATATATATATATATATGACAATATCGATATTATATTTTATTTGTGGATTTGATTTGTATTAAATGATTAATTATCCTGTGCTAATTAAAAATCAGAAGAGTCTGAAATGTGTGCGGTACACCTAATTTACATATAATAGCTTTACCCGTTTTCATAGTCAAGAACATTTTTGAAAAATTTTGTTTGGAGACATTCCATTTCATTTACTACAAATTGTAACTTATAAGCCTAAATGCCAAATCTAAATTACAATATAACAGTATGTGGGAAAGAATTTCTAATATAGGGTGATTTTTTAATCGTAGTTTTTTTAAAAATCGAATAAAACACTCAAATTTGCATCATATATTACAATTTTTATTGGAATCGATAAATTGGTCGTTGCCATTTAATTTTTAAAGATAATTTCATGTAAATGTTGTTCGCGGTTCCATCTCAAAATGTCCATTCGGAAGGTCCAATTTTTCGTCACTTTTTCGAGCATTTCAGCCTGTATTCCACGAATAACGCGTGTTATGTTACCCTGTAAGGCTCAATTGTGTTAGGCTTATCGACATATACTAACGACTTGGCATAACCCCACAAGAAATAATCAAGAGGCGTTAAATCGCAAGATCTTGGGGCCAACACACAGGGCCTAATCGAAGGATAAGCTGGCTGCTCACGAAATTCATCCCTCAACATAGCCATTGTTTCACGAGCAGTGTGGCATGTTGCATCGTCCTGATGAAACCACATGTCAACCAAGTTCAACTCAGCCAATTGGGGCAAAAAATCGCGTATTACGGCTCGATGTCGTTCGCCGTTGACGGTAACGTTTCTTCCACGGTCGTCTTTGACGGATGATGCCACCAACCCATAAACCACACCAGACTCTATTTCTTCGGGATGCATCGGTAATTCATGTATGGCATGTGCCTGTTCATCACTCCAGATGCGACAGTTTTGCTTGTGTACGTATCCATTCAGCAAGAAATGAGGCTCATCGCTGAATACACTTTTTCGATGAAACAGCGGATTTTCATTGAGCTTCTGTAAGGCCCATTCACCAAAAATTAGACGTTGTGGTAGGTCATTCGTCATTCCATGATGCAATGGCAGAGTATACTGTACACTTTTCACTTCGACTGATGACTTTTGGACGCCATTACCAACCAGTGCTGCCAACCTGAAAAATTTAAATCCTCAAAAATCACCCTATATAAGCAAAAATCCAGTTAACTCCAAACCACACAGATTACACACAGGGCATATTGCAATGCCATTGTTAGTGGCATTTTTGTGTTGTCCGAATTAACTTGGTCTATCAAGAAATAGCAGTCGATAACTTTGAGAGCAAGTTACCCCAACTGTCTCATTTTTTCAAGCCGGAAAGTACCAATTAAAATATGTCAGTACTGAATATAGTCTCTGTTGGCGGGGGCGAAGCCTACTTCTGCTATTCTCTAAGTCTGTAGCACCTTGTTACACTGCAGCTCTATTATCGACTAGGAAAACTCTACAAGCGATTTCGGTTTCAACCACAGCTCGTGTGGTTCTTTATGTAAATATTGTACATATAGTTCTTGTAAGTACTCAGCAAGAATGTAATACCCTCATCCATGGGAGGTAGAGGAAAATTCCAAAATGTTTTCCGCTTGACGAAAATGAACGACGAAAAATCTCGGAAGGCAAAAGGGGTTCCGGTGGATTTCTATAGTTTAATCGAAGTAGCGTAGATTGGTAAGTCATAAGTGCAGAGTTTTTCTCCTGGTGAATATTTGTTAACAACTCCCTAAACAATAATTGAAGAATTGAATGGAAGATAGTGGATGAAAGAAATTCAAGGCACTACTTCATATCTTGGACAAAAACCTAGATATCAGCAAAGGAATAAATATTGTCAAGTCAAAAGCGATTGAAAGATAATCGGATAACATGCCCATTTTATGCCCTTCCTCCAAATAGCTACAAATAAAATAACCATAGTACATTTAAAAAGGAAATATCTCAATCGCAACGGTGAAACTATTTCCCCGTACAGGGCAATAGTTGAATATTGGAAGAAGATTCAAAAGTATTTTCAGGTTTTCACAATGCCACAACTATTTTATTTTATTTTTTATGATTTCCGTAATGTTGTCTATCGAGTACAATTTTAAAGAAATTTGGAGATAAAGTTTGAAAACATGTTAAAATTCATATGTATACGTTGAAAAATTGTTTGAGTGGTAGCAAAAGTCTTGCAAATCCATAAAAACATGTATTTCCATTTCCGGAATCGCGTTCAGCGGAATAATATTGTCGTTGAATAATGTTATTTGCACAAAATATACTGATCTTTTAATAGGTTAAAGAATGCAAATTTTATGGCACTATTTATCGTATCTATGCGTTAGTATCAAAGATTTTTGTACGAAATTATCATTTGAAGAATCGATCCCTTAGAACTTTTTGTAGAACACTAATTTCGATGTGAATATGTGAACCAATTGTTGCTGTTCCATGAAGTGGTTTGGAACAGTTCCCCATTTCAAAAAAAAGCCTGTATTGCCATACGTAAAGATTGATATGCTGTTTATCCCATTGCTTTGAAATATTCGACATTAGTTGCTGATGTGGCAGAAATGATTTGCAAAGTGTTTTAAAGTTAGAGATCAGAATTATCGCATAATTGAAATCTAACATTATGCCATGCCATAACATATCAAGCTTTATTTATACAAAATACAAATGTGATGTCAGACTTTATTGTTTTAATTTTTTCTGACAATGGAAATTGTAATTTTATCGATAATCTTAGCTGACTTCCAAAAGCGATTAAAGACCTTATTTACGTTTTTCCTCATCTGGTTCAATTTTCTTTTTATTACGACAGTATTATGTTTATAATATTTTCCAAATGAACAGCAGTTGTTATAAAATGTATGTAAAAAAAATCGGTTGAGCTCTCCATTGTTTTCTTTTGTTCAATTTTTTTTTGCCCATTTTGTTTTCATTTCGACAAAAATTAAGCACGATGTACATTTTTTTACGCTTTTACTTATTTTCCTATATATAGGAATAATGCAGAAAAGCACAATGCATGACCAGCAATCTGAACACAATTATTCAGAATCTCGTTCACCCAGTCCATTTGGCAATGAATCATCTTCATTTAAAGATATGTTCGATGTAAGAACTCTATAATCCACCTAATGTTATGTATAACAAATATTTGTACATTTCTCTTGATTTTTCTCACATTTTAGGATGATTTATCATTCAGTGCTCAACTTATGAATGACGGAAATCAACAGTGACACTCATTACGTTCGATCTTGTCCATATTTTCTGAGCAGCATACCTAGATTTGTGCAATAGTGTGTGTGTGTGTGAGAGAGAGAGACAGACAGAGAGAGAGAGAGAAAGAGAGGGGAGAAACCTTTCCCGAATTCTGAAGGAGTAACTGTTAAACTGATCTCATCAGGCTAAACACTCGGAAAACTGGTTCGGAAAGGAGAAAAATGCTATCCAAAACATTGAACTACATACATATTTATATACATGCATATAACATTTATAAAGTAATATACATATATAATACGGTTATTTAATTATTATTAATATTATTGATTACGATTAATTATTATTTTTTCATATTAATACGCTATTATGATCAAAAAAAGAAAATATTTATACATAAAATAATCTATAATAATATTGTATCATATTGAGTTCGTTAATTATTATTATTTTTTATTTTTTTGCATATATACATATACACACAGATATACAACAACATACAAAACTATTACATAACAATATACCATACCATAGTTCTAGACTAATTCCAAAACTATATCTACACACAAGCAGCAAGCAGACATATATCAAAAAATCCCATGTAAAAGATTTGCCAGAGATCGTTCAATTTGTGCATTAGACTTAGATGAAGAATTTTATATTCTTATTTTAATTTTGATCAACAACGATTTAGCGATTTCTGATTAATCAGGTCACGAAGATACATTTTTAAAAGTGAATAGATCCATTTATGCTAAATTTCGAAACGGAACAAATAAAGTAGACGTATTCTAAATTGGAAATAGAGGAGTTACTTATTCTGGTATTCTATTCAGGATATTGGGTTGCAACACCTATAACAGCTGTAAGTGATTAAAAAAAAATACCTTAACACGAAGATAATATTTACGAACGCATAATTTTGTATGATTACATTCCTCAAGGTCGGAAAAACTTTGCTTCTAAAACTTTGCCGTGCTTACAGATATATTTTGCAACAAAACAATTTCCGAAATAAATTTGTAGGTTATGGAATAAAAAAAAAAATACCATAAAAAATACCTTATTTGTAGCAGAGCAAAAATAAAACTTCCTTTTCTGAACCAAAAATATTATTCTTAGGTTAGAACATAAAAATGTACTAATTGTATCAAAAATTTTGACTTTAGTGCGGTGAATTGTTTGTTGCACCATCGCCTTGCATACTTCAAGATTGCTATTTCAAATAGCAGCGGGAATGAAGTTCGACAAAGATCTTACAGTGGTAATCGACAATAAAAGAGACTTTAGACTTGGTGCAGCCTGTCGCTCAATTTCAATATTACAATAGAGACTATAACGAGTAACTACAAATGGCGCCATATTTAATGAAAGCCGTATCATGTCAGCTTAAATGATAAAACTGAAAGTCATAATGGTTAGTATGTAACAATACGAATTAATATATCTTTTTCCCATTCGTAACAACTAAAATTTTACATTTGTTTACGAGATGCAAAAAAAGCTATGACATATGACAAATAGAAGTCGTAGGGTTATGTAGTTTTTCATTTCATTGCGTGAAAGTTTTTCAAACTTTCAGAAAGAAACGGCGAAAGTTGGTTTGATGACGCTGAGCGAGGGCAAAACTGAATTAGAAATGGTCTTAAAGCATGTGACATTGCGTTAACGTTGAGAACATAGCTGTGGACTGCTATAAAAAGCAATGTCGGCGTAAAAATTAAGTTGAGAATTTTGCTTGCAAACAAATGATTATTCGCACTGGGATTTTAAGGCCAAACTATACTGCCGACGAACAAACATTAAACTATAGCAGACATTAATATTGCTTTGTGGTGCTGCCTTACGGGCGTGGGTCTTTAGCTGATTTGTCTTGGAGATTTTCTTTTTTTGTAAACTTTCGTAATGCTGTTTGCGATACGAAGTCCACCTTTCGGAAATACTTTCTCCAAAGATGCCTCGTGTTTACTCACTTATAGAATTATTTTTAGTTTTCTATGTAATGAGTTGCTTTTTAAATTATGTGCCAAGTTCCCACAAGTTCCAAAAGTAAGCTATCACGGAAATAATATTACAGAAACATGACTAATTGTTTAATCTCTGGAAGAATTAGTTCTTTGGGTCCCGCCGCTTGGAAAAAGATAGACTTATTAAAATCATTCGATGCCAAACTCTATTTTGACATAATATTTTTAGCTGAATAATTATGATTAGCTTAAGAAAGAGCACAGAATACTGGCATTTTTTAAAACATGGCGTTAAAAAGGCGTTAAAATTACGATTGTATATATCAATAAAAATGAGCTAGGTTAGGCTCGTTAGTGAGTCAATGCGAATATTGGAAACTTCCAAAATCGCGTTAAAAAGGATATAAGGAAGAGATATCGATAGGTAGTAAAACGACACATATGTAATCTTCGTCTGGTTCCGAACCTATCTTCATATGCAATATAGTCGTGTATTTTAATCATCGGCTAATGATAACAACATATTCTGCAATTCCTTTGTTTTAGCACCGACCATCTAAATGTCGATTATTCACATCATTCTGAAAGGAGCGAATATTTTGTTTTCATTCTTAATAGGTTGAGCTTAAATTATGCAAACTGTCAACGTGTCACAACATTTTATGCGTAAAATCCCTTTGGGAGTTTTTTTTAGAGAAACGTCCAGGCAAAGTTTCTGTGGATATAAGATACTCTAAAATGCTCTTCTCTAATGGATTGTATCCAAGTCTCTCTTTAGACATTTGTACATACAAAATTCTGAATTAAATTTTCTATTTTTATCTCATTTCTGGTATTGTATTGATTTTTGGACATTACTTTTTTAATTTATTCCCGTTTTAATAATGCAGTAGAGTTTACCCAAAATTAATAGCGGTTGTTGATGTCAATTTAATTTTCATATTCATTTTAGTTGGGCATCCGGCTGGCCACCCTAATGTTAATTCGCCGAACATCCACGGCTCGTGCGCGTAAATCACACATCAACTCAAGCTTTAATAGTTTGATTGGTGTGTGTTACAGAATGTTCTAAGGATGGCTACAATCTGTCTTATACACTCTCTTAGTCGCTTTGTCATTCCCAAAATTGCAAGCTAAACCTTACTTGTTATTGTGAGTTCAAACTATCCAGTTTATATTGGTAAGCTTCCGCGCAAATTGTTTAATTTCAAATAAAGAAATAGATATTGATAGATATTAGATTAGATATTGTTACGGTTTGCGCAAATGCTTGTCAAAATCATCCGATTTTGTGACCAAAAATAGCATCCCTGCGGCTCTCTGCGATCTAGGATACCAAAGGGTTGGCAGCAGTTTTTTTGACTGCGACAGGCAGGAGGGGAAAAGAGGGAACAAAAAATGAGAAGCGGGAAAACGAACAGCCAGAAGGAAAAAAATTCTCGGAGGAGGTGATCGATTTTGAGACACCGAACTGGGTTAAAAGTGGAGATACTGAACCGAAAAAAAAAGTTAAATTAAAAAAAAAAACCCCAAAAACTTCTTAACATTTCGACAACTAAGTTTTTTTGTTCATCGCATCGCTCGACTATTACTAATCGGCTGCTATCATTGAGTTCGATGTGTGGTGTTGTGTTAACTGAGATGAGCGAACATTAATCAAAAAAAAAAAAAGTTAGAAAAACTCAAAAAAAAAAAAAAAAATGTTTTTAAATTAAACAAAAAAAAAAACAATTATATGTGAGCGTTACCGCCGGGACGACACTGATCTTCGTACGAAAGACGAAAGTCCCTGGGTCATGTAAAGAAAAGAGGTTATGTCATCTTAAACTTCCTCTGTAAGCTTTTCGCTCTAAAGCTGGAATAACCAACGCAGCCAGACCTTTACGCCGAAGCAATTTCGCAATCTGAGGGAAAAGGCATCCCCCACCCAAAAGAAAGTTGTTGAGTGCACATTCTCGGAACATCACCGAAAACGCAGTAACGACAAATTTCAACGGTATAGACAGGTGCATAGGCATCGAAAACACGTGCATAGGAGGCGGTCCTGTATGTTAACTTTTCTTCTTAATATATACTAAAACTAACTGTTTTTCTACTATAATTATCTATTATTCTACTAAACTACATTATATTTTTTTTCCATTTTATAATCTATCTATGCTAAGTCTTAAAGTAATACGTTTCCTAACCTAAAAAAAAAAAATACATACTTACAACACACATACTGTACTTAAAATAATTATTCCATATATTCTACAAATAATTAATATCAATGTAAATTTTACTTTATTTAATCCTAAGCTAGGAATAAGGTACCCATGGGCTTAGATCTTATCGATACAAAAATTGTAAACCTTTTTTTTATATATATAACTGAATTGAAAAAATGAATTTAAAAATGATATTCTAACTCTTTCCTTTTCCAAGTGGAGGATATTGAGAGGTAGGGCAGCGCGGGCAATAAAAGCGACTCCCTCAATGTAGTTTGTTGTGAATCCTCTCCAAAACGGTGACTTACGGCATGATTTTTTTTATGATTACGCAGCGGCGACAAAATGGGTCAGAGAACCGTCACCCTGGCAGAGCTAGCCAAATTCTTTACCATCTTTCATGCCACTTCGTTGCTTTGGTCGATACCGTGCGTAACAATATTAAAAGCTTCCTTGGAATATTTCCGACCCACACAGTTGTAAAGCAAAAGCCACCTTTCGCTCCAGGCAATCCAAAATTGCCTGGTTCCCCACAATTACATTGTCCTTTGACCTGGTTTTGAACCAGCGACCTACGGATTCCTGCTTATGTTGCATAACTTACACTACCGATCTACCAACTGAGCTACGGAAAGCCACTTATGGCGCACTTTCATCTATAAGGGTGTTTTTTCGATTCTCGCGATTTTTATTAAGTTTTGCTTTTGAACTTATTTATAACGGAATCTGTTTACAAATAGATTAATGTAAAGTATATTATTTGTTTCCTTCGTCCATATATTTTTATACAGTTTAGCACTATTATTGTGAATGCTTCTGAGTGTAAAATTATGGAGCCGTGGATAATTGGATAATTTCTTACCGAATGTTTTTTTTTTACTCCACCTGACTGGCTATATGTGTTTAACTAAACATATTTTGTTTGATTTTTTACCCAGTTACCAGGACCTCTGTTTATAACGGACTAAAATGATCGGTTTCTAAAATAACCTATATAATTGAAGATTTCAAAATCTGGGCATTGTTGTTTAAGCACACCATCGTCATTTTTACAGTGCCACAAAAATCGCGTGTTCCAGCTCGGCGTTTACAACGGTAATTGCTTTCGTTCCCATAAAAACGGTAAACTTTCGATGCAAGAAAAAATCGCACATCTTTCACAGGGCGATTAATTAACTTTAAATATCAACAAATCGAGTAAATTGACAATCTGCTACACCCTGCCTCCAACTGTCACTGCTTTGTGGGGGCACGTGTCACTCTGTGTTATAGATTTGTTTATTTGTACATATCGAGAGTAACATTATTAATTCCAAAGTGTATTATTCATGTTAGTATAGATATTAGAAATTAATATATGTTGGAAACGTTCTCCAATTATGAGTGCGGAAAATGAAAAAGGAACCGTAACTAAAACAATCAATTGATAGTTATAACTCGAATGCACAATTGGGACGTGAGACTAATCGTAAGTGGTTCGAATTGGCGAAGAAAAATAGTGGGTATACCCATTTTCTGTAGCGATGTGTGGATATGGATGGTGGAGTTGAATGGATACCTGAACCAGAAATTTTTATTTGGTGCATTAGAGAGGTGTTGATTGAATGAATGTGTGTACAAGTGAAAACACACACACACGTACACAACACATGCAAGCCAATGAAGTTTCGTGTGAATGTGTGGGGATTATGAAAAAGAGTGTATGTGCGTGTGCGTATTGCCTGTTCTATAATGTACATTTATTGAAGAAATCTGAAAGAGGAATCTTCAGATTAATGGACTGCTAAGTGAAATAGTGAAACGTTCCCGTGCATATGGCTATATTTGTATGAGTTATTTTATATTGTCCGATCTTTGCAATATTTTTCTTAATTTTTTTTCGCAAACAAACAACATGCCAGGAGGAAACTGTTTGAAGAAGGAACCACCTAAACACATACACATACACACACACACACATCTAAATTGGCAAACATAATAACAACAACAAATAATACGAAGAAGAGGACACAATGGCTGATCTAGAGGCTGTTTTGGCAGATGTCAGTTATTTGATGGCCATGGAGAAATCCAAGTGCACCCCAGCAGCAAGGGCCAGCAAGAAACTAATATTGCCAGATCCAAGGTAAGCAAACCCTCCCCCCTAAAAGCCGTCTGCCTACCCCTTGACCCCTTAGAAAGTTATGGGGTTAATACACCGCCCGCCTTCTCTTGCTCTTTGCAGTGTTCGCAGTGTTATGTACAAATATTTGGAAAAGGAAAACGAATTGGAATTCCATAAGATATTCAATCAGGTTATAGGTACGTAGACTGACAATGCCTTCTTTGTTACATTATTATGTTAATTCATTGCGCCCGCGTTACTTTCCACCAATTATAGGCTATAATCTCTTCAAAGATTTCTGTGAGAATGATTCCGAGGAACCCATACAACAATTCAAGTTTTATGAACAGGTTGGCTGTTTATACAAATTTCTATAATACTTTGTTTATTATAAACAAATCGTTTACTACTTAGATTAAACAGTTCGAGAAAACTGAGTGTTATGAGGAACGTAAAAAGATGGCTCGTGAAATCTATGACAATTTTATAATGGAAGAGATGCTATCGCACACTTATGTATGTATTTTACATTTTAAATTTGTTAAACATAACGAATAGGTTGATGTTTTTAAAGCATCAGCAGAAGCCTTTTAGTTTTGCGCTGGAGCCCTATTTTTGCTAAGAAACAATTGAATTGACTATTGCATAGGTGTTGCCCATTATGAGATAAAATTGTAGAACAATAAAAATATTTAAGACCCAACTGAAGTGCTTGCAACTGATATACAAAAAAAGGACTCTTTTTGTGCAATTTTTACCTTTTACCGTGTGTAGTCTACAAAAAGTTCTTCAAAAATAATTCAGATATCGTACTTGCAATTCAAAAGTACGGGATAGTGTTATTTTCGTAGGTAACTTTGAAAGTTTTGAGAGGGGAAAAATGGATATCTACAAACTTTTATGTAACTTTTATGTATTTATTAAAAAAATTATTTTTTTTATATTTGTCTACAGCCGAGCTGTTAAGTTTTGTCATCGCAATACAATAATTTCCTTTTCATTTTAAGTTATATTTCCCATATTACGACTAAACTCTTCATTCAAAGTTTTTTTTTTTTAATTTGACTGAAGATAAACACAATCGTGAGCTATGTTTTAGTTGACAAATGTATCGAAAATGAAACCTAAAAAAAAAAGGAAATTATCATCTTGTAGTAACAGAACTTAACAGTTTAACTATAAACAAACAAAAACATAAATCCTAATATTCTATACAAAATGATTAAATGATTTTCCACAAAAACTTTAAAAATGTTAAATTTTTAGGAAAAAATTAAAAACTGTCAAAAATGTTAGTTTTTTTTATACTTTGATCTTTGAAAAAAAAAAAGTTAAAAGTCGGCCTTTTGGAATCTTTTTTAGAATTTAGGAACAGTCTAAAATTGTTGACAATTTGAAAATATGTCTGACGGCTTAAATTGAAATCTCCAAAGGCAAGATGTAATTAATAGCCGCAGCTATTTTTTCCTTTATTTCAAAAAGCTTTCTAAATATCTAACATTTAAGAATTTAATGATGTTTTCTAAGTTCCTCTAAATCGACAATTGCGTTTCCATTAGGTTTTACTAATTGAAACTCATGTTCAAAATGGAATGGAACTGAGTCGAAGCAAACCTAAACTTCATATGGTTTTCAGCCCAGCTCGAAACACTAATGTGCAAAGTATTGGAAAAGAAATGAATAGGGTCGTTATGGTACCCATGTTTAACGCATATCCAATTTGATTTCAAAATATACTATTAGTAATATGATTTAGTTTTCTTAGTATGGGAGAAAAAATAAAAATTAATAAATAAGTATTAAACATTTTATAATTCGTTAACGCTAAAATAAGTCTTCAATAGAGACTTGCGGTACAAAAGTCAAAGACAACAAAAAATCATTCTTCGAACCAACTGAAATTAACATCAACCGAAGTTTTAGCGATTTTAAAAAAAATTTATAATAACATCATGCCCTTATGAATTTAGACAATTTTTTACTAAAGTGCGATATTTGGGTAAAAAAGTCAACATCATCATATGGGAATGTAATTTTATCACAGCTTCCCTTTGGTCCTCCAAACACGACTAATCGATTTTACCTGTGTTTGGTTTCGTTAGTTAGAACTAGCATCTGGATAAGTAAAACTAGCGTCTGGATATTTGTCCGCCGAGAGCGGACGTGCCATTAAATCTCTTGCTTAGTCCTTATTGCTCAATGTTTGCTAGCAAATTCCCAGCTAATGCTATCGTTGGCGGAGTCGACGTGGATTAACCCATTTCCCAATAATTTAAAACTGTAAACTTTCATGCAGCATCCTAGCCAATAGACACGTTTACTACCTACCCTTCATTTTCTGATTTTTTTACAAAGCTTGACGAGACTACAGTAATAACATAGACCCTTTTTCTGTCTACTATATCGGTCGTCCTTGCTGCAACTTTCCTCGTTATCTGTCTTCACTGTCCAATTGCCGGTTAGTGTCACTCTATAAAAACGTATTAACTTCATAGTGGTATCAAACTCGGATTCAATTCCTTTAAATAATTACAAATATTAGATTTTTTGATTTGTTACCTAATGATTAGGGTTACTAATTATCTGTAAACAAAAAAGATGGTCACAGTTCTGTTAACTTTTGCAAGAAATAGTGAAGTTTTCCATGTTATCCTATAAAAAAAATTGTGGTATAATATATATAAATGTGTTTCCAGGACTATTCCAAAGATGCGGTCATAAGTGTACAAAAATATTTATTGAAAAACGAGGTGCCCACTAACCTGTTTGAGGTAAACTTTTTCAAATATTTATGTTTAGTGAAATCAGTGTAACCCCTTCCTTCATTGTTTACAGCCATATATCGAAGAAATATTCAGTTATTTAAAGGGTAAACCCTTTAAAAAGTTTTTAGAAAGGTTTGTAAGCTAACGCGCTATTGAATCTTATGTCACATACAATTCTACTTTATTTCTAGTGAAAAGTTTACACGTTTTTGTCAATGGAAGAATTTGGAGTTGAATATACAAGTAAGTTCTCCGAACACTGTGGTTAGTCTTAGCTGTCTTAAGGTTTGGTTTTTTAATTTCTTTTGCAGCTTACCATGAATGACTTCAGTGTACATCGTATCATAGGACGCGGTGGATTTGGTGAAGTTTATGGCTGCCGGAAAGCCGATACTGGAAAAATGTATGCCATGAAATGCTTAGATAAGAAACGCATCAAAATGAAACAGGGCGAAATGCTGGCATTAAATGAACGTTCCATGTTGCAAGTGGTTAGCACAGGGGTGAGAGCTTAGTGAGGATATAGTTAATAAATGTGATGAAAAATGAGTACTTTGGTTGCATCTTCCTCCTTCATATAGAATGACTGCCCTTTTATAGTATGCATGACATACGCTTTCCATACCCCCGATAAACTGTGTTTTATATTGGATCTAATGAATGGCGGCGACTTGCACTATCATCTGTCACAACATGGAGTCTTCAATGAGGATGAAATGAAGTTTTATGCAGCTGAGGTACAATTTCATTTGTAGTCCTCGTAACGCATTAGTTATTACGTATAATTTTTTAATAGGTTATTTTGGGTCTGGAACATATGCACAAACGTTTTATTGTATACAGAGACCTGAAGCCGGCTAATATTTTGCTGGATGAAAATGGTCACATACGCATTTCCGACTTAGGCTTAGCCTGTGATTTCTCACGAAAGAAACCGCACGCCTCAGTGGGTACCCATGGATACATGGCGCCTGAGGTTCTATCTAAAGGCACAGCGTATGACTCATGTGCTGACTGGTTCAGTTTCGGTTGTATGCTTTACAAATTGCTCAAAGGCCATTCACCATTTCGACAGCACAAAACCAAAGATAAACACGAGATCGATAAGATGACGCTGACCATGGTGAGTAGAAGTGATGACTGATACACCTTCTTATTTGTGGTTTGCATTAATTCTTCATTCGTCCATTCGATTCGTTCGTTCACATTCGATTAACTAATATTGAAATGTAATTGAGCGGTGCAGAACGTAGAACTTCCTGATACGTTTAGTCCCGAACTGAAAAATTTATTAGAATTACTGCTTCAAAGAGATGTTGACAAACGTCTCGGTTGCATGGGTAATGGGTATAGTGTCGTTTTAATAAGCATCTAGCTGCAGCAAAGCAGCAAATTTTTATCAATATTAATGTTTATCTCCGAATTTTGTAGAGCTGAGGAAGTGAAGTCGCATCCATTCTTTTCGGGCATCGATTGGCATCAGGTATATATGCACAAATATACACCGCCATTAATACCACCGCGAGGAGAAGTCAATGCTGCCGATGCTTTTGACATTGGCTCATTTGATGAGGAAGATACAAAGGGTATAAAACTGACGGAATCCGATCAGGAGCTGTATAAAAACTTCAATCTAACAATATCGGAAAGGTAGAAAAAAGAGGAACTTAACTTATTAAAAGTATTCATTTTGTTGTTTTTTACTTCTTTGTAGGTGGCAACAGGAAGTGATAGAAACGGTTTACGAGACCATCAATCAGGAAACAGATAAAATTGAACAGAAGAAGAAAGCCAAACAAAAACAGCATTTCGACGCCGATGAAAAGGAGTCCGACTGTATTTTACATGGTTATATCAAGAAATATGGAGGTTCCTTTGCCTCTTTGTGGCAAACAAAATATGCCAAATTGTATCCAAATCGGTTAGACAGGCAACATTTGTAAGCTCATTTGAAACGTTTTTGAAACTAATTTTCGTTTCTTTTTCAGCCTGGAGTTGCACTCAGAAAGTGGTAATAATAAGCCAGAATTGATATTCATGGATCAAATTGAGGATATTTCATCAGATTTTGTGCCATATAAGGGTGAGCAGTGTATTCAGATACGGGTCAATGATGGTTCTCGTGATGGACGAATTTTATTAACGAATTCCGTAAGTTATCAAAACATTACAGTCGAATTCGTAACGAAAAATCGTGCATCTATTGTATGCAACATATAATGAATACACAGCTAGAATATTTCAGAACACAAATGAGTAGACAAACATATCAGCAGAATATATTTTGGATATGTTTGGACTTTCTATGCCTATAGTTTACGTATTATAAATCAAGTATCGTTAGCCATTGACAATCGGAGGACAACTTTTCGTTATGAATTCGGCCGTTAGAGTATGAAGTTATATAAAAATATAATGGACAACAACTCTTCTATTTAATTGGTCGTATGGCCTCCATTACATAGCATAATTCGTACACAAAACGTTTAAGCACTTGTCAATATCTGCTATTAAAAATTAGGTAATCCAAACTTTTCTTGTAAATGAAAACAAGCTTTCATGCGTAAAGTCTATAAAGCCAAATTGTCAGTAGTCAAATTTTGTAGTACCAATTTTTGTTTATATGGAGGATAGAGCGCTGCACGAATAGCATTTTTACCCACTCGACAGTTCCGCTTTAGTTTTGCTTCACTTTATTTCACATCATTTGCTTTTGCAAATGTTTTGTTTTTTTTTTTGAGAGAATGTAGAGAAATTGTCGCTCATTGTTTAAAACTTTCGAATACATCAAAATTCGGCAAAAGAAAAAAATATAGGAAGAAATTTTGCGAACAAACGGGCGATACGGAAAAACATGGGTAAATTATAAAATTTCCCATATTTTGGAAACGGAGCCCACAAAAATCGTGTAATTTTCGTGTTTAGCAACTCTGTTTCCAGGATAAGCGGCTCTGTCATAATTTGTTATCTTTTCGTACTTTTGGCAGTTTATCGAATTTTATGAATACACTCGTTGAAAGGAAAACTTCGGCGAAACGTTAAAATTATTCATCAGTACTCACTGCAGAATTCATTTGGGCGAAAATTATATATTCGGCAGCAATTTTCAGTGCCGAATTAATAGTTACAGTATTCTACACGATAGAAGCGACGGTAAAATGGGATATCATTCAATATTTACTGCTAAATATTGAAAAGTATTAGAAGACGAATAATTTCCAGCAGGGCTCTAATAGGAAACATTCTAAATCTAAAATCTTTAACATATAACGATTTGAAGTACAACAGTGCTTATGTTACTTTATTTATTTATTTATTTTTTGGCTTGTAATTTAAAGCCTTCCGGCCAATTATAAGTAAATTAGAATATGCAACAATTCATCTACTAGATTTAATCTGCTCAATATTAGAAGTTTAGAAAAAATACGCAATAAAAATTAAATATACAGTTTATAAACATATAATATTATTTTAAAGAAGGTACGATTATTAAAGACAAAAAAGTTTGAAAAAAGATTAATTCAGAAGTTAGAAGTTAATCGGTATATAATCTGGAAATATAAGATAATCGGTATGTTGTAAAGGCTGCTCACAATTTAATTGAAAACAAAATTTTATAGTAAAGTTTTTAGTCCAATAAAATTTCTCTTTCTATTCTCAAAGAAAGCTGGGAGACTGATTTGATTTTTACATAAAGTCTTTTACTTTTCTGAAGCTGTGTGAATTACTATTAATCTTTTATACTTTACTTAGGATGAAATCGGTTTAAAAGAATGGGCCTATTCATTACGTTCAGCGCACAAAGTGTCTCAGGAGCTGTTGGGTTCCATGGCGAAAAAGGCCGGTAAAATATACGGCAGTGAACGAGATGGCAATAAATCCATGTATATAATAGGAGGCAATTCAATGCAAAAGAATTCAAATGGCGCAAATTAGCATCAACTTTAGTAGTAACAATTTTAAATAAACACATAAACACAATACATACGCAACACACAAACAAACCAAACACACACAAACATACAGAAACAAACACAGGTTTACTTCGTGGACTAAAAAATATTCAGAAAAAAATGAAACAAATCTAGTAACATTAGTATTAAGAACGAAACGAAAGAAAAGAAAAAAAAAACACAAAAAGTATCATAGTGAAAAAAGTGATCATAAACATTATGGTATCATACAGCTTCTCTTCAAATTTATATATAAAACCTATAAAAATTAAATGCCAATTACATGTGTGGTTAAATGAAAATGGAATATAAATGGAAGAAGGAGAAAAACTAAAAAGAGAATAATACCTTAAAACAATCCTGTACACTAACAAAATCACACAAAAAAACTCTGTAAAACAAATAAATAATAATAAAAAACGCATTTGTGTCAGTAATAAAGTAAACTATCAAGTAATCAAGATCTATCTGAAGTTTTATTATTAATGGAATGGAATAATGCGAGTAGTTTATAATGGTTCTAATTTACAGTTGGTGCATGACATGCGCTTTGAGAAGCACATTAATAACGTTGTTTTAAGTGTTAACTATGCATTGAGGCAATTATGCGCAACTAATTTTTTGCTCCCGCTGCATGTGAAAAAGCAACTGGTTCATGCCCTAGTTGTGCCAAGTATTATGTACTGCTTAGAAATATACTCTGCTACTAGCCAAAAATATATGAAACTCCTTCAATTATCTTTGAATGGAGCTGTTCGCTACATCTTTTCCCTCAAGAAACGTGTACTTATAACACGTTTTGTGATTAAATTTTTGGGATGTTCATTTCCTGCATTTATCGATGTACGATTGTTGTTATGTTTTTACAAAATATATTCTAATCAAAGTCCGCGTTGCCTATATGCAACTTTTACATTTTGTCATTCCGTTCATAGAAAGACTAGCTCGTAGCTATAATGCATTGTCTAATGATCTTAGAAATGTAAATGTATCATACACATCGTAATAGACTTATCTGTCATATGCAGTTGACATAGATGAATATTCTTTTACATCTTAATGCTTGCATTTACGAGTGATATTTGATAATTGTTATTGGTTGATGTTAAATATATGATTTTATGTGATCAATTTTTATTTTATATACATTTTTACATTTACTTTGGAGTAGTATTTATTTTAATTTATGCATATTATGATTTACCTAACAGTTTGGAACTGTAAAATTGTTAACTTGAATTTGCAACTTGCAATTTGGACTGACTGACCTATATGTATCATTCAATATTTAATTTTTTCTACATTACATTATAAGTTAAATTTTGTTTTTTAACTTCAGTAGCATTTATTTTATGCATTTTGTAATTTGCTTAATATTGGCCAAAAGGCTTTAAATTACAAGACTGTTCAATAAATGAAATGAAATAATGTATAGGCGAACAAAACTAAATGTTCCATGAAAGCGGGGACCATCAACGAAACGAAATTAAACGAAAAGAAGAGTTTTAATTTATACTTATTTGGAAAATTCGAATAACGGCCTTAAAAATAAACAATAGTATATCTGATTCCAACATCGATCTAATAAAGAATGGAGTTAATTTTTTAAACCGATGACTTTTATTAAGAACTTTTGTCAACAAGCTGGCTTAAATTTATAAAACGTTTACCCAGAAACAACAATCTACTATTCATAATGAAGAGTTTGAGTGAGTAATGTTGGCATTTGGAAATTTTGCACCAGATTTGGAAAAAGAAACAATATGAGGTTTGAATCAGTCTGAAAAGGAAACTAGGGAAAATTCAGCTCAAAAAACTAATTATTCATGGGTTACAAAGGAATTTGTTTTCAATTGCTTCTCCCTACATTCTCCTTTGAAAATGAAAAATTTTTATAGCCCTGTCCGGCTATAAAAATTAATCGTAATGCATTTTTTTTTTTTTTGGAGTAAATTGCCTGATGCATGTGGTGTGAACAAAAATGGTGATACATGACATAGTCCGACAAACAATTACCGCATTAACCATTGGATGGTAGTGTAATTTTCAATTTTAATCAGCAGAGCAGGTCACTAAAACCAAACGATTTAATGTCCTTGGCATTTATTTCCGTAGGATTTTTTAGGTTTAAGTTTATACTACGTAGTTTACGAAACCCACGCCATGGAGAAGAAAATTGAGCACATTATCAATGAAATTCAGCTGCATTTATGTAGAATGGTCATGGTGTTTATCCAAAATACCATACATATTTTATGAGTGGAGAACTTTAGATTATTAATTAAAAGTCAACATTTTCTGTCAAAATTACTTCCTGCGTGAATTTCGGGACGTCATATATAATCCGTGTAACGCTTTACTTTTAGTTCCACTTACTTACTTCCAGTTACTTTTCTTGGGAAACCCGGTGGGTTGGCGCACCCTTCACAACATTTACACATTGTCGATTTAGCAGTAATCTGCCAATGTTTTTCCTCCAAAAAAGGGCTTCGTCACCCATAGTTGACTTATAAACAAAAGTTTATAGCAAAATAATCTTCACTGCTGTTACAGTCATTTCATAACATTATAATATATTAATTAATCATATAAATAATTGACATGAATTAACAGATCTAATTCTATTTGTCGAAAATGTTGTTAAATTTTTATATTAAACATTTGACAATTTTCACAAATAAGGCTACTTTTGCATGTTTATCTGACGATGTAATTTGAGCTTCGGTTTATGCATTCTACAACAATGTGGATACAATTTCCTGCACAGAAGTAAAAATTTAAAAACATTTGAAATCTTTGCGGAGCGGAGAATTTGGTGAGAGGAAATGTTGCTTAATATTCTTGATCTACAACACTATATTTGACTAAATGGGAGCAAACGTACACTGTGCTGACTTCCCCACTGCGTTTATGGATAATCCGATTGCCATGAGAAGTCAATTAGGGGAGTCTTAGTTTTTTTGGGTACATGCTGCGGTTTGTGTCCAGTGTAGCTTAGTGTTGTAGATGTTTACGCCCAAATGTTTTTCCTTATTTTGGTTGAAAAGTTGGGTGTCATTACGCTAATTTATTAGCAATAACATTAACAAAGTTAAAGAAAATGCAATCCAGAAAACGTATTAATTGTTACGCTTTTTTTCATTCGCAAACACCAATAATCATTATATATATTCTTCTTTTATTAAAAATTGCTCTCCACCAAATATCGTCAAACTTAACCATAAACCTACATAAAATCATCGGAATCATTACCATTGTCATAATTCGTCGTCATATTTTCACTCTTTAGCAATGAGGTATAGCTGCGCAATTCCTGTTCCTGTTGGCGCTTCTTTTCTAGTTCTTTTTCCAATTCTCTTTGGCTCCGGGCCTTGGCTTTTTGTTCCTGCCTCTCCAGGGCATCACGCTCCTCACGTTGAACTCTCAAATCGGGATAGTCTTCTGTTTTGGTTCTGTTCAGGCGATTTATTATATCGTTTCGTCTTTTTTCCACCCGTATTTTCTTCACAGCTTTCTCATCGAAATAGGCAACTTGGCCAGCTTCCATGTCGGGTGTTTTCTTCAGATTCTCCCACATGGTGTAGACCACATCAATATTGTTGAGTTTGTTACCCTGAATACTGTTTGCCTTAACCAACTGTACGGCATCGTTAATAACATTAGTGGGGATGTCGTCTATGGTTTGACCCTAACATTTAGATGCCAAAATACAAATAATTCATGTTGTTGTAGGTAGGTATTAATGTTGTGTACCCACCTTTTCTAGTCTAAGATACACGTGCGCCGAAGAATAGTTATGGACATGGAACCAAACGTCTTCGGGCCAGCCCCATTTGATTAAATCTTCATCTATTAAATAAAATTAGAATATCAGTGCACTTTACACAGACAAATGCGCTAATTACTTTCGTATTTGTCCTTGCCCATATACAGGAGGGCAGGAGGGTCGACTTCATGGCTTTTGAAATAGAAAACCATCCCAAGTACTCCAGCTTAGCTCCAAAAATGTTAACTGCAGCAGCCGACACAAGAGATATACGCTGACAACTAAATGTCAAAATACGCATGAAAACAACAAAAAGAGTGAGGTTGCCAGAGTTTCTTTAGAGTGCCATTGGTTTGTGAATTAGTAAATATAAATTCAATATTAAATAAAAATAAAAGCTAATTAAAAACAATATACTAAATAAAAAAAATATAATTAAATATATAAATTTTATTTGATTTATTTATAGAAAATAGAAGTAATACAAAATAAATTTACTTTAAGGAGTGATTGGTCTGACAGATTAAACCCTTTAAGAGGATGGCATACTAAAAAACAGATTCAACCGTATTTAGATCAATTTACTTAAATTTTAAAACTATACATTTTGCAATTTTCGCAAAAGGAGTTAAATCTGTCAAACTAATCTGTTAGTGTGTCATCCTCTTTATGGACGTTGATTAAATTGGTTTGATCAAACTTGTTATCGATAAGGCTTTTTACTTAAAGAAAAACAAAAAATAAATTCTTCTCCCACTAGATTATGTTTTAAGGAGTTATGGATCCTAGAACTAGATCAGGCAAAGTGGCCAAGTAACCGTGCCCAGGAGTAGCGTAAATTTTGCAGAAATTAACAACTTCTGAGTATCACCTCTATTGAGATTTAGGTTAAATTTGTAAACAAACAAAAAAACATGAAAACGGAATATACAAATTATGATTGAATTACAATAAGGCATAGCTGCGCAATTCCTGTTCCTGTTGGCGCTTCTTTTCTAGTTTTGTTTCTGACGAATATTTAATAAACAAAGCATATATAATTTTGACAGTCCACATAGATTACCGTAGGGAAAATAGGGTTGCTCCGTTGGACATTTCTCTTCGTTAGTTTCAGCCTTAATTGCATGGGATCGTCTTAATTTATACAAGATATTTCTCATGCGCATATAATCTTTTCTATTTGAAATGAAATGAAATGAAATGAGATGAAATGCAATGAAGTGAAATGAAATTATAAATTAAATAAATTACAAAATATATTAAATAATATAAACATATTAAAACATTGACGTATAAATATGTATGTGAAATATAATTAAAATTTAGCAGTAGAAAAAGTAGAATCAAACGAAACGGTTGAAGTTATGCAATTTTTCTATCAAGCCCAACTAAGGTTGAGATTATTTTGAAGGTATACTCGTATAATAAACTTTTTTTGGTGAAAAACCACTTTGATCATATGGCGGACGACATATTATCAGATAAATCTGAATACTTTAACCAAATTTAACTCCGTTGGCAAAAATTGACAAACATCCAGCATGAAAATGTAAACAAATTATCCACAAAAAGGGTTGAGAATAGAAAATGCATTTGTTTGTGTGCTGTTCTTTTAACAGTCTTATAGCAAGATCGTTCACATAAAATATGGTTTTACTTTATTACTAATCGTGTAATAATGTCCAACAGTTTTCAAAGGATAACGTCTCCTTCATAAAGTGCGTGATGTTTTCCAACTAGCATATAATTAACATCTACATTTTACTACTTGCTTTCATAAAAAATAATTCTTACCGTGAGCTAAGCGCAAGAATATATTATTCGTTCTAGATAAAAGGGAATTTTTAGAATCAATTATTGAGATGCAAAACGACACTTACGGTGTGAGGTTGCGGTGCATAAAATCTTTGTATTAATAGCTTCGAGTTAGTAAAACAGAAATAAACATTTTCACATGTAAGAATTTTAATTCGCATGCAGGCACATGAATACGAGTAAGTCCATGTGTTCATCCCCTATAAATGTAACCAGTATCAAATTCTTGTAATATTTCTGATTAGCGCAAAATGTCAAATGTCAAAAATGCCTTTAGTGCCAGTATCCATTCTTACAGAAAATTAAAACGATATAAGCTGATAGATGCAGTATAATTCTACGATTTTATTGTCATCAAAAATGCGTCGTTTTTAGTTGTAATAATTAAAAATAAGTTTAAAAAAATATGCATAGATTAATTGTTTAAACAATTAAATATTGAATAGTATCATCCTTAGTTTTTGCGTAATAATACATAAAATAATTCAAAAATATTCAAGACTGAAGCTCCAGCGAACAGCCCAATCACACCACCAACTGCAACTAATTTCAATTAGAATTAGAGAGAAGTAGGGCACACATATTTAGTAGTTTTAAATTTACCGACTAAATCCAAATACGTTTGAGTTACCAAACGATTATATCGCACTGTAGGTAAGTTCGTAATACTTATTTCCACATAGAATGTGTTAACATCATCTAGATCTTTGATTTCATTAGATCTGCAAATAAGACATTTATATATTTTGATTTATGTTCTGTATAATTTTGTTTGCCATAGAATTGAATTGAATAACATGGATGTTGATATTGTTTCTGATTGTTTTATTTAATATTTCCCAATATTTCTATTGAGTTCGTCAATCATCTTGAGGGGTATCTAAACATTTAGCAAAATATTATATTAAACAAAAAGTACAAAACATTCAACAAACAATAATTACATTTAACTATTAATAAAATGTCATAACGATTTGCGTGTGTTGTGTCAACTAAATTTATGATTTTGAACATATTTATTTGTATTTATGTGTATGAGGAGCATTTCCAAAGTGTATCATTTACATTTCTTCTTTTCTCCTAAAATTTCCACTTCGTCAATGTT